>CM060831.1:125147500-125657500 GCA_030762175.1 Metallyticus violacea
TGCATGTGTTCCTATTGAGCTTGATACCTTTTACTCACCCCTTCCTATCCTCTCCGTGCTTCTCCACGCCAGAAAAGCGTCGTTGTATAAGCCTTTGTTCCCATTAGTTGGGAGAGATAACGAACTTTATAGAAAAGTGTGATGTAATCTTTCTAACGTGGCTGATCTTCGTTACTCGCAATGAGATTTTGTAGCGTTGGCTTTAAGTTCCTTGTGTATTTTTATGTAATAGGATCTTGTGTGACGAAGCCGTTTTGAAATTGTTGTAATTTCAGGATAACACTAAACTTCTTTTAGTTTTGCCTAAATCGTGTTATTATAAAGGTATTATTTTGTTAATTTATTTGCTGTTTTAAAAAACAAATATTTTATCCTATAAGTCTCATGTTTGAAAAATATATTGCTGAGTGGCTCATAACACGAGAGCTTTCCTTTTAAAGTTAATGTTATCTTTAAATGTTTCATACATCTGACTTAATGTTAAATGAATTACAACATGTTTGAATTATTTTTATCCCATGTTATAAAAGTTACCTTTCTCCGGCCCTATTCTGGCCGTTTCTTGTTACTAGCAGGCTGTATTGTTCGAACATCAACGGGAAAATGCCAAATTGAAGATAACAAATATTTTTGGTAGCTCAAATCCTTAATATTTGCATTGTTAATGTTACGTATACTATACATTTTTTGAAAATATAATGTAATACATATTAGGGGAGCAAAAGTGTTGTCAATTGTTTCTGCATTGTTTTCCTTAAAGGCTTATGCTAATGTTTTTGTTCATGAAACTAAAATTGACAAAGATACGAGGTTGTCGTAGCGATGCGTTTGGTAACAAACAAATATACAAACATAATATTGTTTATAGAAATTACATAGACAGTAAATCAAACGGATCACATGGTTAAGAATCGTAGGAGGGCAAAGAATCACTTGCTGTTACAAAGCAGATATGTTGTCAAAATTATTTTGCTGTGAAATAAAGGATAACACTGCATGCGCTCTATAAAATTCTCCTCTTGACCATGTGATCATATTTGATCCATATCAATACCTTTCTGTAAACAAGTTATGTTTATTTGTTTACAACGCGACATCGCCACCACCTCATCCCTTTGGCAAGCTTAGTTTCACAAAGAGAAAAAAAAAATCGCATAAACCTTTAGGGCAAATTTACACTAAACATTTTCATATTTGAAGAAAAACTTAAGCCAAATGTATCCATCATCACCTACCTTGATGAATATTTGTGTGGAAGTTGTCACATAATGAAAAGAAAGATTTTTACAATATAATAAACAACTACTATATATTTGCAATTAGGATAGTAATAATTATACACACAGAAGATGGTCTACAGAGACCAAATTACAAATTATATTTATTAATAAAAAGACTGAAACACAAGCATTTACACATACATGTCCAAGAAAAGCAAAATTCTTAAAAGCAGTTGCCCCTATAGAACAGTTTAGAAATGTTACCTAATTTGTTGATTGATCATTTTAAACATCGCTAAAGATACTAACTTCAAAATTCAACCGCATATACCTTTTAAAGAAGTTTATAGGGCAAAGTCAACTTTGCCAGTATTTCATGAATTAATGAATTTATTCAAACAACTAATGCAAAAATTTTGTATTAATTACTTGAAAATAAATTCATTAAGAAATTTGAAAGATAACAAAAGGAAAGTACAAGAATCATATAAATATAATACTCCTTAGACTTTCATGGCCAGTAATATAATTAAACGGTTAAACTCTTCGTACTGTTTTGCAATGGCACATAATTTAACATGCTACCATAGCTTTCATCAATTACTACGGCTGGCATCATCAGTGGACGATGAACAACACCTGACTGCTAAAAGACGACAGTATTCATTTGCCTCTGTCTGGTTTTAGCAGTCAGGACAGAGAGGGATCGTCGGTCTAGTGGTAACCACACTTGTCTCGTAAACCCAAGGTCGCCGATTCAATCTCGGTAGAGTCAATGGATTTTTTCTTCGGAAGGGAAGTAAAGCAGTGGGTTCTATGTTGTACATTTACGGCATGTAAAAGAACCTCAATCCTGAAAGAAGAAACCTCTGAGCAAAATTTACCGGCCATTTCACGCCCTGAATTGAATGGGACGCTGATGAATTGAGATGTTAAAGATTGTCCGTAAATAACCCAAATTAACAAGAGACGGATCAATACTGTCGTCTTTTAGCAATCAGGTGTTTTTCATCGTCTACTGATGTTGCCAACCGCAATAGAAGGTGAAAGCTATGGTAGCATATTAAACCATGGACCACGGCAAAACAGCCCAAAGATTTGAACTGTTTTATTCATAAAATTTTGGTACATCCGTAGTCATAAAATGAATATCTTATAATTAATACAAATCCCTCTTAGTAGAGGAAACCTTGGGGAAGTTTTCGGGTTGTAAATAATTAGATGAGAGAGGTTCATGGTCCGGTGCTAAAAGACGTATACGGTAACTCAGTTGGTTAGAGCATCTGCACGGAAAGCCGAAGATCTGTGCTTTGAATTCCACCTGTGACCAGAGTTTTTCAAGGGATTCTTTCTTTCCAACAAATGTTCTAAGCGTGAAATAACTATTTCTATATATATATATATATATATATATATATATATATATATATATAGCTGGTGGTTAAACTAGGAGCCTAGGTCAAAAGTACTCATAACCCTACGAGCAGCATTCCCCAAAATTTTCGATTCTTCCTTTGTAATAAATAATAAATGTACACTTATGATATTTACTAGTTAGAGGACCTAGAAACTTCTAGAAAATAGTAACGCCATTCTTACAGGGATTAGGAGCGTGTCCTCCTAAGGTTTTATAAAATGAAGCCGGAAATATGGCTGCCTTTATTAATTTAATTAAAAGGCTGCAGAGTTATATTTATAAAGGCATTATATTTGATAAGGACAATTGTTATGTATATGTATAAGAAAAGCATTTTGAGATAGGTATAACAGGAATAGAAATAATTTGTAACTTGTAACATACAAAAGGGTTTTGTATACATTTTGTGTAAAATATGTGAGAAAGAGACGGATATGTACCTGACTCCACTCACTGACCGCTCCTTAGACAAGGCTGAAGAAAGGGTAAACTATCTTTTGTTAGATCACGAACCTTCTACCCAGGAAATACTTATGAGTTGACAATAAGAGAAACATGTGGCCGTAACGGGACAGTATTTAACAAAGTCAGACTTAGCAATATTTTAAGAGAAAATGAAAATGTCAGAACGGAGACGAAAATGTTTTATTACAGGAAAGCCGAAAACACGTGCGTTATCTCCGGGAACATTTAGGAATCCACAAACTAAGGAAGGCAAAAGATTTTCAATAGAAATCAGAATGTAAGGAAAGGGCCGAAATTTATGACAGCTTGTTCTGGGAAAATTCAAGTTCGTTGGAAGACGTTAGATCAGGGGGGAAAGAATAATTCTAGCCAATGGTCTTCGGATAAAAGTTAACGAATCAGGAGAACTTAGATATAAATAAATAATTTTAGGATAACCAATGATGAAAGTACAACCCGAAAATAGATAAAATACGAGGGAATTTAATTTAGCGAAAGGCGTGGCGATGTAGTAGAAAAACTAGAGTACAGAAGTCAGAGGGGAATTCACGCATTCGGTAGAGACACAGTCAGAGGCGCATTTCGCACTCAGTAAACGCATTCAGAGGCGCATTTCACACTCGTAGAAGTCGGACATTCATAGACTCACATTCAGACATTCAGTAGAGATACATTCACAGATTTACACTCACACATTCATAGATTCAGAGGGACATTCAGACATCCAGATATTCACTCAGGAAGCCAGTCTAAGAGAGTAGCGAAGTCAGCGGCGAACAGTCAGGCAGTACTTTACATGTGAATAAAATATTTTAAACAAGTCAACCTTGTGTACTTTTGGGCAACATATTTCTCGTTCCCGTGGATCTATACTGATCCCGAAACACTCCAGTGGACCCTGAGATAAAATTCAACAGAATTGGAGCAAACGACGTCATCAGTGAGCAGCCCGGGCAGACTTCGAAACCACCATCAGCTCAGCGATCAACTACGCCATCCCCCGCCCACTCAATTACTGCTCCAAAAATAATGCCAATTTCCAAATTCTTTTATGGTGCAAAGTGCTAGGCCCTCACAACAACGTAATAGGATACAGAAGGCAGAGATGGATTTTTTTTTTTTTTTTTTTTTTTTTAAAGAATGTGCAAGAGCTGACCGAATGAGAAACAAAATTATTAAATAAAAGCTTAAAAGCTAAACATGTATAACCTGGAAGCTAAAATAACGAAAATACAAAAAATTTACCTTTTACCTTTTAGAATGAATGAATAGTGATATGTTTCCGAAACGAATGTTTCAACTACAGAACTAAAGGAAAGAGATAGAAGTTGACCACAGAAAAGATTAGTTTGCCTGAAGACGGAAAATTCAAACATGACTAATTCTTGAAGTTTACCATGAAAATGGTGGGGAAAAAAAGAGCAAAAACTGTATTAACCATAAATGTATGGAACATTAATATAGCACGCGAAAAAAAAAACAGATATATTACTTAGGCCAATTATGCTGTTTAAGCTTTTTAAGTTCCAATCTCTATTTACCATTTCATACATATGCAGTCATAATTAAATGCTCTTTGACATTGTTTGATGTATTAAATAAATACAACTATTTGATTAAACCGCTACAATAATCAAAGTACGGCCTTCTGTGTACACTTTAGTTCGACTTCAAGTAGCTCCGGGCACGCGTTTTCCAGGTTCGATACCATGCATGCACGTTTATGTACGAGATATGTAGGCGGTACTCCAAAGCAATACCGATGTGGATGCCTACAACGACCAACCGAACGTTTTAAAGTACAGATACTAACCTTTCAAAAATTTAAAACGCATATGTTTTGTGATCTGTTATCTTTCCGCTTACACTTGCAGAAAATGTGAAAATTAAATAAGCTACGAAGTCGATGAGAAATCCTAGTCATTTTCATAACTCTGAATGTACGAGTATTTCACTTTATTTCCTTTCCATAATAAACATTTTTCAATAACAATTATAAAATCTGCTGATACGAACTGTACCGAAAATATTGACGATACATTTCGGCTTAATTATAGTCCCGAGCGAATAAAAACAACGTTTTTGTATATCATAATTATAAATATTTTTAATTGTTGATAAATTGTTAGTAAATTCTAGATTACGACAATAGTTGTCATAGCAACAATTATATCATTAAATTGTTCGCTTTGCTGATCTGAATATTACATTACAAAAATATTGAGAAAACAATTCGTGCATCATTGATTTTTTTTTTTTTGATTGATTTATTTATGAACGCTCTTTAACATCTCACGTCCCATTCAACTCAGGGCGTGAAACAGCCGACAAATTTTGCTCAGAGGCTTCTCTTTCAGGCTTGAGGTTCTTTTTCGTGCCGTAAATGTACGACACGGGACCCACGCTTTACTTCCCTTCCGAAGGAAGCCATACTTAGGATTTTTACGCCCCGAAAAAATCCATCGGTTCTGGCCGGGTTCGAACCCGCGATCTTGGGTGTAGGAGGCAAGTATGGTAACCACTACACCACCAGGACCGACGTGCATCATTGAAAACAGAACAAATAATTCGTCTGCATTCCGGAATATATAGCTACAGAATTAATACAAAATTAATAAAGCCGCGTTCCTTTTGATAAGTGTAAATAATATTTTCTCGGTATTAATGTCAATTCAACTTGGGTTAAACTTTCTTGCGATAAATCCATCTTTGTTAACAATAATAACAATAGACAACGAAATATAACCTTCAACGATACAATAATGTCATAAGAATAATAAAAGACACTCGTTTCAGTAATTCATTAGAAAATCGACATTAATACACGTTTTATTTCATTAATGCCCTATAACAATTTTGGTATACAAAAATAGCGTATGAAAATAATTTATAGTACATTCATTATAAAAATCATACTACTTGTAATCAAATTATTTCCATGGATTGCGTGTATGGTATTCATTTTCAAGGGAAATGTGTATAATACAGAATAATTTATAATTTACTGGCAGGGTTAAAAACGTAACAGATTTTCTTCGAAAATGAAAAGTATTTAACTAAAAATTAAATTATTTAAGTAAAATAACTTTATATAGCAGATTAATATAATGTGCAATAAATGGAATATTATGCACAGTTAAATTAACATACCTATACTAGAAATTACCCCTGTAAAATTATCTAGAATTAATCGAGATATAAACTGTTTCTATAATTCATTTTGTATTAAATTAACAAATTACTAATTTTGTCATGAACATAAATTTGCAAAATAATTATATAATCTTTTCTCTTAACAATTAAATTGTTTTACAATTCTTCTGTCGGTTAACAGTTCCAGTTTCTGGTAGCAGAACAAACGTAGCATTTGTTCCAAAGCACACACGCAATAAGGAATTCCATTATTTGTAGATTAGACTAACATTCATTACGCAGAAAAACACCGAGTTGCACTTCTCAAATGCAGAATATCTTCTAGATAACTATGGTATTTCATTGCGACCGAGGATCAATAAAAAGTTCCTAAAACTTTGCCACCAAGCGGAAGAATTTAAAAGATTGAATTAGGAGCTTCCAGCAAAAATTTATATTAGCATGTAGCTCTAACGGAATATATTAGGAATAACTCTTGTGCACACATACTGTGTACGGATTTTCCTACGAGATCACATGGATAAAGTTGAAGGAAACCAGGTCAAACAGGAAATTGCTGAAGCTAGCAGGACGAGAAAACTTGAATGCCTGCAGAGAAACCTTGAACGTCCTCATCCATTCTGGACTGACAATGTGCATCTAATTGTATAATAACAAGCTCTAAAGGCCACGCGGGACGAGATAATGGACCTCGACATAAGTGTGAACCAAACATTCCGAAAGGGAATTTAGCACACTTCTGAGATTACATGATAGACCGCTCCAGGACAGTTGATTACATTACCATGGAGGATAAACAGGGTGATCTCCATTGATGTCTTCAAAAGCTTTTTTTTTTTTTTTTACAATCTCTTCACATGTATTTCTCAGCAGGAGCATTTAGTTTATGTGCACTAACAGTACTCTATAAACATCCAATACTGATGACCTCTACGATGTTCTCTCCTGACCTCAAATGAAAATTGTGTGTCGGCCATCGTATATATGAAAGCAACAAGAGTAGTTCTTGAAACGTGTGAGGGAAGTGTGGCCGTATTTTCCGTCCCTGATCTGTTAATACGAAGAAAGTTGCGCATTTGTTATTTCCGGATTCTGAAGAAAATTTCCGGATTATTTTCCTTCATAACTATTTGACTATAATTACTTATATTTTTCTACATGCATATTCATTTATTCTCCTAATAATGACTTGAAATGTTTTAAGAAGGCGATTTAAAGGAATAATTAAAAGAATTATTACATTCTTTAATATAAAAGAAAATTATATTTGTATCTAGTTGCCAGATAATGAAACATCAATTTTAATTTCATTTAACTATTGTATTGCATAATATTTTACTTCCAAATATATCACTATTCACATTTAGAATTTTTATTTTGTTTCTTGCTCTAAGAATTAAATTATTTTAGTTCTCAACTATAAATTTCATGTTGTTTTGAAAAATTTTATATCATAATAAATATGTACATTAATACGATAACTAGAAAGCATTCATATACTATACAACTGAATAACAAACCAAGGTCTTCAGAAGTAATAAAAATGCACGTTTGAACATACGCTACGCATTATTCGGTTAGCCTGCATGTGCCTTCTTTACAGATTGAAGAGAATACTTCTACGAGAGAGCTTATAAAGTCTCCAGACCATATGCCAGCCACTACGGACAAAAATAATGTGGTGCGCTTTCAGAGTCGGTTCAACTTCGGGTGATGTCGGTGTCACTCGGTAAAGCTGGATTCAAAGTAGGGCGTTTGTTTTCGTCCGCATTGTTTCCATTGAATACCTTGCGGGTCGCTAAGTTAAATAGTTCACACTAGTTCGAGTATAGATATTTAAGTTAAACGCAAATGCAAATAGCGTACGTACATAATGATTTTAGATCTACGCATTGAATAAATTTGTTCTTCATAGTAGTCTTAAATTATGCTGACTAGGTACAAGAAAGTAAGGAAGCAAACAATAAATTTTAAAATTGCAATGTAAATTTGTAAACATAATTAATGTACAAATGTTTTGGTAAACGAATTGAGGCGCGTTCTTTGATCATAAAAACAAAGAAAGGTATGGGGGGGGGGAGGAGGAAAGAAAGTAAAAGTAGCTAGTAAAAGTAGTTCGCAATTTACAATCCAATCTATAGTCCAACAAAAAAAAAATGTTTAAATACAATGAAACACACACGCATACACAAACATGATTAAGTATCAAGCATATCTGTCAAACTACATTCGATAAGCTAGGCGATTAATACGGAGAGTTCAGTGTACAAAGCATTGTGCCAACATATTCAGCCTTTAAGAAGCAGACAGTTTTTATGTCATAAGATGTACATTTGCTTGGATTGAATAAGATTGTTAAGAAAAGAGAAGGATACTTCCTTGCTCAAGGACTGGCCGTTTGTGCCTATGTCCTCAGTAGGGGCACCTCTGGGAAGGAGGAATGTAGTGAAGGAGACACTGCTAACATTGTTTTAAATTTTGACGCTAGCGCAGCACCCTTCCAAGGATTCGAAACCCTCAAATGGCCACTTCCAGATGCCGGTTCAAAACCTATCAAAGCGTAAACCATGATTTATTAAATATATTTTTGTTATTGTATTTATTGATTAAATTTTTTTATTATAGTGTAATAGTACTGTGAAGGAATGATAAATTAAGATGTAAATGATTTTAATCACTTGAATAATAAGTTAGCAGCTTTTATTATAAACATCTTATTAATTGGAATAATAATTCAATAATATCATTAACAATGATACGGCAGATGTCATCGGCCCACATCACTCTAGCACTTTAGACCTTGTAAGGGAACCATCGGAACGATATGGGAGAGAGGAAAACTCAAGGTAAGGAAAGATCCAACCTAGCATTTGCCTAAGCTACCAGGGGAAAACACGTGTTACCGTCTGAACCACCCATTTCCATTTATACTTACTTCCTCAAATATTATTCTACAACTTACATATGCTCACAATATACAAAAATGTGTTAATAAATTAGGATATTTTAAGTCTAGCCGAAGAAAGGGTTTAAACATGATAATATATCTAACTCATGTATTAAACTTAACAGCGTTTTGGTGATATTTTGGCAAAAATGGGTTTCCTACGTAAAGGGCCCGACTCTCGTTGTGAAATGTTACTGCCTGGGCATGGAAGGCAACCCCGCTTTTTTCGGTTATCTTTTATCCCAGAGATTTCGTTGTCTTCTTCATACAACAGGGTGGGACACAAGAAGTACGCTCGACTTGTAAATACACAGCAAATTGTAAATAGACAGATGTATTTATTAACACAGTTCTCGTTACAAAGGGGCATTGTCTGATTGTCCGACTCAGAAAATGAATGCTCGTATCCCTTGGGCTCCTTGTTAACTTACTGCGCGCCGGCTAGCTATTTACTTATATAGAACACGAGCTTCCGTGGCTGAAAACCATCACGCTATTGTCTAAGTGGCGCATGGCAGCAAGACCTTGATAAGTACTAATTTGCAGTCCAACTCTCGTGTAGGCATTTACAAAAACTCGCTATAGCTTATCATTAAAGGATTTCACTTCAGCATTTTGCGAGAATTGTGATTTATACGTGCATGGTATTAACTATGCACCTGCGTATAATCTGTCGACGATTGAATGAGGAATGCCTCAATTATCTTCTTGGATGTTGCTTGAACTGAGTATTAATTCAAAGTCTCCCAAAACTTGGCGATTTCCTTAGCGAGGCTTGCCACATGCTTAATCTAGAAGTCACGGGGTTCACACATGCAAGCACAAAAGCATCCCCGGCTTCTAAAATTTAAACTTCTCTCTGCTGATTAGTCGGCCGCTATCATACGATTCAGTGGCGGCGCGAAACTCGAACCGTCTGACTCCTGGCGTCAGGAAAAACCCTTATGTAACCTACACTGCGCAGGAGTTCTCTTTCTTTTGTGCCCTTACGTAACAAGTAAAACCTAAAAGCGCTACTTTGGCATTCAGTTTCCGATTAACATATATAATTGCAATTTATCTCTACTATTTACACTTAAGTAACGTATCAGAAGTTACTACAGATATCCCTACAGCCTTCTAGGGTTCTCTCTAAAAACATAAAATAAATGTAATAAACATAAATATTAAAATACATTCGGAGCGTCGATTATAAATTCCGTTACAAACCATTTGTATAATGATTATGAGATAAATAAGTAATAATGAAGGAATAAATTCAAATTAGAGATACCATTATATTTCTGATATTATTAGAACAGGAGACGTTATTGAGTTGATTAATTACGGACGCCCTGTAACACCTTAGGTCTTCAGCGTCCCATTCAATTCAGGGTGTGAAATGACCGGTAAATTTTGCTCAAAGGCCTATTCATTCAGACTTGAACCGGACCTTTCGAAGGAAGCCATACTTAAGATTTTACGCCCGAAAAAATAATATTGTTACCACTACATCACCAGGACCGACTAACACAAGGAGAGAATTCAAATTAAAATATTACTCTATTATGTTTTAGTGAATAAATGCTAATATCTAGAAATATGGATACCTTCTAAAATAGTTCTATAACATTCTTTAATAGCCTGAAAAAGAAACATTTAACTTTTCATGGTAAACATCTATAGGAGATACATTCACAGTAATTAAGAAAGAAAAGAAAAAATATCCAATTGATAATCTGCTAAATAAGAAACAATTTTAACTATTTTAAAATATTTCAAAATAGGAATGATACAAATAAAGACCCTTAGTTACACAGTTTGTAGATTCGTCTGTGAACTTTTGTAAGTTGAATAAAGATTGGCATTTTAGAGGAGGTAAAATTTGGGTATTTGCCAAAAATGACTGCCAGGGAATGTGTTACTGTTTTTATGATTTGCTTACAAAGGCTCTTGATTCGGACTTTAAATCCTGTCAATAGTTAATTCCTTACTTTCACATTTTAATTTTTTAAAAATAAAATAACGAACTTGAGGCGAAATAACAATAAACTATACAGAAAGCAAGTGTGACCTGGCTGTTTCACCTTCTAATTCTCTAATTTTTATTTCTTCTAATTTCCAATTTACATGCACCTATACATACAAATGTTATTCCCATACAAATTCTCCTGCCTTCTTCGACACAATAATATTTTATATCAAAATTCTCCTACTAATAAATCTATAAAATTTAATTTTAACAATTTCATCTAGTTAACTACCTACTGGACTCTCATCTTCAGTTCATCAGCGGTTTCCCACTGGAATATCCAGAATACTTGGGCTCAACAAAGCAAAATAACTTATATCTACAATCAATTTCCTGCACCTTCTGATCTCTGCAAATTTCCTATACCTCAACTTGATTTGTCAATATCTTAACCACCAAGTTACATGTATGGTATATGAACCCCCCTTACAATTCCCCGCTTCCTCCTTCCTGTCTCTTTCCCCCTTTACTCCTCCTCCATTCCTCACTAACCGTCCCTAAAAATTCCCCAATTTTAATTATTTTCTCTCTCCTCTCCTCTGTCAGTATTTTAACTACTATTATATTATAATATAATTTATCCCATTTACCATTCCAAATACTATCCTTCTATTTTTTCGCTATTTCACATTCTAATAAACAATGAAACATACTATCCACTTTCCCAAACATTACCCATGATACTTTATAACTTTTTCTTACTCCTTTAAGGAATAAAACCCCTACAGGCATCCACGCCAGGTCTATTCATCTGAACTGGTCACAATTATCTATATACTTCTCTCTTCTCCAATTTTTCTTTATCTTTCCATATTACTCCAAAGAGTTTTATCCTCCAAATAGCCGGCCCTGATGGTACGATGGTAACCGTGCTTGCCTTCTAAACCCAAGATCGCGGGTTCAAACCCGGCCAGGATAGATGAATTTTTCCGGGAGTAAAAATCCTAATTAGGGCTTCTTTTGGAAGGGCAGTAAAGCCATGGGTTCGAGTCGAACATTAACGGAACGAAAAAGAACCTCAAGTCTGAAAGAAGAGGCTTCTGAGCAAAATTTGTCTGCCGTTTCACGCCCTGAATTGAATGGGACGTTGATGATCCGAGCTGTTAAAGAGCGTCCATAAATAAATCAAATCAACAAAAATCCTTCAAACTAGCTCAAATCTCCTGCTTCTCAATATCTTCCACCCTCTGTGTCACTTCTTTCCAAAATCTTCTCCTATTACTTTCACTTAATCTCCAAATATCCCCCATTTCAAGTTATGTTAATATTTTCCCCAATTCTCCAAACCAACTCTCTCTTCCCAAAACATCTCTTTGATTCAGAAGACATTCTTTTAGTATATTATTATTATTATTATTATCATTATTATTATTATTATTATTATTATTATCTAATTTGAGCCATATTTCATAATTCTCTCAACTATTACACCCTTCCTTCCTACTCTTCGCAATTCTAACCTACTTACCCCCCCCCCCCTTGGCGAGCGGCTGTTTTACCTACTGCTGTTCATCACGTAATGACCCGAATAATAAAACCACTTTTATGTGAAAAAGTTGAAAGCTATATACTGTGAAATACGTGCTTGTACATTCTATTTTAACTGATAAAAAGCAAAAGTTAACTTTGTATCTAAGGGACAAAAACGCAGTTTACAAGATCAAAACTAACATTAGTCACGCATTCATAAAATCACAAGCCCCACTTGAACAAATTGCTATTCAAAGCGCGATGTAAATTAATGCAGATTTTAATCTTGATAATGTTTAACCTTTAAAATCTGCAGCAGAGCTGTTTGTAAGTAGTCAGTGAAGATAAGACGAACATGAAGTTTAAGTTGCTATGGTGTATTTACTCCCCCTCTCAATTCATAAGGAATACACAATGACTAATTAACAATGCTTTACAAGCCGATATGGACAGTGCTTGGTCCACAATGTATAAAAAGGCACATTAAAGAAGATTGCAGAGTTAGATAGCACATTTTTAAAAGCTTTTTGTGTCAAGTGCAATAGTGTGTTGCTAAGTACACTTCTAAATGTGTATACGAGGAACAAAATTACTTTATTGACGTGACCTAGTTCACAAACATCTGTGTATTCGTTCCCAATGTCATGCTTAGGGTTAGGTAGATCTGTCAGTGCAGTCAACAAGACAGTAAACATGTACGGTGGGGAGATCACGGCGAGCAAACACAGGCTCGACTTACGTCCATTGTGCTGGTGTTAATTTGAATTTGATCCTTATATAGGGTGCCCCAGAGTCGATTAATATATTTCGGAAGGCTGTTTTATAAAGCCAGTTGTTATGATTTTTTTAAATAAAGCAGAAAAATAACACAATTTAATATAATTTACTTAATTCTTCTATTAAAATATAAAAACGAGTACTACAAAGCTTCAGCAGTTCATTTCTATTACAAAACTAATTACATCCTGTCAGGTTTAAGACGAAACTTTAATAGTCGAGGCTTTGCAACATGCAACACAATTTTGACGTAAGTATTTAAGTTTGAAAGCAATAATAGTTGTATGGTGTAGCTCATGATTCTCGTGAAACTATATCGACTCTGTTCGCTTTATCCTGCTCCGCAATGCAACGGTTTTTTTGACCTGAACAGCTGGATAGGTAATTAAAGGAAAAAAAAAGTAAATTTCATTATAATACTTCTTAGGCCGGTGTTATAATTAAAACATTTAAAATCTTCCGGGCTGTTTCGCCGTGGTACATGGCTACCATAGCTTTCACCAACTACAGCGGTTGGTATCATCAGTGGACGATGAACAACATCTGGCTGCTAAAAGTTGACCCGTCTCTGTCTGGTTTTAGAAGGTCGATCAATATCACATATGTAGTGGCAGGGGAGAGGAGGGAGTGCGTAGTAGTTTGTTTTTAAGAACTGTTTCCATGTGTTACTTAGGTGATAGCCGCTGGCAGATAAAGTTGTTTGAAAGTTGTATTTCCAATGCCCCTCTAACGGGTAGATTGGGGTTTTTGCAACCACTTCTGTTTTATTTAAGCGTATGCCATGACACGTCCTGCTACCGGATATTATTCAGGTTGATCAAGGCGAACGTCGCTGATGTTACTCCACTCGTTTTTAATCGATCTTCTGATCATGCTATGATTATTTAAATAAATAAGTAAATACATCATACCTCCATTGCTTAACGCAATTGAAATAATAATAATAATAATAATAATAATAATAATAATAATAATAATAATAATAATTATAATAGTTTCATATACACATAAAGAATATAGAAACCCTTCCCCCCTTCTCAGTGGTATAAACATTATACATACATATTTTTAAATTCAGTTTATTTCCCCCCGCCCCTCCACCTGGTTTTCAGCTATTCTGACCTGAGCTGTCTCATCTTCGACATGAATTTGCCTGCCTGCCTGCCTGCCAGTAGAGCTAAAACATGCCCCTTGCCCTCTGACAGAGCCAGTAAAGGAAGGAGGCAGAAACTTTTTTCTCAACACCTCAGTGCTGTTACAGTTCAATTCATGTGTCGAACAATTAGGAGATTGATTGATAGATTTATTTATGGACGCTCTTTAACACCTACGGTCATCAGCGTCCCATTCAACTCAAGGCGTGAAACGGCCGACAAATTTTGCTCAGAGGCCTCTCTTTCAGGCTTGAGTTCTTTTTCGTGCCGCAAATGTACGACACGGGACCCACGGCTTTACTTCCCTTCCGAAGGAAGCCATACTTAGGATTTTTACGCCCGAAAAAAATCGATCGATCCTGGCCGGGTTTGAACCCGCGATCTTGGGTTTAGGAGGCAAGTATGGTTACCACTACACCGCCAGGACCGACTGTGACTTCGGTGGAGCTGAATAGAAAGTAGGTAAGTTCTGGTAGAGTTATGTTTTTCGGGTACAAAGACGATCGAATAAATTGACAGTTTGGCAACTACAGGGTAAACATCGTGTATCTGGGACTCTTTTCAAAAGTAATTCACACCAAACATGGGAAATAAGTTGCTCCTGAAAATGAAAGCGAATTTGGGCATTTATTTGTGTGGAGTCAATAATGATCAAAAAATTTCAGTACATGAGCATATTTGGCAGAGCCATATATTTTAGAATAATGAGTAGGAGACTACTACACATATTAGTTCAATAAAATAATGTTTGGCGTATTTAATCTTTAAATATATATAAATTAAATGTGGAATTTTCATTATTAAAACTATTTGGTATGCTGAAGTTAAATACCATAATTATAGATTAGATATACGTTTTTCAAGAGGACTTTTCCGCATTGGTCCATAATTATTTTACACAGATTGTACTCCCTTGTTCTAAAAATAAACAAAAGTATTCCATGGCTCCATAAATGATGAAGTTTGTTTATGTAAATATCGCAGCATCTCATAACGAGTTCATTAGTAAGCAAAATAATTTATTGCCGAAGCCTCTACTAGTTTGTGTATCAGCTAATCAATATATACAGTGCCATAAAAACTTCGGATCAAAAAAATTGATCTTTAAAATGTCCACGACTACTTATAGCGAATGAGACTAACATACTATATAGATAACCCACTTTCTAGAAGAAAAAAAATATTTCTATGCCAACGCATCACTTTATATTGCTTCCATGACGCCTTAAGTGGAAGATTCTACTCTTACAATACAGAATATTGTGCTATTGTTTCATATGAGAGGCCCTGGCTAACATAGATGCATCGATAACATCATGCAACATGGGGCTATCTGATCGCCACCTCGCGTGTATACAGGATGCATGATCGTGATAGAGGTAGGTGGCGGCTACAAATGAGATATTATTGCAGTGGACTTGGTAATATTACAGCAATATATTATCTTTTCTTGTTGACAGTAACTGCATGGAAATGAAAATGTTGAGAAAAACATGAACAGCAAGTAAGTGAAAGTTTGATATTACAGCTTTAAGTTCGGATATTTTTCTGTCAAATATTATGACAGTATATGATATCTTTTCTTTATGAAAACAAATTTTACGAAGTAGACAACATTAATTGAAATATAACAGAATTTAAAATATTCAATGCTCATGACACTAATAATAATAATAATAATAATAATAATAATAATAATAATAATAATAATAATAATACGCCCATCAACTGTTGCAGGCAAGTTAAAAATTTATTGTCACGAGTTAATGAGAAAGATAATATATTTTTGATCATCTTGCACTTAGATTCAAATATGATACTATTATTCCACAGCTTTACAAAACTTTGCCTAAACATGTTGTTGATGTGAAAAAAAAAACATATACGTATGGGATACTTGTTTCTTTTATGTTCCATTGTGGGTAATATTTCAAGAATAAAATTATTATTTCACCACAAACTTAGGTTTCTTGAGAATTTGACAAAACTGAGAAAATTTAGATATCTAATCGTTTTTAAGGCGTAGGCGTCTGTTTTCATTTTTTTTAAACAACTGAATAAATCGTTTCGTGGTAGAGAAAAATTTACTCCTGAATACTGTCCAGAAAGAAGAGGAAAGGTTTCTGTGTTTCTTTTTGCTAATATATTTTTTTATGTTAGACAGAAAAATGATAATTTTTCTTATCATGAAGAAAATAAACGTACGTGTCTAAAAATTCAATTACACCGTTATGTTCAGATTCAAGGTATTCGCCGCCTTTAACTAAGCCTAGCCCATTACGCTGATTTTAAGACGGGTCATTCCATGAAAAAGCAAAACACGAAAAACACAAATTTGACCTTCACCATTCCATATTTTTTTAAAATTTTGGTTTACAGGTTCTTCCCATTATAAGGTAACACCTTATCAATTAATTAGGCTTTCTCGTTTTTAGTATCCACAGCACAGGCTATATACTCCGTGCAATATTTGCTTAGTTACACCAATCTTTTTTAAGTATTTGTATTTTTACTTACATTGAAGGAATTGCCTATAACATTTATTTTTCGTTTAAATAACATAAACATTATTAGCATTCCAGAACTTTGATAATATGCTTATATTGGAAACATTTCAAATCTCTTTTTCCAAAATATAACATCTTTAGTTCAAATGTTGTAGAGATATTGTACCCATACTTCTTTATTAAAAAACTTATTTTGGGACCATAAATAATTTCATTGTTATTATAGAAGTGCATTCATCAATTGTATTAACTATAAGTGGCTTTATTCCTTTTCATAGAGGCACAGATTATATACCTTTCTATAATCCTTTTATGTAATTAAATTTATGGGAGTGTTGGAAAAATTATTTGAATGATCTTATAACTGATGTATTATCCAAACAATAATTACAGGCCTAAAATTTAGCAAACACAAACTTCGTATATTAGCAGAAGAAATCACAGGTTGCACAATTCTGTAAAAAGTGGCTTCTCCAGTAAAGTGTAAACCAAAAGAACACGCAAAGTCTTAGAAACCGTTAATATACAATGTTGTGGCAATAAGAACATTTAAAGAAAACGTTCATTAATAGTTTAAAGAAATCTCCGTGTTAGTTTATGTTTAGGTGTTACACATTTTAAACAAAAAATAAAATAACATTAATAAACAATCCTAAAGAACAATAAAAGAAACCTCATTATGATATTTTTACCAGTAGGGCCATCGAACCCACGTCCCTCGGGGTTTATGGAATCATTCGATTTTTCAAATGGCTCTTCTTGTATTATTTTAGAGAACCGTCTTCCTTTTTCTTTACTTTCACATACCTCGCGATAGCATTCAATAACCATCTCACACTGAAACCCTACTTTTCTAGCAGAAAAATCTCACAGTTGTACCAGATTTTCTAAAATTATTGGTGCCACTTTCATGCAATTTCTTGTCCGTAAAATATTTCCATTACATATAAAATTTTCACTTGCCTTGCTTCATAGGAGATCTTAAGGTAATGCAGTAATAGCTGTTAACTGTAATTTAAGTTTATGTTTCATGTCAAAGCATTTGATTTCGAAAATGTCTGATAATTCATAGTCGTTTTCGATACAGTGGCGTGAGCAAGTACCAAAGTACTACTCACAATAAATGTATGTACATTAATTAGCTTTAATCAGACTGAATGTAGTTTTGGAGATTTATCCCTTTTAGGGAATACGTGAAACGAAAGATCATTTCCGCTAACACTGGTTTGTAAAACTACTTATTAGTCCAATAATTAGATAATTGCAGTTAAAATAAAACTATTTACAGTTTAGTAGTCTTAAGGCACAATTTATCAATGTACAAACATCCCAGAAATGCTATACAACACGCCACACGTATCCAAGTGATGTTACTGTATTACTAGAACTAAGCGTGCGATTCCGATGACGTCAACGTCTGTCGATATGGAAAACATAACAGAGGATTAAACGAAAACCAAACATGATGTCGCTCTTTACAGAGGGTCTTTAAGATATGTTTCATTAGGAATACGGAATCAGTCGCCGGACTGAGGTTTTTTCCAGGTTTTCCCCAGTCCTCATAAATGGCAAATGCCGGGGAGGTACCCTAAACTTAGGCTTGGAACGTTTCCTTCCTTACAAATAAATTCTTTCCTAATATTTCATTTTATGTATCATCTGTGTCCATCGCCTGTGGTGCCTCTGTAGCAAAAACGGGCGTTAAACACTATGCGTTCATTCCCTGAGATGCCTTACCAGCTGCTTGTTCGTATCCCTGTTAGTCTAGAGGTAAGCCTATTTTCTTCGTATGCCCAAGATGGCGCGTTCAATCCTGGCCAGTGTCGATACATTTTTTCGGGCGTAAAAGAACCTCAAGCCTCGGAGCAAAAATTTTCGGCCGTTTCCTGCCCTTCGGTGTCTTTAAATAAAACCGAATCTTCCTATTCTAAATTCAGCTGATGTCGCTATTATCGATTTTTTTGCACTAGTGTTAGATCTAATGTCTGAACACTGTCATCAATGCGTGCGTTTTTAAGTCGCCCTGATAGAAATAATTCCCAAGATGCACTGCCTGTAGAGTGACCTCCTTAATAAAAATGTCTCTTACTGCTGTGTAACTTTTATGTTTTCATCAAGTGTGTAACATTGAACAAGTTGTTTGTTATTACATGTGCGATTTATCTTAAGGAAATTAGATCAGCATGAATTGAAAAAAAAAAAAAAAGCTCAACATTCAACAAATTAGTAATGAAACATTTGTGATTTAATAGAAAAATTAAAATAATAACACGTTTGTAGTACTTTTCCATGCTCAAGACTATGCCAAATAGAAGTAAAGAGAAAAAGATTATGGATATAAGTAACTTAAATTTAATTTCTTGGTGTAATAAATACAACGAACCATTTTGGAGCATATTCCAATTTTGTACTAAATGTAATAACGCTAAAGACGAGACGTTAGGAAATTATATTCGTTGGGGGAAGAAAAAAAAAGGGGGGGCAGCTTCGCGCTTCTCTACACGCTGGTCACGTTTTACTTTTAGTTTCATTTACAGATTGCACGGTATTTGCAGATTCTGGTTGGACGCTTATATGTTTGTTTATTTATTTACGGACGCTCTTTTACATCTTAGGTCATCAGCGTCCCATTCAATTCTGGGTTGAAACGGAGGACAAATTTTGCTCAGAGGCCTCTTCTTTCAGGCTGGAGGTTCTTTTTCGTGCCGTAAATGTACGACACGGGATCCACGGCTTTACTTTCCTTCCGAAGGAAGTCAACTTAGGATTTTTACGCCCGAAAAAAATCCATCGATCCTGGCCAGGTATGAACCCGCGATCTTGGGTTTAGGAGGCAAGTATGGTTAGCACTACATCACCAGGACTACGGTTTCAAGCGAGAAGGCTAAGGGAAGTTAATATATATGTATATTTAGAGTACTAATATGGCATCTTGACTATCTCGACCATTTCAATAGCTGACCGTAATATTTTGTTAAGGGCTTATGCTATAAAGACAACACATCTAAAGTAGATTTTGTATTGTTCAATTTCAATTTATAAAATGAATCATTAAGTTTGTATCACTGCTCGAGGAAGAAGTCAAGAACCTGGTGGCAATAGGAGTACCTCTATCGGTTTACTTAATATGCACGAAGAAAGCTAAGAAATCTCGGGGGTTCAGGCGTTAAACTGAGAATATCGCTGTGCGTGTTTTGACTGCAAAGTAGTCTATTTAAGGGCTTCGCATTGCTGTTGAAGCAGTCACGCCTCCAGAATACACTACAACTTTCACCACAGTAGATTATCTGGCATCACAGCACTTCGTAGCCTTGCACTCTGCCACTTTAATTGCTTCTCCCATGCATTTGTTTCAGTACCTTCTTACTCTTTGACGTTATGTATTGTGCGAACTTGGGATAACAATAACGTCTAACTTCTAGCCTGCAGTTTCAGGTCTACTTTCAGGAAGCAATAATTTCTTCTTCTGTAGAGTTTAAAATTAGTTCCTTTTTAATTATTTCGTTACTATATACGATCTATTTTTGTACAGTATTTGTTTTACATATTTAATGTTTAGTTTTTGTAAACTAGGTACTTTGAATTATTTTCTTGATAAGTTTTACTTCGGTACACGCTAGGTTTGCCTTGATTCAAAGCCCTTTGTTACTTTTATTTTTACATTTTCTCAAAATGTATATGTAATACTTTTATTTTTATGTGCTGCATATCTTAAATGTCTGAAAAGATATATAGTTCTAAAGGGTTCTATTCCAGGATTTTACTGGACTGTCGTTTTTCAAAATATCATTATTATATTTCTTTTTTAGAAATGCGGATATTGTACCATTCATATTCTTTGTCGATTTATCTATATCATATTTATTTTATAATTCATGTGTGTTTTATCATTTGTATTATTCTGATTCAATCATAATTTTCCATTAGTGTTCTGAAAACCTTAATTAAGTAAATGTACACAAGATGAAGCAGTTTGCGGTAAATTGTGAAATTTATATATTTTCAAAAGGTTGCTCATAAATAGCCCACCTGTTATTTATGACACATAACATTTACTGAAATAAAATAATAATAAAAAAAAGATAAACGTTATATAGTAAATTGCAACTAAAAAAAGATTAAATAATGTATATTCTCAACAAAGCAGGAATAAATTGTATTTTAACAGAAAAAGCAATATGAATTTTGTAATTGTAAACCAACTCTTTAGCAACTTATTCTAATATAAAATTGATAATGATGACGAGAATAACAACTTATTTTCAGTGTAAAATGTGCTTGTAATATGCAACATTGTATCCGTCAAGAATGAAACCCAAAAAGTTTAACTGCATTTAAAGAGCGCAGCCATATTGTTTATTTAGTGATTTAAATAATAATTGTAACCTTAGATTTTACATTTTTATCTGATTGCAGGAATAGTAAATATTGTTTTTAAATCTACTTTCATCTAAACTGATATCGGAATCTATGACATTTTAAACTTAATTATATACATAGAACAGTGTTATGTCATAGTGGAAGAGAATAGGTGCAATAAACAAAGCTCGTAACAAATGTTAATAAAAGAAGCAGAAGTGTAAATAATTTTTTCTATGTCTCTTAGAGTTTCCGAAAAGATAAATATTTTATCTGGAAACACATAGCAAAACTGCTTACAAATTTAGTATGTGTTTGCATAAACACGTTCATTTTTTAAAATCTTTAACATCAACGTTATGACAATAATATTACTATTACACTCAATGACGTCAACTTTTGAGAACCCAAAAGAACTTTTGTTGAATTTACGTCATAATGCTGCAAGTTATAAAAATAGCAAATTACATTTTTACATTTCTGTTTGTCTATTCATTGTTATAATTGGAATAAATGAATTCCGAACAATTAATATATTACACCACACATATTTTTTTCAGTCAAACAAACAGTCAACTATATTAGAACATTTTGTTCTATTTATAACATGGTATCACCCCCATATATTCATTGTACTGAATTCCCTTTCACCACATACATTTGGGAGTGTAATTATTTTAATGCCGATATATGAGAGTAACCGGTATGATAAATAATTAAGATATTTGCATTTTTGTCAGAAAAGGTAAGTTTTTGCAATACTCTATTTTTTTATTTTTTTGCAAAATTTTGGATCTAGAAAATTATTCATAAACATGACAAATACCTATAAAATTATTTTCAATAAGTTCAGAATAGGTTTTAGTAAATTGAAAACCAACCAAGGAATGCATCTACGTTTAAAATAGAAAGTATATACATAAAAATGTAGAACTCAATAAGCGTTAAAGCCGCTAGGTGGTCGAGGTCGTTAAGGCGCGGACTCGTGAGCGGGAGGTCTGAGGTTCAATTCCCACTAGGACAGTCCTCCCTGACTGAGAGTTTTTCAAGGTTTTCCTCAGTCCTCATAAATGGCAAATGCCGCGAAGGTACCCTAAACTTAGGCCTGGAACGTTTCCTTCCTTAAATAAATCTTTCACAATATATCACTTCATCTCATGTATCATCAGTGACCACCGCGGTGCCTCAGTAGTAAAAACGGGAATTAAACACCATTAAAAAACCGTTAAAGCATGTACATTTAGAGAAAAACATGGAAATGTCTAATAAAATATTAAATCAACGGTTTGATAAGGAAAGGTATAAAACACTATACATATAACATAAAAAGAATCAAATCAGATATTTATATGATATGTGACTTTTCACATAAGCCGCGTTAGCTAAGTTTGGAATTATAATCGCGTAGTAAAATTTCCAGGTCAAGGCATCACGGATCGAGTTACCGTACAGAGGCTCTTACCATCTGAACTACCGTGTCCCACCCGATGTTAGCTGCGAATCTGCTCCATTTGCGTCTATAATACCCAGGAGAGCTCTAGTTATCTCGTTGCAGGGCTTTAAACCCTAAGAGACGACTAGAAACCTCAGAGTACTTATGACCCAGGTTGAATGAAGAATTTGAGTTTTTCGCGGTTTTCCGTACTCTTAAAGGCATATGTCTGATTGATTTTCTTCCCCATAAACCCCATTTGCACATTTTAAAATAATAAAACAAACACAGAATAAAGTAAACCCATTTATCAGCAAAACTACAAAAGCAGAAGGCTATCTATCACAACTGAGACAACCTGTCTTATTGCTATTCGAGGTTTCAAATAAATGTGGCGATGAAAATGTTGCTTTTAAATCAGCTATAAATAAACAGTTAAAACAACCACAACACATAACACTAAATCCCCCCTATTATATTACATTAAGTTAGGCATTACTGATGTTACAATCGCCCCATAAACACTGCTCACTAACTCAGGGCCCAATTGTACAAAAAGGGCACTGAGGATGATGCCTTAAATTAATGAAAGTGGTTAATTGAGACTTTTAAATGATTTCTGTATATAATGGCGGCACAGTGGCCAAGTGGTCGCACTGTTCGGCTCTCACAAAGGCGACCGAGGCGCAGCGGTTGCAAAATGGAATTTATGACGGGAACTAAGCGGTCTCCTGTTTTCCATGTCTTTAATTCCGCCATTGCTTCGTTATCCCACACACGTATTCACTGTCCTCACTCAGCGTGATGCAGTCCTTCAATTCTCGGTGCGTGCATTTCAAAAGGACTACACCACTGCCCTCTGTTGCCCGTGTGCGAAACACCAATGTCATGCCAGCAAGGGAGCAGGCATTGGAACTCTCTCACTCTCTCATAAATCTGTATATAATTAGACAAGTAAAGGAGGGACAAAGTTTGGCGCTTTATTTATTTATTTGTTTTAATAATGTTTAACGCCCGTTTTTTGCTAGTGAGGCACCACAGGCGGTGGACATTGATGATATATGAGACGAAATGATAATTTGGGAAAGGAGTTTTTTTAAAGGATGGAAGCGTTCCAGATCTAAGTATAAGCAATTTGCCATTTGTGGGGACTGAGGAAAACCTGGAAAAAATCCCAGTCAGTGAGGACGGTCCTGGCGGGATTCGAACCCCAGACCTCCCGCTCACGAGTCCGCGCCTTAACGTCCTCGGCCACTCGTGCTACTGTTTTAATACTTTCGTTTAAATAATATTGCAGGAACAACTAGCATAGCTACTTTCTTCTTATTTATAAAATACTGTTGATTATGATTACAATTTTTTAAAAATATGTTATTATTGTCGCTTTGACTTTTGTAGATTGGACGTGAATACTGTATGTGTAAATATTATTTATGAATGGAATGAAATGGAATGAAATGATTTAACGATAGCGCAAATGAGCTCGGAAACCTTGGCACTTTAAAACTATCTGGCATTCATCTTCTCAGGGTAAGGAGAAACTCCGAAGGCGGGAAAAAAAAAATTAATAACAAAAAACAAAAACTTAACCAGAAAGCTTGACCTGAATGGGATTCGAACTCAGGATCTTCGGATTAACAGTCATAAATGCTACCAATAGTTCACAGAGATGGTTTAATTACATTTTTTCCCACATTTAGTAGTAATTTTTTCTAATGTAAATATTTTCTTTGTTTTTCATGTTGGTAATCGAAGATATTTATTAACATTTAAAATTCACAAACATATTTGCATTTTATACATCTATATAGTTTATGTTTGTTGCGTTAGTTATTTAATGACTTTCTATGCTGAGTAAAACTTTTTGATCGGATAGGCAGATTAATTATCTTTGCACAAGTATTTATTTGTTAAATATTTTAAAGAATGCCGATATAGAAATCTAATGTGTGTTATTATATTGGGTTATTTATTCACAATTGCTATACGATGTTGAATTATGTTAGTGTACAGTTTTAAATAGAGTTTAGTTAAAAAAAAATTGAAGACTATTCTGTGACTCAATGCTAAGTGTTCAAGCAAGGAAATTATAAAATTAAGCGAATGTTTACTATTTATTCTATATACTTATGGAATTATTTCATTTATCAAGTCAACTCAGTCTATATGCAAGAAATTAAAAATTGATAATTATAATAATAAAATAAAAAGAAATAAATATAATTTATGTAAGGTAGGCATTGCAAGCTAAATTGTAGAATAAATTGTCACTGGAGGTTAAATTAACGCAACGTGATAATTTGAAGATGCAATTAAAATACTGTAATAAATACGGGGGTGTATAATGTAGGACGTTTCATGTATCCTTTACTGCTTGTGTTGCTATGCATGCTATGTTCTAGCAATATTCACACTACACACACAAACAAACAATCATGTAATTATATAAGTTTACATCTCGTATTGACAATTTCCGGAAGAAAAAATAAATAAATTTATTTTAAAAGCTTCGTTCATTTTATCTATCTTATACTTCTTCTCTGCTGGAGAACATTTAAAGTGCATAAGTGTATAAATAAAATCCTCTCTTATAACAAAAGAAAATCGTACTTTAAAGAGTCGTTTCCAGCATATCAGTACTGCAGACAGCTGTCATAACTGGCATCGTGCATATTCCGTGTGTCTGGAAGCTGCATGAAACATTTTACGCAGTCATATACCAGAGACACTGATTCCTCAAGGCTGCAGTCTGTCTTGTAACCGTTTTATGGACTCTGATGAATTTTTATGCACTGAATTCTAAAGAATCACCTCAAGAGTTTCTAGTCGTCATCATTTAACTAGTTTTACTGAAAATGCAGTTTTAGAGAGGAAAATTGAACTATTGAAGGCATTCAGAGAGAGAGGGGGGTATTTTGTTCTCGAAAATTGCAAATAAAACCAATATTTTTAGCATGGGAAGTATGATAATTATTACGAACGAAATATCTTTATAGTGTAATAAGATTACTCATATCTACAACGGAAGTACCTAAATCTCCTTTTATTACCTTCATATCCAACTTGACACCATCTTCAAATTTCCTTCAACATCACACATACCTAAGGTATCATCTTCCTTCGAAATATCAAGTACAACATTACTATATAACATTACTACACTTAGACGAAAGGTAAAATATGACATAGAGACCTGAGGTTAAAACAGGTGGTGCTTACCTGGGGGATGCGGAAGAGTCGGAGCAAGTTGGCGACTTGAATAGACGTGACGCTAGATGCTGCCCCCACCACTCCTGAGATGACCTTTCGCACCTGGGTCTTGTTGCAGTGATACTCTGCGCCATCGATGTTGCTTATGGAACCTGTAAAACAAATGTAAGTACACTGTTTTAGATGTAAAAATAACTGTGACATTTATTTTAAAATAAGATCGAAAAATGTGAATGTATTCATTGAGTTTTGAAAAGAACCCTTTGGTCGCCTTTGCTATGTCATGCTACGAAATTTGTATTTTCTTTCTTTCATTCCTTGTGTGACACTTATTTTCTTGACATTTTTCCGAAACAGTAATCATCGATCATTGGTTGCAACACGTGGTATCATTCCTCTTTTTCTGATTGCCTTCCAAGGTTATTTTAAAGGAATTAGTGAGTTAGTCGCGGGGTGTTTGAAGGAGAGCATCTTTCAGTTTCTGGCTTGGATACTGAACTGAGTCATAATTTCATACTTTTGGTTGAATTTTAATGCGCTACATGTGAATGTCATCCCCTTAGTATTTTTACCTCTAATTGGGGAGGGGAAGGTCAGAAGCAACGGGAAACTCCTGCAATTACAACAGTGACGCAGAAATTCTTTTGTCAAATCAGGAAAATTGTGGAATTCGTTTCTTATGGGTAAATTTAAAGAATTTCCTTGGGCATTCTATTGTGAAATTGACATTCTGTTGTATTGGTTTGAAGAAGGTAAGATAAGAAATTCTCATCTCTATCCTTTTTGTCAGTTTAGCGTTATTTGAGCTTTGCGGTCATATATTAGATGAGAGTGACTTAATGAATAATTAAGGACAACCAACTTGCCACAGAAACATGTGAACCAGCAATATAATGGAGAAGGAATTGAGCAAGACACTCAGTACATAGCTTGTAAAACTAATTCGAATTACAACAGAAAAAGTCAAGTACTAATATGATATTTAATAACTTAATAGAATTTAACAAAAACAAAAGATATATAACAATTTAATGGAGTATTACTAATCTTAAACTTCAAGATTTATTCCAATATACGCACTCGAATATATTCTTTATTCAAATTGTAAATTAATTAAACAATTTAATTTTATGCACATTATAGCTGATATAAGCAACTCAAAATAATTACTATTTTGCCAATGAATATTTACAAATCTTCTCCATTTAATCAAACCATAGAGAAAAAAATACGTTAAAAAAGCAGCTCCAATATGGACGCATAATAAGAATAAACTAGGCTAAAAGCTAGTTACTAAATTACAATCAAAATTGTACTGCAAGACAGTGAAAAGATAAATGTAAAGATAATTGTAATTAGTTGCCTAGATCACTATTCTAATCACAGAAAATTAGTCAGACTCCAAGTTTACCACGTTTCAAAGCAGATTACTGTGGTTAAGTCTTGCTGGAGGATAGCGTTGCAAACCAGTGGAACCGAGATGCCAACTGGCAGACGATAACCTTGAGCAAGGACAAACCCAAAGACAAGAGCCGACAAGTAGAGCAATAAGGTAAAGGAATAGGAAAGCAATGAGCTATCCGAAAAAGAAGATCTCAAAGATTCGAGAAGAAGGCAAGGATTCTAGCGGAGCAAGAACGCTTACAAACTTAATACCTATTTACGGCTATAAGCTACCTGGTATTTATTCTAAGGACTGAGGAATAAAAACTTCAACCATGCAGCTTGACCCAAATGGGATTGGAACCTCACGCCGCTGTATAAGAGGCAAGTACGTTGTCATAATTCCTACAGCATCGAAATGGCCTCTTTCTTGTTGTGGATGAAACCCTAGAAATGTTCTTGGGCGTATTTCCTCAATTTGAGTGAATTGAATGAGAGAGAAATTTTTCGTTATACTTAGGTAAAATATGGAAAATTCCTTTGGAATAGTTTCTAAGTTATGGTATTCTAATACCGCCATTGGTGGCCGAGGTCGTTAAGGAACGGGCTCATGAGCGGGAGGTCTGTGGTTCGATTTACATCCTTCCTTTAAAAAAATTCTTTCACAATTTATCGTTTCCTCTCATACATAATTGTGTCCACCGTCTGTGATGCCTCAGTAGTTAAAACGGGTTAAACATTATTAAAAAATAAAATTATTGTAATTATTATTATTGTTATGCTATAACAATTGTAATAGGCTATTCTATTTTGTTCTTGCGTAAGGTATTACAAAATCTATTACATTTTATGTGTTAGTTTAAAATTATGAAAGGTTATATTTCATTGCTCTTGTTTATTGTATCATAATATTATGCACATTCTTGTTCTTATTTTTAAATTAAAGATTCATTTTAGAAAGTTTTTATAAAATTGTTGGTTTATTAAAACTTGTTAAATAAATTCTATTTAAAGTTCTTCTCTTACGATATTCGCTGCAAAAACAACTATTAATCAGTACGTACCGTCACGGTTGGCTGAGGTCGTTAAGGCGCGGACTCGTTAGCGGCAGGTCTGGGGTTCGATTCCCGCCAGGATCGTTCTGGCTGCGGTTTTTTCCAAGTTTCCCTCAGTCCGAATAAGTGGCAAATGCCGGGGAGGTACCCTAACTTAAGCCTGGAACGTTTCCTTCCTTTTAAAGAAAATCCTTTTCCAATTTATCATTTCATTTCATGTATCATTAGTGTCCACCGCCTGTGATGCCTCAGTAGTAAAACCGGGCGTTAAACGACACTCAAAACATCAGTAAGTTTCCTTAAAACTGAAGGCGAAGGTTCTGCGGGGTGCTAATGGGAGAGTGCCAATAATACGAAGACATCGCAGCAATCGTATCTGCATTTTAAAATTATATAATAAGCACGGAATCAAAAAAGTTGTGTAGAAAGCCCTCTATGTGCACCATCCACCATCACTTAGTTTACGCGGACTCAGAAATGGATTTTCCTAGCAGGCAGTGAAGAAAACCTTGTACAATTAGTAAAGAGAAACATATTTCGCTACCACAGGGTGGAGGCTTTGACAATTTCCTTCCGCCCTATGCATTTTTCAGCAACTGTTAACTTTCTTTTACTATTTTGAACTTAATGCACTGTCAGCAACGGGCGATTTAAGAGTTCCCTCCAAAAAGTTACATAATGCATTTCAATGAAAACTGTCAAACATGCAATGATCCTTCATAAACATAGTTATGTCATGTCAGAGTGTGTAAGACAACACATCACTAGTATTGAATTAGAAATCGACAGTAACAAGCCGACCTTCCTGCATTATTCAATATACAACAGCCAGATGATTGACATGTGGTCTGGTTAGGAGCGCGATTAAACGCGTTAACGAAGACTGAGAGAGACAAGTTAGTATAAATGATAGTTCCAGTTATAATTATTACACGAAATTCCAGGAAGTACCTCTTACCACAGCAAATAACTGTGCATAGTATGGTCTCGGGTTGCCACTCCTGGAAAGTTCTTGGATGCCTATTTTATGAGTCATCTGTATTCTTGCCTATGGCTGCATTTATTTTCTTTAGTTCTTGATTGCTAACTCTCTCTTATAGTCTGGTGCAGCGATGCAAAACCCGGAAAGAGAAGGGTGGAAGAGGGGAAAGCACTGGCATTCCTTCCAGAGATCATGCGCAGCCAATGACATCATCCATCAACAAACGTGTGGAATTACGAACTCTTGCGTTCATGAACTATTTATTACTTATGATATGTTTCAGACCACAAAATAATACAAACAAGTTTAGAGCAAAGAAATTTGAAACAGTATTCATAAAACTAACAGACGACTAGATAAATATTAACTATTGTAGTGTATAATATAATATGATAGCTAATAATTTGATGATATATCATTTTATTCGTTTGTTAACTTCCGAAAGGGAAACAGGTGACACCGCATAAATGACCGCCACGGATGGCCGTAGTTAAGGCGCGTGAGGCCTGGGGTTTGATTCCCACAAGGACCGTCCTTTGAGAATGAGATCTCTTCCAGGTTTTCCTCAGTCCTCATAAATTGCAAATACTCTAAACTGAGGTCTGGAACGCTACCTTCCTTAATAAAAAAAATTCTCGCAGTTGATCATTTTATTTCATGTATCATCAGTGTCCATCGCCTGTGATGCCTCAGTAGTTAGGCACTGTTTAAAAATCATATAAAAGTGAAAGTATGTCAATTATCAGACTATTAAGGGAGGCATTGTGACAAAGGTAGATGCAAAGTCAGATCGTCAAAACTTCCTGTATATTTAGATGCAATATGTTTAGGAAACCTTTAACAATAGACATGGAAGAGAGGGTGTTTGTAAAAGAAACGACTGCAAAAGAAAATCATTTACTGTTTACAGGAAGAATATAAAAGAAAAATATACCAAAGAGAGCGGATCCAACACTTCCTTTGCAAATATATCTTTTGTAATGCAACAATGAAGTGACGTCATCAGGACTTTTACAGAGCATCTGTAAATTCAGTAAAATACAAAAGAGTTACCTCTTAGCACAATTTGAGTAGTGTTTAACGCCCGTTTTTACTACTGAGGCACCACAGGCGGTGGACACTGGTGTTACGTGAGATGAAATTATATATGGGGAAGGATATTTTTTTTTTAAAGGAAGGAAGCGTTCCAGGCATAAGTTTAGGGTACCTTCCCGGCATTTGCCACTTATGGGACTGAGGAAAACCTGCAGAAAAACCCAGTCATGGAGGACGGCTCTGGTAGGATTTGAACCCCACACCTCCCGCTCACGAGTCCGCGCCTTAACGACCTCGGACACCCGTAGCGGTCTTAGCACAATGTTAAAATATCGTTATTCAATGAAATTTAAAGTAAAGTACACTGTATTGATGAAAATCTTGCGAGAAGCCCCCATAGCATTGAAATTCCCATTGAAATCACAGCATTATGACACTATAAGATTATGAAACTTAAGACATTCTTTGATGCAAGCCCCATAAATGTAAATAAAAACCAGGATCACGTTAAATTCACTCATTTAGAGTTGTGAACGAAGTAAATAAAATATAGAAGAATGTTTAGAGAAGCTAGGGAATTGTGGAGAGCAGGAACTGAAGCACGAAACAAGGAGAAAGAGAGTGTGTGACTCTACGAGTAGATGCGATAAAGGAAGAATTTTCGGAAGAATTTTCGGAGCGTTTAAGGTGACGCTGCTGCGATAGATTGGCAATAAAATGCTTGTATTATTGAATAGTATGGAATTGAATATTATGGAACGAGAGTGTTCGGCGGTGCTACGGGCATAATTCGATATTCCAATATTTCAATTATTCGACAGATTGCTCTGAAATCTCAAAATCGACGCATATCACAGTAAACATAAAACAACAATAAACAGCATACGCCGTCTGCTGATTTATGCTTCATCAGAATCCAAAAATATTCTGAAATCCAAACCTCAACAATCATTTTTCCCTTTCCGTGCTATCTAAACACCATAAAGAACTTAATAAATGCAATCTGCAATCTTATGGAAGTGTTACGAAGTCATCTGCGGCTATTGCGGCATAAGATAATACAAACTCTCCGTCAGTTTGGCTTCAACAATGCTTCCAGTGATATGTGGGGCTATATAGGACTTAATTTAACAAATATAATCGTAATGAAACCCCTAAAGATCTAGATTTTATTATTCGAAATGCGTATACATTTAAAAATATAAATATTATTATTAAAATTCTTTTGTTGGACAAAATGTTGAATATGCATCTACTATTTGGAATCCGAAGACCATAAAGTATGTTAACTCAATAGAAAAACTACTATCAAAATTTCTAAAATATGTACTATTTAAAAGAATTTGATATTATCCTATGCTCATAAATTACCACACCCTCAAGCTTTAAATTTTAGAACAGATATTATGAGATTATTATTTCTGTATAAAATATTACTTCTACTATTGATGATATCAATATTATTGCAAATATATTCTTTAATGCATCAAATAGAATAGAGAGATTTAAGACGCTTTTTTCACATCCAGAATAAATATAGAAATCCATAGAAAACTCACCATTAAATAGAGATATATATCCAGGTATATAATAAGCTTCATTATTTTGATGTAAATATTTTAATATGTCTGAAATTCAGCTTAGAAATATTATAATCAATAATTCTGTTTGTAGTTTGACATTAGCATTGAATTTTGAAATAATTGCATAATTAATTGCCATGCCACCTTTTTTATTTCCTTTTGTTTTATTTTATAGGTAGTTTTTTCTTTGTGTGTAAAGTTAGTATTATAAAATATTCTATGAGACTGTATTTTGTAATGAGCATTGTAATTGGGCTTAATCCTGTTATATTCAAAACAATAAACAAATATATAAATAAAATAAGAAATTAAATAATTATAACAAATATTTGATATTTGAAAAAACAAAAATGCATAAATCTCAATTAAATAATTTAAAGTGGGCTGATAATAGGAGTATGTTTAAACAAGTGAATTCGTAATGTGAAGTTAAAGGAAAATATATGCAATTAACTTTTAGCGTGCGCTACATTTATGTGATCTTTTCTTGTTCACCATTTTGGCTGCATTTGATTGTATTGAATGGGACAAATTAAATTAAAATCTTTAAACTTAAAGCATTTGTCGCTATTAATAAAGTTTACTTTCGAAAACGCTCGCTCACAAATGTACCTACGTAATACTAAGTGCTAAACTCAATTACAGCAAATGTTCACATCTCTGTGGATTCCTTTTGATAAATTTCTACATAGGGTACGCCCTGCTTTAAATAATGTAAATGTTTTTAGATGAAACAATTCTTTTTGTAGACGAGATGGTGCTCGACTGAAATAAACATTAAGAGGGTTTAGAAATTGCTGCACTTAGCATACGGTGTAATTCTTGAAGCTTTTTGAGCCCTTTCACCCAACAACAACAACAACAATAATAATAATAATAATAACAATGACAATAAATAATAATAATAATAATCATCATCATCATCATCATCATCATCATAGAGTTGGAGGCAGAGAGATGGCGCCCGTAACTGGCAGAATGTACCCACTGGGAACACCTGAGAAAAACGCTGTTTTCTAAAAACTTTTTAAGACAATTACAGAACGATTGGCATGCTGGGACCCGTGTGCAAACCACACTAACTGGTTGAATATGGGCGTTTATCTAGCCAAAGGGCGCGGAGCTAGAAGCAATTCATTTTCTGGTTAGAACGTAATAACCAATGAAACAATAAATAATATACATTATGTTTCCAATCATGTATCTGTAAATATCGCTCTTCTCATTTTAATGTTTATTTACTTAACCATGTACGGTCTACGACCCATGCATAAAATATAACTGTAACGTGCATATACTTTATAACAATATCTACTGCTACTGCTTATTTATTTATTATTTACAGCGAACCTTCAAGAAAGTGGCCGGCAAGGTCAATTGAACTTCCTGGAAATCGGAACAGGCCCGATGACCTAATACTTGTGATAGAAGAAGAAAAACAAATAACCAGATAAATTTTTAGAACTCTTACTTGTTAGTAATTCACTGCCATACTGCTTCTTATGTTTGGTATTTTTAGGTTAAGTTGTTAGGTTATTGTGTTTTATGAAATGAATAACAGTTGCTGAAAAATGAGACAGGTGCTTTATAGCTGACTTTTACACCACAACATTTACGTCATTTTTCCATTGGAATATGAACTTGTATCGTGCAAGCGACGTTTAGTTTGTTTCACCACGACGCAACCACAACGCAGCTGTTTAGTTCCACTCGCCATACAAGGTGAATGACTTTCCTCTCACCACAGGGTTTTGGAAAGGGGTAAATGACGTAACCTGGATCTGACGTATGGACGCCACTGCGTCACGATTTTGTATACCTGGTTTAATGCATAGTAGTTTTCTTTACATCTACCCTTAGCATTTCTATCTATGCCTTAGTTAAGATTTCGACTCAGCATAAAAGACTTGGGAGACCATTAGTGCCCATCATTTCCCTTTTATTTCTGGTGCATAACTGCTATCCATAATGGAAAATAATTAATTTCAGAAATAGTTGAAGAAAAAGAGAAAAAATCTACCACAAAGAAAATAAGAAGAAAGTAACAGAGAAATCTCATATTGTAAATTCATATGCATAAAAATGTCTTACTAAGAACTAAAACCAATATTTTGTTGATTGCTTTCAGAGTCGTAATGGGCTAACCCGTTTGATATCCGAAAGAAAATTTTCTTCTATGTTTATATTAAACCAAAACGCTTTCAACTTATAGAGACAGAAGGGACTAAGCTTATTAAAAAGTATTTATAATTTATGTACTACAAGAGTATTAAGTTAAGGTATTTATAATCTTTATCGGCGAGGCCGCAAACTTATGGATCTACTCTCGTATAGATATCTTTTTATGGTTGGATCACTATTTCGATGCGACTCGTCAACATAAAAAAGCAAAATTAATTATGAAATATTTTGTTTAAAAGCTTAAACCTAACAAAGCCACATTTATTATAATTAGCTTCATAAACATTTGAACACGTTCTAATGAAACAAAACCAATAAAACGAAACAGGATGTGAAATATATAGCTTTTGAATGATGATTCTAAAATTAATCATCTTCCTCTTCAATTTATCGACTACAGCAATCTTATGGGTTCACTTTTTGCATAACAAGCAGTGGACGATATCTTCTTTAATATTCTGTTGGCACAAGTGGCAATAACTGCACTCTTCTGGGAAATATGAACGTTTTGTTCACTTTGGGGAATGATAAGGAGATGGAATTAGTTCGCTGGGGCTTTAACTTCCTGTCTGTTTCCTTCCAGGGTAAGCCGGAGCAGATACTTTAGGAAACGATGAGGTTTGTTCAGAGGCTCTACCAAAGATGCCTATTGTATTTGTTGGATATCTATTTCACTTATGTTTGTGTTCTGCTGGTTAGAAATGCATCTGTTTCAGTTTGAGTAATGTTGTTTAAGCAGAAGGTTCCAGCTATAAATTTAATTTATAATGAAACGCAGAGTAGAAATCCAACATTTAAGAACAGGCAAGGTAGCTTTCATGCCTACCAATATATGCTGTTTGCACACCGAAAACTTCCTGAACGTGTACATAACATGCTTTCCACATATGGTATATCGTCCTGTGGGAATTCTTAGCACATTCTATTCTTCAATCAATTTAGATGCTAAACTGTATCAGCGGTTTTGTTATTAGGAGCCTTTGAGAACGCTTTTTTTACACATTTTACTGTCATAATAAAATTTTCTTAGAGTCTATACTTATTTTATTCAAAGCATAATGGCAAAAATTACATTACAAAAACAATTTAAAAATGAAAGCAGAAATAAACAACGATGTATTAGAACTTAAAATTTTAAAAATAAACCTACATTTTCACTCTTTTCAACTTTCTTCCCATTTTCCAATTGCACTGTGCGTATTGGATTTCTTTCAAGAGCTCTGGCATTAAGCTCGCCTGCCACTTCCCTGAGGACCCATTCCTGACGACCACCAAGATGGAGCACCTCTATTCATTCATTAAAAGCTGATAGCATTTTTCGCTCGTACAAATTACATGTTTTCCGTTACGCTCTTCCCTTTATGTTGCTAGGAAACATTTCAAAGTATTTCAGAACAAGAGTCTAACATTTTATCAACTGCAGATTATAACATAATTTAATATCAACATAAACATTTACATATCCGAAACGATTTATGGTAACTTTCTTGTATAGCAGTTATTGCAGTCACAGCTATTGCACGCATCAAAGGAAGCAAAGCCAAATTTTGTCTTAAAATTCTCCAAATATACTTTTTTTTTTTTAATATTCTCTGTTGGTACCACACTAAGGGAAACTAAATAACCCGTGTGTCAAAATAGGTGTTTGGAAGGGAAAGAAATTTAATGAATGCAGAAATTAGAAAGTTAAGCTATGTTGCGAAAATGACTTAAGTTTTCTGGAATGAAGTCCCATCACCTTGATAAGAAAATAATTTTATTATTAATATTATTATTATTTATTTTTTATTTATTTATTTTTTTCCCCCGTTTGAAGCTATATGACAGATTTGAAGCAGCGAACTTATGGGTTTGCATACGCAAAAGTAGGCTACGAAAACTTATGATAGTAAAAAGTTACAGCCAATTTCTAATCAACCTCGTAAGTTCTTGAACTTATTTCTATAACATCATTTGTATACCTAAGAAAAGAAAAAAAAAAAAGTTACAGAATTTTAAGAAAAGCAAAACTTGCATACATATCGATAAATAATTATACTCTTTGTACTTTTCGTTCACCTATTCATTCCCTGTTCGCTTTCGAATCATCTGTAGAAGGCGTACTGAAAATTTCATAATCTAGAACCGCTTTGCGTCTATGCCACATAATTCTGATCTCAAACGGTTAGTAAGCAACAAGCAAACAATTTAAGTTCTGCCTATAACGAAGCTAAAAGCAGTAAAACTTGAGTTATATGGGTTTTTAATTTCTTTACCACGCATAATTTTATGGCCATCTACATTCTACAGAAAGAATAGCATCGTAGTATTCAAAAGTATTATTACTATACTAATAATAATAATAATAATAATAATAATACTTCAGCGTTTCCATAATAATACAGCATTTTGCAATTCCAAACAAAGCATGCACAACACAACAGAAGATTTAGAAATGTCGTACCGTTGCTGAAATTAACAGCATAAAGACTATAAGATTTATTTGCCATATTACATTTGTTTTATCGGTGGAAAACAATCAGCTGTTTTTATAGGTTGTATGAACGATAGTTTACATATTATGTTATATTATTTTATTATTGATGCTAAATGATGCCGTACTCACATTTTAGTAAAATTTAAATAGTTATATGGTAACTTCATCCCGCTATATCCTACTGGAAACCGGATAATCTTCGGTGGACGCGCGATTTCAATACTGGGGGTTTAAAGTTATATTGACGCAGGAAATTGAGCTCGCTCAGTCGTGTTTATCATGCCAACTGTTCAAGTTACATATCTAGGAAGTGCGTGGTAAACTTTCTACTGCGTATTTGTGTACTGTGGAATTTGTCGAGAGTGAGATATACGCTAGAACGGAAGAATATATTATTTATTATTATGTGCAAAATAAATCCCACAAGTACTATAGTACAGAATTTCGTGCTAAATATCTAGGAAAAACTCCTGTGGGAAGTGAAATTTTAAGATTAGAGAACAAAATTCGAATCCAAGGCGTTTTGGTACAAGAAACTGATTTTAACACGAGAAGATTAATGAAATAGGCTATCAATTAGAAACTTTCAGAAAGTATTTGGCTCAATAAGCTCGCTAATTGGTGCATTTGTTGGAAGTACGGATAAAACCAATCAGCATTCTCATCCATATAAAATTACTAATATACCTGATATAAAATTTTTGGAGACATTGAAGCAAATATCTGGGAGGAAGAGAGGCGATATGCAGTAACTTCCGGTCAACTAAATCAATTTACAGTTGCATAGCGGAAGGAGCTCGCTATGACATTTTTATACGATGTTTTTGGACAATCATTTTCTTTTTCTTTCATCGTGGATTAGGTCCTGCATGTTCCGTTCTCACATTTTTGTTTCTATCCATCTTTCTTTGGTCTTCCAATTGACCTTCTTCCTTTCGCGTTATATGTCAACATATCTTAAGGTAATATGTCTTCTTTCAATCTTTTTAAGTGATTTAACCATTCTTGTCTATCTTCTAATTCTTTTCTTATATGATCTTTTTTGTGCACCCTTTGACAGATTTTTAAAAGCTCATTTATGCTGCTTAAATTCTGTTCTCTTCTTCTTTTAAAGCCCAAATCTCACTTCCGTATCATATAACTGGCAAGGCCATGGTTATGTAGTAAACCGCCTGTGGTGCCTCAGTAGTGAAAACGGGCGTTAAACACTACTCAAAAAAAAAAATGGTTATGTAGAATCTTAGTTGTGTGTCTTTTCTCCCTTTGTTTTTCAGAATATTTCTGATTGTTCCGCACACAGCTTGGAACTTTGTATTTTCATATTAACTTCTTGATTTTCTTCATAGTGACTTCAATATTGAAAGTGTGATACTTGTTCTATTATTTTTCTTCCATCACAGTATTTGTTCTTATGGGTACTTACCTCGTAACGCCATTACTTAGTTTTAATCTTCGAAATTATGATATTTTATTCTTTATTTATGTTATTTAGTTGATACGAGAATACGTCTATAAAATTCCGGCCTCGTAAATAAGAATTTTCACCCTCACAAATCTTATACGGTGTCATATCTTATCTGTTACGTAAATAATTGCACCTGTAACTTGCGCTTTGCAGTGTTCAGTTGCTCATATATATATATAGTTTCATAAAAAAGGCAATGTGCAGAAGAGCATCAAGCTGTTATTAAGTTCTTTACAAAAGAAGGACTTGCTCCAAATGAAATTAAACAACGATTGGACAGTGTATATGGGTATGAATCCCCCTCATATTCTACCGTAGAAGAATGAACCAAACATTTTCGAACGGTTCGAGAAAACATTGAAGACGAGGGGCGTGCAGATCGGCCCTTGGAGAAGCTCACTCCTGAAAACATCGCTCTTTTGGAAGGAGAAATTATAGAAAACCGGCCGCTCAAAGCTACAGAAATAGCAGAGGTTGGGTCTTTCTAAAATGTCCTTCGAATAATTCATGAACATTTAAACATGAATAAGGTTAGTGCAAGATTGGAGCCTAGATTTCTTTCCTCAGCTCAAAAGCAGCAACGAGTCATCTGTTGTCAGGCATTTCTGGAGCTCTGCTGTGGCAACGAGAGAGAAGTTCAGCAAACCGTTGTAACAGGAGATGAAACTATGGTCCTCGACTATGATCTCTTGTCCAAAAGAGAATCAATGCAATGGAGTGGCGCGATCCTGGCTAAGCACCGCCTATAAAGACCAAGGTCACTCTGTCAACCAAGAGAATCATGGCCACACTCTTTTGGGACTGTGAAGGAATACTCTTCATTGACTTCAAGCTGAGGAGCACCACAGTATATAAGGAATACTATGTTGGCCTACTGCACCTATTACGTGCTTCCATCAAAGAGAAAAGGAGAGGAAAGCCGAGTGCTGGTGTGCGCCTTCATTACGACAACGTGCCTGTGCACACAGCTCTTGTTGCAAAAGAAGCTGTGAAGAAATGTGGCTTCAAGGAGATCGACCATCCATCCTACAGCCCAGATCTAGCTTACAGTGACTATTTCCTGTTCTCAGAACTCGAGAAAGACCTTCGAAGAAGGAAATTTAGGTGTGAAGAAGTGATTGATGTTTTTCATACAGTTTTTGACCTTATCATACCTAGAAAATGGTTAGGCTGGAAACTTATGGATTTACTCTGTATATTGCTTTTTGTAGTCTATTTTCCTTGCCAAAATTAATACTATATCATTAGCAAATAGCAAAATATTTATTGATCTATTGCAAAATAACTTTTAAAACATATTACAAAATATCACATTTAATTTATAGCACACATCAGCAAGTACGTGTACGTTTTTCTATTTTGAGTTTTTGTGTTCATAATTTTTGTTTTACTGTCCCTGTGTAATTAATTTTAAATCTCTATTATTTACACATTTCTTTAGTAAGCAGAACTAGGAGTCTTAGTTTAACTCTTCCATGGTCTGTGTTATTTAACGTAATTTATTTTTGCGGTATTATATATTTGCTGTGCTCTTTTTGTATATGCTTAATTTAATTTTATGTAACATAATATGTTCTGCCATTTCACTTTATGTGCTATAATCAAATTATGCTTAGCTGTTGTCTTTACTGTCTTTCTTAAAACAAAAATTATTTATGTCCATTCTTATCTTGTCTTTTACCCTTATGTGTATCCATTCATTTACTTTATATATGTATTACTGTCTTATGACCTTAAGTCTGGCAGGCAAAATAAACAATTATGATATTTTTTATTACTTTTCACACAGAACTTTCGCAAAACGTTCAAATCTACTGTTGCAAATTCCTAATCCTACCCCCTTAAATTTATATTTCTCCCTACAACAAAAACTCAAGTTTTATCAAGGGAGCCTTTTTTTTTTTTTTTTTTTTTTTTACGGTGATTGGGATGTATCCCCTTCTTAAAGTCACTTGCCATTGCGCTCTATTTTGGAAATGAATCCATTCATTTCGTGGTGAGAGTCTTTGGGAAATTCATGGATATATTTCCTAGAATTGGATTATTATTCCGTTAATTTTACTAAATAGAAGGCCTATTATTTATAAGTGGATTGGATTTTTAGAGGCGGTGGTACTTCAGCCTTGTTCAACGGCTGGCCGTTTGTCCGTATGCCCCAATAAGAGTACCAAGGAGATGAAAGGGTGAGGTGTGGGCGGCAAGGAGTGCGAGTTCCCCAGAAAGTTTTCTCTTTCATACTAGACGCAGGGGAAATAACCTTTATAAAGCGCAAGTCACCGTCACGCCACGTCACCTTGCCATGGCACTTTCGATTCTGTAACAGAACCAACGGAATGGAATGACATGAAACGGGAAAGAGAAAAATTCATGGAAAATAAAGAACCATCTCAGCATTTGTCAAAGCAACCTCCTGAATGCAAGTGTTACTGTCTGAACAATACTACTCGGTAAATTACATAAGCATGATATTTCTTGCATCTTACTACAAACACTACATAAATAGAGTGTACCGCTGCTGTTAAATACGTTACTTAACATCAAATGATATCCTGCGCTGTGAACAGAGATCATAAGACATAATTTGCTATAGACGTTTAGAGGAACACGCTCCTTTTCTCAGCTCTGATACTCTGTAACTATATTATGCTGGGATTCAATATATCGAAAACGTTCTGTTAATTTACCATCAACTTTGTGACAACTACAGGACGTTGGTCTTCGGTTGTATCAATAGGAGCAGGGCTTCGGGTAAATGGAACAATAACACAAAATTAAACTGACGCAGTAAAAACAGAAAAATAACTACCTAAATAAATATTGCAAACGCACTACTACCGACTATTTCAATTCAGGTTTGAAAGGCTAAGCAAACAGGGCAATTATTATTAAAAAAAAAAAAAACACGACACGGTTCATTGGCATAGCAAATAATAATAAAATTCATGTAATGTGAACGCATATGCTTCAGTTATTTAAATACGGAATTATCTCCTTAAATTTAATTTAGCTCTAACCGAGGAACACAGAGTTGAGCATTTAGCAGGCATTGTCAACACCAGTTATGATTGTGGCATGGTACCATTAACTTTTTTGTTTATAATATCATATGTTTTCTCCTACACAATGAATACGTATTATAATTAATAACAGAGTCAGTTCTTGAAGTTCGAGCACAGTTTTAACAAAGATTCCTTGCCTAATACAAAACGTTTTAGGATAAGCAAAAATTGATAACTTTTCTACAAATTCCATTCGGTACCTTTCACAATAAGAATACTTTGTTATGGTTCCTTATATCCGGCTCATACAGTACTGCACGTGCTGTAACAGGATTACTGCAATGTCATGTACATTTGTGACATATCAACTATAGAGCAGCGCTGCTACTAGTATTCTACTGTAACCTTACACCAATTATGTACATTTAAATTTTTACCAAATTAAACCCATTAGTCCGTTAGCTATATGGAAAAATAAGGGGTCAAGAGTGAGTAATTCTCTCGGTATGTTTCATGTGTGTTTTAGTATACTGTAATTCTGTGTATTATTAGATTTACAAGGGAAGGTCCATAAGTTTCCAGCTTCGCCCAGAACCCGGCCAGGACCGTTGGATTTTTTCGAGCGTACAAATCCTAAGTATGGCTTCCTTCGGAAGGGAAGTAAATCCGGGGGTCCCGTGTCGTACATTTACGGCATGAAAAAGAACCTCAAGCCTGAAAGAGAGGCCAAATATGTCGGCCGTTTCATGCCCTGAGTTGAATGGGAAGCTGATGACCTGAGATGTTAAAGAGCGTCCATAAATAAATCAATAATAAAAAAAAGCTTCACCCATAAGCATCATCGCCTATAAAAACTCTTATCTAATATCATACCTTATCTATTAAGTAAAAATTGCAGCTTTAACTTCCGCTCCGCTGTGTTCTATTGTTCAGATCTAGTTGCATAAAGAAGGCTATGTGTAGAAGACTGTGACATGTTCAAAATGGAGTATTGAGCTGCTATCAAGTTCTTCACAAAAGAAGGATTTACTCCAAATGAAATTTAACAGCGATTGGATGGTGTATTTGGAGAAGCAACCTCCTCATATTCTACTATGAAAGAATGGGCTAAACTTTTAGAATGGGTCGAGAAAGTATTGAAGATGAAGAGCGTACAGTCGGCCCTTGGAGGTGCTCACTCCTGAAAACATCGCTCTTGTGGAAAGAAAAATTAGGGAAGACTGGCAGCCTAAAGTTACAGAAATAGCCTTTCTAAAACAACAGTCCTTCCAATTATTCGTGAGCAATTAAACATGAATAAGGTTAGTGCAAGATGGGTGCCTAGACTTATTTCCTCAGTCCAAAATTAGCAACAAATCATTTGTTGTCAGGCATTTTTGGAGCTCTGCCGTGTCGCTAGAGGGCAATGCCTGCACCTGCTTAATGCTATTCCTATTTCTCTCATGAGCTGCCGTGGCTACGAATGAGTAGTTCTGCAAACTATTGTTACTGGAGATGAAACCATTATCCTCTACTATGATCCCTTGTCCATAAGAAGTATGGCTTCCTTCGGAAGGGAAGTAAAGTCGTGGGTTCCGTTTCGTACATGTACGGCACTAAAAGATCCTCAAGCCTGAAAAAAGAGGCCTCTGAGCAAAATTTGTCGGCCATTTCATGCCCGGAATTGAATGGGACGCTAATGATCTGAGATGTTAAAGAGCGTCAATAAATAAAACGAAAAAAAAAAAAATTGTCCACAAGGGAATCAATGGAGTGGTATAAACCTGGCGAAGCTTCGCCTCTAAAGGCCAACGTCTCTCAGTCAACCAAGAAGATCATGGCCATAATCTTTTGGGATTGTGAAGGAATACTCTTCATTGACTTCAAAGAGTAACACCACAGAAAATGGGGAACATGGCCTATTGCACATACTACGTGCTTCCATCAAAGAGAAAAGGCGAGGAAAACTGAGTGGTGGTGTGCGCCTTCTTCACGACAAAGCGCCAGTGCACACAGCTCTTGTTGCAAAGGAAGCTGTGAAGAAATGTGGCTCCAAGGAGATCAACCATTTACCCACCAGCCTAGATCTAGCTCCCTGGGACTATTTCCTCTTCTCAAAACTCAAGAAGAACCTTCGAGGAAGAAAATTTAAGCGTGACGAAGAAGTAATGGGTGGTGTTTATGTGTATTTTGCAGCCAAGACATCTAACTATTTGGGGGGGGGGGTTGAAATGTTAATTCAAAGACGTGAGAAGTGTATTGTAATAAAGGGTAAATATATTGAAAAGTGAAATATAGTTTTTGTTTTATCATACCTAGAAAACGGTTAGGCTCGCAACTTAATAAACATTCCTTTTTATGTTATGTTTTGTAATATGCTGTGTTCAATTTTATTAATAAGCATCCGTGTATATTAACTATACTTAATGTTACTGCGTATGCTTTCTAAATAAATGTTTCCTGCTTTAGCTGCAAGAGTTGTAGAAGCTGATGCACAATGACAGTATAGAACCAAAGTCCACAGAGACCATAAATGAAGGGTAGTGAATTTTGGCATTATACTGTAAATTGCAGGTTAAACTTGATTACCACATATATTTAATTTCGATATGCAAAACTTTCAAGATATTGAAATGAAAATCCCTAGATTTGTTAAAAACTGTACCAGCTTAGGGAATATTAAAACGAAAATAAAAGGATTGAATTAGAAGCGTTTCCACTAGAAGTAGGGATTGCCCATTATAGAGAATTAGCTTTTATTTTTACATGTTTCAAAAGTTAGTTTACATACAACATTTTGGGTTGATAAAGCTCAAGAAGGAACTCTCCTCCCCGTGCGTTACACGGTTGCAACGAGGTAAGTCTTAACGATGTTCTGTTTAATGCATTGTACATTCCGGATAAACAGTTTATGTTTATCGTGCATTATATATGAGGGTAATTTGGAAAATTCTAGAAATAAAGCATAAAATCATTGCTTACTTTTGTGAAAGGTTTCCTTATTTTTCAACATAGTCTTACTGAACACTAATACACATTTTTCAGCGATGTTCCAAAGCCTTTATTCCATCATGTAGTTCTCAGATTTCTCCAGACCGAAAATACTCCTCTATGATGATCAAGTTGATCACCAGATGAACATTTCTTTCTACTGAGGAATTTCCTGAGCTTTGGGAACAATGGGAGTCCGATGGAGCCAAATTAGGGGATAAGGCGGATGTAATAGCAAGTTGTACTCCAATTCATTCATTTTAACCATTACAACGGCACTGTGTGACAGCGAGCATTATCTTGATGCAAGATGCCTTTTTTTCTTCATAAACCTGAACTTTTAGGGCATATTTGGACCAAAGGTAATTAGACGTATGTATTTGCATCGTGGCAACGACACAGTGATCTTCCAGGCCAATTTTTAGCAGTGGGGAACCATATTCCTTTCATTTATTCCAGTACTGATTTATTTCAGGTGCATAATAGTACACACACTTTTCATCGACGCACAAAACCAGCTGGAGTTCTCTGAAAAGGGTAAACCTTTACTGAGAGACATTCTTTCTGATTGAGTTTTGATCGTGAGTGAATAGGCGTGGCACCCAAATTTCAGAAAACTCTTTCATGCTTCAATAAAATATAAAATACGCACTCTCCTGAACTGGGCTACAAATTTGATCAAATTAGGACACCTTTAATATGCGTTTCTGCACAACAATGTGCGCAATTTCTCCATAATTGGTATCGTAACGAATTTTATTCGCTCCCTGCGTGGGTCGTCTTCCAAACTATTTTCGGCCAAATTTAAACCCGGCGGTTCAATTGGAAATAGTTGAAAATGTTGGTCAATCCTCTAGTTTGTGTCATACATGTATGGCTTTTTATTTCTGTCATACCTTTCAAGCACTTAATAACAGCACATGTTCAACATTTGCCATTTTTCCGTATGCATATATATGCACTGCAACAATCAGTTATACCTACTATGACTTGCTATTCAAGCATTGTTGCAGAGATATTTACGTGGAAAATTTCAAGTTTTGGTAATAAAACCACTGTCGCAGTCTGTAGGTCATTTCCATAAGCTTTTAAAGGGCCCTCGTACAATACGACCTTGATTCGCAATTGCCTCTAATCGCAGACTTCATGTTCCCCGAGCTGGCGGACCTAATTCATTTACAGGGAGACAAGATGCAACGGCGCCGTGCTGCAGGGCACCCACTTGTCACACTTACAACCGCCATAGGTGGCCAAGGCCGTTAAGGTCTGGTGTTCGAATCCCACCAGGACTGTCCTTCCTGACAGGTGTTTTTCAGGTTTTCCTCAGTCCTCATAAATGACAAAATCCGGGGAGGTACCCTACGTTTCCTTTCTTAAAAAAAATACTTTCCCAGTTTATCATTTCATCTCATATATCATCAGTGTCCACCGCCTGTGCTGCCTCAGTAGTAAAAATGGGCGTTAAACACTATTAAAAAAAAAAGCCGCTTCCGAAATAGTAGAGTGCCACCTTTCTTGTTCCAGCACCTTCATGAGCGCTTTGAAATAAAGGATACTTTCGTGTAATTAGTTAAATGAAAAATCATTTCAACATCTGGCAAGTAGATTCGCCTTTCCTGGAAAAGAATTAAACTTAGTGAATAGTCAGATTTCTGAACATATTCCCAGCGATAAACCGGTGAGGGTGCAAGCTTCTGACGGATGAAAAATTGTTTTTGTCCATGTACATCCCTTAAATGTTGTGGACGAACTTTGAAACTTGCTGCAGAGGAAAAGAAAGAGAGAGAGAGCAACTATCCCTTGAAGAAACTGGAGAACAGACCAAAACGAAGAAGAGACCAGGAAGAACGAGAAAACGCTGAACGGATGCCGCACGAGTTCTGAACAGGATTGAATCCATTCCCTGGTTTAAAAAGAAGAAGAAAAGGAAGAAGAAGAAGAAGAAGAAGAAGAAAGAAATCGTGACTTTTAGAGAAATTATTTCACAAAGAATAGGATGCCAAAAGGAGTGAAAGATGTGCTCACAAGATGTACTTTCAGACAACTAATATGCGCACAGTCTACCTACAAGGTATTAAATATATATAAAGAGTCAATAACATAAAGAACGAAAACACACTTCCTACCCCAAAAAAAAAATTCATTCGTTTTGCTTTTCTGAAACAAAAGTATGGCTTCCAAAAGGCAGCTCTTGAGAGAAATAGGAATAGCGTTAAGCTGGTGCAGGCATTGCCCTCTAGCGACATCCTTGTAAAAATAAAAATAAGTTGGTACCAATGCTTTACATAATCCATATTACAATTCAGCTCTATAAATCTTGGAAGTCAGATGCAGTGTTTTCTCATCATCGCTTAAGATGCGAAAACGACATGACACAAATTAACGACTGCCATCTTTCTCTATCCTTTTCTTATTTTTACTAATTAGCAACTCGTTTATATAAGAGACTGATTACTGCACATTCGACATTCACAGCTGACAAGTCTTCTTCCAACGTCATCTCTCCTCCCTCCCTCAACATTATCCTTTGTTATCTACTTCACGTTTCAAGGCATGATTCAATACGAGAATGAAAGCTGTAAAAATATAAGTTACTGATCGAGAGTGCTAAATAAAAATTTAACTCCTTACTTCAAGGGTGAATCAATAACAATTTCAAAACCACTGTGCCTTTTAAAGTAGATAAAATTGAACTGTAGATTTGGCCACATTCCTAAACCTATTGTTGATACATCGTTATTAATTTAGTGGCAACAAATAACATATATAACATTCGTTAAAAAATGTCAGTGCACTAGCCAACCATTCTATTTCACATGTACAGATCCCTTCTTCAATACCAGAAAAGACGAAAAGCTATCCGAAATAACGTGTAAATTGTGTGCCTATTTTCGATGTTACCGTTTTTATACGTAATCCTTTAACAAACCTTATACATATTATTCTTAAGAGTGTTTTCTATATTTCTTTATTTACTGTATATATACAGGGCTATCCAGAAATGAAGAAACAGATTTCAATTTCTTTCTTCCAAATTACAAAAGTTAGAACAATAATTCCAACATTCCTAGACAGACAAAAGCTTAAAATTTGAACCGTTCAGGCAGAAGTTCCGATCACAGCCGCGTTGGTGTTGTTGCTTGTCGTGCATGGCCGCATTGGTGTTGTTGCTTGTCGTGCATGGCCGCATTGGCGCTGATGCTTACCATGTTGACTGTCCGTAGTAAAATGGCGACACAACAGGAAAAATCATTTTGTGTGCTGCAATTGGCAAAACTAGAGTTCATTATTGGAGTTCAATGTTTTTATATTTATATATATATATAAAATAAAAATAAAGTAACACCATTAACAATGTAACAAATTAACAATAATTATAAAAGCAGAAAAAGATAAAACACTAAAAGAAAGTCACACCTGTAATCGCTATATTTCGAACTACTAGAGTTCTTCTATGGAAAGAAGACGAGACAAGACAAAATAGTGTGTGCATGCTATTAATGATAAAAATAGATATAACTTATGATTTTCTAATTCTTTTTTAAACCCATTCCTCCATTCTTCGGCTGAGCTAGTGGGTTCAGTATTTTTATAAGTTACATTTATTTATCTATAATTGCTGTGAAAATTCTCAATCACCAGAACCCTAATGGAAATTATGCAACATTCTCTCGAATTTATATTATGTATAAACTTTCTTGTATTAATTGATCTTATTAAGTTTAAGTACCATTACAATCGAAAATTGCTAAGAAACTACATGACATAGAGCAATGAAGTTTTTTTGAAAAATGTTGTACATCGTGCAAGCTTTGTATGCAAAATAAAAACGGTTTGGTCGATGAATCTCTTCCATATTGCCGGAAAAAAAGTCGTCGATCGGTAATTGGTGACTTACTCTGAGCATATCGTCACATACAACGAGCCTGCCCCGTAGTGTAATTATAATTCTAACCAAATCTGCAAAAGGAAAGCAAACAAAACTTGGGAAGATGTAGAACATTTTAAGAAAAAAAAAAAAAAAAAAAAAAACCGCATTATCTATGTTATGTGACTTCTGAGCAATGATTGTATTGGTAAAAGCTGGAAATATTGTATAATACATGTGTTCTCTCATAAGCCATGTGTAGGTTTTAGATATCTGCAGTTCCTTCATCATTCCTCCCCATGCAATTAAACATTCCTGCTTTCTTCAAGTAACCGCTGCGCTGTGAACAATTTAAACTTAAAAATGATCATAATAAATAAATAAAACCTATTTGATATCCGCTATGCTTATCCTTAAGATAGTAAATAGCAATTATTCAATAAAGATAGGACCGGAAACGGGCAATACTACTATTGATGATAAGATACATAGCGTGCACAATCTGTAAAAGACACGTTCACTGGATATTTGTAATTGAATCAGCAGGTGTTCAACAGCAATGAAAAACAGTTGTGCATTATAAAATGGAGGTTATTTATAAAATAACACAGAAGATGTTTCTATATGATGATCATGTGAAATGTTCAAAAACGATTTCATGAAAGATTCTAGGGTGTTAATAGTTCACATCTTTCAACGATTCCAGTACCGTGTGAAAAAATTCTGGGAGACTGGAATGGTTAAGGGATAAAAGCACAAAAGAGGACACATGCTCTTACCGAGGAAAATTTGGCTGACAGTGGAATATCGACTAGGCAATTATCATGCACTTCGCTGTATTTCGTAGTAAACGGCTATTTGTATAGTTCTGTGCAAAGATCTACAAAGTTATTGAAACTAAAGCTTACAAATGTACTTTGGTGTAAGCTTTACGATGCGCGATCTGGTAGATTTGAGATACCAGTAACTAACTTCTATTTTTTTTTAGAAGTTCTATTTACCCTAGAATTAAAAAAAAAAACTCATTACGTCTTAATTTCATAAAGGAAATGCCTGCAAATGATACGCGTTCTCTTAAGCAGATGTCAAAAGTGTTTGAAACAAGGTGAAAGACAGTTACAATCGTTCTTTTAAAATATTGGTGGTGAAATCACGTTTTAAGTGCTTATTTTACTGCATTGAATCCCCTGACAAAGCGTTTTACCCCAGTCGGTATATATCAGCGCCTCCGCCTATACCATTTACCCCGTTGAGGTCGAAAGGTGATCTGTTCGCCAAATTAACATATTAAATTCAAGTAAAAGATGTTATATGATTTACCTCTTCTTCACTGATATGAAAATCCGCCATATGGTTACCGCTGACCACCAAGCGTTCTTTTATTTTATTAGAAATTAACTTTTTTTTTTTACACACATGCAATTAAATTAATTTCGCCAAACAAATTGCTTCTATTACTATTACGTTTATTATTACAAATTACTAGTGCCTTTTCAATTTCAACATCTTATTTTGAACTTAAAAATATTCATGTTAAGTCTGAATTAAATGAAAGGGGAAAAAATGCACTGAAAGGAAATAACACAAAAAACCTGCCCTGGCACTTAATTTTGGATATGTTTTTATGTTAGTAATATAGTTTCTCCATTGCACGAGAACCTGGTTCTCTACTCCGCAAACAAAAGGGGCCATGTACCTGTTGCGTCAACTGACGTGCAGTTTTAGGAGGGTTTCTGAGTATCCGTTGTTGAACACCTGTGACCATAGCAGGTGTATTTTATCAACGAACAGGCTCGGGTTGGCAACAGATCCTATTGTCGCTAAAGCTTGTACTATATTGCTGCAAATTTGGCTGCAAACTTCTCCTGGGTTTTCTAATGGAACTAGAAACACGGACGCCTCCACTATTATCATACTTCCTTATATTTCCTCACAGCATACACCGGTTTCTATTTTGACAGACGCTGAAATAGTGACGTTACCTTTCCTCTCTCCATCAGTTTTCCTTATATGGCTCGCCGTGGTCGGGACGGTGTTTTGTAAGCCACCCAGAATTTTAAGCTCTCGTCTTTCTATAATTGCCTTAGTAGAGCCTTATACACTTAGCTATGGAGAAAGTACTGAGCTTTTTTATTTTCTATAAATGTAGCCCGTAAATCTCTTAATAAAGCATATTTAAAAGATAACAACAACAACCACAACAACAACAATAATAATAATAATAATAATAATAATAATATACTCCCATTCTCATACAAACAAACAAAAATAAACAAACAAAAAGCCAATATAAATACAAATAGATCTCTTTTTGTGTATCTAAGTATTCATAAAGAAATGCTTTGGATACACATATTCATATCCTACAATGAAATTCTTAAACAAATTTGCAATAAATTTAAAAGCTACGTCACGTTTTGTTTTCATTTAAAGAGATTTTTAAACAAGAATATTCTTATTAAGTTTCTATATGCAATACGCTATGTCGTAATATGCCTACTTTTACAGTGAATGCATACATTTACACGATTCTTTAAACTGTTTTGAATTCATACACAAACAACCCATAGTTAAATTTTGATTTAGAATGTAGAGTTTTTTTTTTTTTTTTTTTTTTTTTGAAATACAAAATTATCAAAATTTCTAGAATTTGTGTTTATGAGATTCACTTTCTATATATCATTACATGATTAAAATATGATTATGCAAAAACAACAATTAGGTTTAATTAAATCATACAAATATTATATAACAATACACAATTCATTCAAATTTTATTGCTAAAGTTATCTTTATAAATGTATTATATATGACTGTCTCCTGGGTCTAGTGGTTAACTTTGTTGACTGCTGGCCTGGAGATCCCGGGTTCGATTCCCGGTACCTGCTTAGAAACGAGTCACCTGTTGTCAGGCATTTTGGAGCTCTGCCGTGGTAACGAGAGAGAAGTTCTGCAAATTATTGTTACAGGGGATGAAACTATGGTCCTCTAATATGATCCCTTGTCAAAAGAGAATCAATAGAGTGACGTAAACCTGGCGAAGTATCGCCTCTAAAGGCCAAGGTCACTCAGTCAACCAAGAATGGCCACAATCTTTTGGGACTGTGAAGGAATACTCTTCATTGACTTCAAGGAGAGGAACACCACAGTAAATGGGGAGTACTATGCTGGCCTATTGTACAGACTACGTGCTTCAATCAAAGAGAAAAGGCGAAGAAAGTTGAGTGGTGTGCGTCTATGCACATAGTTCTTGTTGCAAAGGAAGCTGTGAAGAAATGTGGCTTCAAAGAGATCGACCATCAACCGTCAGCTTAGATCTAGCTCCCAGTGACTATTTCCTCTTCTCAAAACTCAAGAAGTACCTTCGAGGAAAGAAATTTAAGTGTGACGAAGACATGATGGATGCTGTTTATGCCCATTTTGCAGACAGGACTTCAGATATTTGGAGGGGGGGGGTTAAATATTAATTCAAACATGTGAGAGGTGTATTGCAATAAAGGGCAACTTTACTGAAAAGTGAAATATAGATTTAGCCTTTATCATACATAGAAAAAGTTAAGCAGGAAACTAATGGACCCACCCCTCGTATATAATTTTAATACTTACCTGGCATATAATAAATACCCTTATGTATAACAAACTTTGAAGGCTTAAACATTGTAAAAAACACAACTTATTTAATTACTTCCCCCTCTAATGTCATGCCTTTCATTAAATTGGAAAATAACTCGAAATTATTTGTATATTAAGATTAAATCCGGAGGAATTATGCGTTTAAAGCACATCCAAAGGGTTTTAAAACACAATCTTTCCGATGCCAACTGACTAAAATTTAAAATTCTCTTTATATTTCAAGTTGAGTTGATGTTCACTCACGCAGCGACAAGTTGGGATATTCCTTGAATTAAAATGGAAATAACAACGTTCAAACTACGGAAAAAGTTCGGTGTTATCAAGTCTGATGGGACCTGAAGGCATACAGCTTGGAAATGAAGTTGTCTTGTTAGGGTTTCTACTTTCCCCTTTCCTATTATTATTTTTGGCTTTTGCCTGTAATGGGAGAAAAGAAAAGTTTCTGGTGGAAGTACATTCGTGTCTATCGGATAGGGAGAGATGTCTTGGGGGGAAAAAAAGCAACAGAACCATTTGGTGTGGGGCCGCATATCGACTGAAGGAAGAGGGGGGAATCTATGCGAGACAGATCTTGAAGACAAAGAGGAACTGAATATCTGCCTTTCTCTCTTTATCCATCTCTTTCTCTCTCTCGCAGCTTTTCACATTGACAGAAAAGACAATTTAGCCCAACATCAGTACAGGGTAGTGTATATACACATTGACACTTTCCTATTCTGTTTAACTAAACAGAATATCATAGGAGTGATAAAAAGGTGAGAGAGTAGGTTTCATTTGATTTTCTCTTTACGTTTGTCCACGTAGGTATTGCTCAAAGCCAGTGCGTGATTTTCATACGGTGTCCTTTCCGTTATCTGGTTTGACAAACGATAGAAAAAAGAATGGACTCGAAATAAAAATGACAGAAAACATTCTGCAGCCATCTTAGGCTAAAAAACTGAACGCTTAACTTTCATGCATTTAATAATGTTTATTATTTACCCAACTATGATATAAAACATTAAGCTTTTACACACTAGAAACTAAACAACTTAGTTATAGTTGTGTATCAAAAATGTCTTGACAGCCAGGCTCACTAATGTGAGCTGCTGTTGCCTCACAATCCATCAACTAAATGTGAAATTTATCTCGAGTAACATATTTATTGTTGTCAACTAATAGTAATGTTCCCATTTTTTTCCCATACAGATCTTTAAATTCCTAATTTAATTCCATAGAGGTAAAAATTATTAATTTCATAAATAAATAATTTTAGAACACGTTACTCGCTGACTGGAGTCTTAGCAATCAAATGCACTAGCCTGTCTGTAACGTCGATGGTAACAGAAGTGCTGGTACTGAAGACATGGAAAATTATGCATGTGGAGGTCGCAGCTTGTAGTTAGTTTGAGGGACGTTTTGTCAGAAAAGTGTTGTTACTCCCAGTGCTTTCATTGTGTATCAATTGTGTGCTCAATTGTTTTTCGTAAGTTATATCAATATACAGAATGAAACGGAACTTTACCGACAAACTTTCGCAAGTTGTTGAAGGATGTTTCTGACTGTATTGATATAAGAAACCCATGGTCTCCGGGTAATTTATTGCTTTCCTTTTGTTTAACTCAACTATCATTCTATCTGTTTACTCGAAATATGATAGTCAGTCCTGGTGGTGTAGTGGTTACCATACTTGCCTCCTATATCCAAGATCGCGGGTTCGAACCCGGCCAGAACCGATGGATTTTTTCGGGCGTAAAAATCCTAAGTATGGCTTCCTTCCGAAGGGAAGTAAATCCATGGATCCCGTGTCGTACATTTACGGCACGATAAATAACCTCAAGCCTGAAAGAGAGGACTCTGAGCAAAATTTATCGGCCGTTTCACGCCCTGAGTTGAATGGGACGCTGATGACCTGAGATGTTAAAAGGCGTCCATAAATAAATCAATAAAAAAAATCGAAATATGTTTTTTTTCCAAACAAAACACAACTTTTCCCTACTGTAGTAGTGCGTGATTTCAGCGCCGCTGATAATTCGCAGACCTATGAGGTTTCAACATGATGGGGCGCCGGCATCTTTTGTTCCTCTCCTTTAAGTCAATGAAGAGTATTCCTTTACAGTCCCAAAAGATTGTAGCCACGATGTTCTTGGTTGACTGAGTGATCTTGGCATTTAGAGGCGGTGCTTCGCCAGGTTTATGCCACTCCATTGATTCTCTTTTGGACAAGGGATCACAGTACAGGACAATAGTTTCATCTCCTGTAACAATGATTTGCAGAACTTCTCTCTCGTTGCCACGCCAGAGCTCCAAAAATGCCTGACAACAGATGCCGTTGCTGCTTTTGAACTGAGGAAAGAAGTCTAGGCATCCATCTTGCACTAACCGTATTCATGTTTAAATGTTCATGAATAATTCGAAGGACTGTTGTTTTAGAAAGGTCTAACCTTGCTGCTATTTCTGTACCTTTGAGCCCCGGTGTTCCACAATTTCTCCTTCCACAAGATCGATATTTTCAGGAGTGAGCAACTTCAAGGGCCGAACAGCACGCTGTTCGTCTTCAATGCTTTCTCGACCAATTCGAAAAAGTTTGGCTCATTCTTTTACGGTAGAATATGAGGGGGGATGCTTCTCCATATACACAGTCCAACCGCTGTTTAATTTCATTTGGAGTACGTCCTTCTTTTGTGAAGAACTTAATAACAACTCGATATTGCATTTTGAAGATGTCACAATATGCTACACATATTCTTCTTTATGCAACTACAACTGAACACAGCAGAGTGGAAGTTACAGCTGCAATTATTTACTTAACAGATGAGGTATGACACCAGATAAGGGTTTTGTGAAGGCGATAATCCGTATCGGCAAGGTCGGAATCTTATGGACCTACCCTCGTATGCACTCCTGTCGAAACTAATATGAATCTGGTTGCTAGGACTGTAGCACCCGCTAACGATGTGCGCCAATCGCTTGGAATGCTGGAGCGAGTGCGGCAGTCTATGAGTCCCATGAGTGTCGTCGTGAAGTTTTTCGTGATCATGGTGGTCGACATTTTGAACGTTTGCTTTCAACAGTGTAAAAGTGTGACGTGGGCTTTTCATGTAATTTTGTAATGTTGAGTCATTTATTCTTAAAAATAATTATTTGCAATAGTCAGGAAGTGATGAGTAATTAATAATTTGGTGGCGGACCGTAATGTAAACACGCTCTACATCAGTCAAATGTTGCGTTTTGTTTGGGCACATACACCTAGTAAACAGCTACAAAGGTGGTTGAGTTATTACAAAAAGAAAACAAGGAAATGACCCAGTAATGAATCACCGGAGATCATGGGTTCCTTATATCAAGACACTCGGAAAACATCCATGAACAAGTTGTGAAAGTTTGGCGGTAGAGTTCAGATTCAACCTGGGGTTTTATGTTCGATATACATGTGAAAATGGATTCTTGTAGAAGAGTAGGGAGGCGATTCGCAAGAAAGTTGACGTTTCAAGTTGAAAAACTTGTTTCACAACTCATCTAAAGCTATGAAAGACAGGGTCTCTCAATAAGAAGAAAAGTATTCTTAAGGAAAAAGGTTAGATGGAACACAGGAATTTCCTAAGCAAATGACAGCAATGTGTTGCCACTGAAGGGCATCATCCTCAGTAAACATTATAACATAGATAAGTGCTTATTATCATCAACATCAGTTATAATTACAGAAACAATTGATGCTAATTTTAAGCGCGGCTACTCCATCTCCCACTTTACGGGTACGTCCAGGAGGTCCATAGCTTAATTTATATGTCAATAAGACCTGTGGCATCAGACTATCAAAATGTGCATTATTTTAAGGTTGCAATTCAATTTTTAGTACCATAAACAAGCAATGAATAGCTAAACAGCAAAAGTGCACCACAGTATTTCCCTTTATTTGATTAGCGTTTCATTGTCATGTTGATAGTTCTAGAGACCTTCACTGCTATCAACAACGGAATCACAGAGGTGGTTAATCTACTTTAGGCAACTGTTAGATATCCTATATGCCTGTTAATATGGGAACAGCTATAAGATTGGAGCAACCTCTGCAATGCTCTGACCTTTTGCGTGTCTGACATCCATAAGGCCACATAGCCTGCTAGAAGTCTGTAAAACCTAAATGCTTGAAGGTAGTGATGAAGTAAATTTATTATACTCTATGGCTACACATAAATGTTTCATCGAGCTACTATACCATCAAAAACTCTTATTGCTGCGAAAATAGGAAATATATATATAGTTTAAGTATTGTTGTTTGAGCTCTAGTGAAAGATAGTAATTGTTTTACTACATATCTTTCTTTTCTGCTACCAAGTATTTAATGTTTTATTTTGAAAAGTTGTTATGCATAGCACATTTTCTGGAATATCCGTGTAAGATAACTGTAGTTGATGGACACACACAATGGTATCATCTTAGCCTATAGAAACTAAGAGAAGTTGCTTAATTCAGTATCAATAGCTTATTGTACAGAAGTTTTTGAAAGTAAGATGTAACTTGTTCACATTTTCTTAATCTTGTGCATAATCTAAAACATTCTGGTACCTGTGTATTACACAGCAAATGGGATTTTTTGCATCAGCACCCATTGTCAAACATTCACCTTAGACGTTGTATTATGCGTCCACCATTTTATTATTGTACATGTAACATCATCTCTTCAATGTTCTATCAGCGCTCTGAGTTTGTGATCTTGAATATCTACCACAGTCTGTGTTTGGAAGTTCAACTCATCAAAATCCTAGATTTGTCAGGAACACTCTTTCCTTCAAATAGCCTCACAACCAATAATATGTAGTGTTAATACCTGGCGACCCTGCATGCCTATGGAAAGAACTTAAATTGCATGTGCCTGCTTTTAAAACATTTTGAGTATTTAGAGATAATGCTCTTTCTCTCCAACAAATAATGGAGTTTTTCGTGATTTTGTATCCCGGATCACGGCAGCTGGCAAGGAGGCAATCAGAGCAATAAACTCCCGGCGAAGCGGTTGAAACTTTCCTGCAACTCATTCAAGATCTCGCAATTAAAACAACTACAATGAAAATAATGCGTACCTTATAACAAGAAAATTTGTTTTGCTACATTCACACTCATTAGTTCTTGCTGTAAATACTCAGATCGACATTCAATATCAGTCAGTAGTTCAAAATAATGATTCGAGTGTGCCGTTTTTGTATATTTCTGCATTTATAGTATAAACAAGGTAGGCCGTATTATGTTGTAAGCATTTACTGCGCACCATACAGCGATTTTCTTGTTATACGCAGAGGATTTATGTATTTGGATTTTCTGTACTGCAATACATGTTGATGTGTGAGAAAGACAGTTTTGTAAAAATATGCCCAAAATGTGTGAATTATGCAGGACATTAAATATGATTTTAAATGTTTAGATCTTTGATTACGTCATTTAATGAATTCTTGTAGTAGTATTGATATTGTTGTTGATTTAATTTATTTATGAACACTCTTTAACATCTCAAGCCATCAGTGTATCATTCAAGTCAGGGCGTGAAATGACCGATAAATTTTGCTTGGACATCTCTTCTTTCAGGCTTGAGGTTTTTTTTTCGTGCCGTAAATGTGCAACACGGGATCCACGGCTTTACTTCCCTTCCGAACGAAGCAATACTTAGGCTTTTTACGCTCAATTTTTACCCTAGCTGGAATTGAACCTGGGATCTTCGTAGTATTATAAATTGTTCGATTTAATATTTACGCGTTTCAAAAAATTGAGCAGTGTTTTGCGATTCTATTATAGGAGGATAGTATGCCCTATGCTGCCAATGTTAAATTGTTAATGTTTGCCAACGATGGTCACAGAAGGTGTGCAAGTTATCCCCTTCCAATTATTTTGCTGCACAGTGATATTGTTTGTAATTACTACACATATTATAGTATATATAACATTTATTTCTATAATCATACAATTTTAATCAATATATGGAATTTATTTTCTATTAAAACCAAATGCAACATAAATTATTAAATTTCTAATAGCATATATTGAACGCAAAGTCTAACAATGTGTGTATGTGATAACCAGACTGTACAAGGGAATGTTTATCAGTCAAGTAATTTTTAATCATAGAGTTCCTGCTACAGTTCCATTTTCAAGAACTTTAATGAATACACTTCCATAACCTCGTTTTTCAGCATAAATGAGCAATTTTTTCAGATACTATAGAATATTGCTCAGTGAAATGTTGACACCTTGTTTAGCCTCAGTTTCTACATAATCGACACTACAATTATAGGGCTTTCTTCAATGAATTTGGTTTTAATGGAAAATACATTTGGTATTTGGACTCAAAATGATAGACTTTCAAAGGAAAAATACCTAATCAAATAATGATTATTTTATGTTTCTTCAGTAGTAATTATAAAACAGTCCAATTGAAATTCTCAAGCACTTAAAATTAAGTTAGGTGCACTTAAACTATTAGATCAATTAAAAAAAAGCCAGAACGGACACTATGACCTATTTTCCTGGAGGTAAACAAGAACTGGTGCGTGACAAGAATAAGGGGAGAGGGAGATTTTTAGTTCGTGACCTTTTGTACCGCTCCCACTTGTTTCTACAGTCTACCAGCAATATAACTTCTTTACGCTTCATTCCATCTTAGTGCTTAGAAATTCCGATGCTTTTAGAACGGCGTGTTTATCAAAAAATAAGGAAATAGCTTGCATACTTTAAGATAACGAATTAAAAAAATTAACATTCGTTTTCCTAAACGAAAAATACCACGCCTGCATAAATGGAGTGGAGGGAAATCTGTTTGACACGTGTGAAATTTTGGAAATAGTTAATCATAACAAGATATTATGTCATTTCAAAAGTATGTATTAAAATAGCCAGTTCTAAATCCTGTACACATGTATCATCTTGGTGCTAGGTTATAGTCTATCATCAATTATCGTGTTTTTATTGGATACAACCACATCGACAACAAGGTTATGTCATTTATATTGCAAGTTAGTTCATAGTAAAAGGAAAACTTGGAAATAATAACAAAGCTATTTAAGTGGGTAGTGTTCTTATGGGAGCATTAGTATGGACTTTAAATGTTAAAGGAGGACGCAATGCAATTAGTAGTTGCCTGCCAGTTTCAGGTACCCTTCTTGTTTCACTGCAGAGGAACTATGTACACAAGTGTTAGTTTCTCTTTATTCAAATTATTGATCGTAAGAAAATGACATAATTCCAGTTCCAGAATACATGTTAGTGCATGAAATGCTACACGTATGCTCAAGAATCGACTGCATTAGTTTCACTCGCAAATCTGCAGCTGCAAGTTCTGTTTCCTATATGCGTTTTGAAAGATATTCGCATCATTCGTGTTTCTAAGTTGCCCATTATCTTTTATAGCATTTCTTTATGGCTTTCCTAGAATGACTACAACTTTTATTACCGTTCCCACGTCCGGACGAGAGAAAATCGCCTGTAGCTTTTTGTTTTGTAGTAACATAAAACAAATAAGAGGTATGGGCTGTAATTTACCGTAATTATTAGTTACTCGCAATAATGCATACAGCACAAGTGAATACTTCTCCATTTGCAAGGAATAGAAAATGCACCATTGTTTACTTCACTCATCTTGACAGGAAATGATGTCATTAGGAGTTTCCATGTCGCAATTCTCTTCATTTGAGACAGAATATGTGCATTTTCGCATATTCATCATAGTCGTCCATTATAGTCGCTTTCCATTCGTTAATGAGTTAATATTACCTCTTATTCCTATAGTTAGTAGTAGTAGTAGTAGTAGTAGTAGTAGTAGTAGTAGTAGTAGTAGTAGTAGTCGTAGTAGTAGTAGTAGTCGTAGTAGTAGTCGTAGTAGTAGTCGTAGTAGCAGCAGTAATAGTAGTATTAGTAGTAGTAGTAGTAGTAGTCGTAGTAGCAGCAGTAATAGTAGTAGCAGTAATAGTAGTAGCAGCAGTAATAGTAGTAGTAGTAGTAGTAGTAGTAGTATTAGTAGTAGTAGTAGTAGTCGTAGTAGTAGTAGTATTAGTCGTAGTAGCAGCAGTAATAGTAGTAGTAGCAGTAGTAGTAGTAGTAGTAGTAGTAATAGTAGTAGTAGTAGTAGTAATAGTAGTAATAGTAGTAATAGTAGTAGTAGTAGTCGTAGTAGTCGTCGTAGTAGTCGTAGTAGTAGTAGTAGCAGTAGTAGTAGTAGCAGTAGTAGTAGTAGTAGTAGTAGTAGTCGTAGTACTAGTAGTCGTAGTAGTAGTCGTAGTAGTAGTAGTAGTCGTAGTAGCAGCAGTAATAGTAGTATTAGTAGTAGTCGTAGTAGTAGTAGTAGTAGTAGTAGTAGTAGTAGTATTAGTAGTAGTCGTAGTAGCAGCAGTAATAGTAGTATTAGTATTAGTAGTAGTAGTAGTAGTAGTAGTAGTAGTAGTCGTAGTAGTAGTAGTAGTAGTAGTAGTAGTATTAGTAGTAGTCGTAGTAGCAGCAGTAATAGTAGTATTAGTATTAGTAGTAGTAGTAGTAGTAGTAGTAGTAGTAGTAGTAGTCGTAGTCGTAGTAGTAGTAGTAGTAGTAGTAGTGTAGTAATAGTGGTAGTAGTAATAGTGGTAGTAGTAGTAATAGTGGTAGTAGTAGTAGCAGCAGTAGTAGTATTAATAACGGTCGTAGTAGTAGTAGTAGTAGTAGTAGAGGTCAAATCCTATGTATGGCTTCCTTCAGAAGGGAAGTAAAACCGTACATTTACGGCACGAAAAAGAACCTCACGCCTGAAAGAGAGGCCTCTGAGCAAACTTTGTCGGCCGTTTCACGCCCTGAATTGAATGGGACGCTGATGACCTGAGATGTTAAAGAGCGTCCATAAATAAATCAATCAATCAAAAAAAAAGTTGTAGAGGTAGTAGTAGTACTGGTGGTGGTAGTAGCAGCAGTGGCAATAGTAATACTGGCAGTAGTAGTGGTGGTAGTAGTAGTAGCAGTGGTAGTAGTACTGGTAGTAGTAGTAGTAGTAGTAGTAGTAGTAGTAGTAGTAGTAGTAGTAGTAGTAGTAGTGGTGGTGGTGGTAGTAGTAGGGTCTAGTCAGAACATTCGTGCTCTTAATTACACGTACGAAATGTTGAGAAAAACACAGATTTACATACACATACTAAGTCGTGTTCTAAAATGTTTAGAAAATAACTCTCACCCCCAATAATGACAGAAAGAAAAGTATTCCTATAGCTATATAGTGGAAAATTTGTATGTGGAAGATAAGAACAAGACCAAAAAATCATTAATTCAGTAGTGTAACGAATGTTAACTCTCACATATTACTATGTGAGAGTTCTAAGCCAACTAGCTTGCAAGCCTGGCATTGGAGTTTTGCTAACGGGTGACAAATAACAGTAGCGTCGTTATTTATAAATTGCACATCGAGAACCGGCAGACTACATTATGCTGAATGATGAAGGTGAGAATGTGGATGGTTTGATGGAGCAACTCGGAAATGAACTGCATGGAAAATCAAAATATCCTGAGAAAACCTGTCCGGTTCCGCTTCGTCTGTTACAAAACCGTTGGGATTGGAATTTGACCGCCTTGGAGGAGGCAGGCATTCTAACCACTCGGTCATGGAGCCCCCCATCATTATATATAAAGAAGATTGCAAATCCTACGGTGCAACATTTATTGAACATATATATGTACCTTTTCCTAGAAACACTATATATGATAATGAGAATGTAGCTGCGATATATTTTACCACAAATATTCATTATTTTAATGAAAAACTATTGTTTTACAATAAAGGAAAAATGCATCTTTTTAGAAATTTAAAAATATGCTAAATGAAAAAAAATTAAACATGCAAGTTCATTAATTTAAAGTTAACAATTTTATTCATATGAATAATGTAGCGTGGAATATACAGTGCGTTATTTTAAAAGAAAACCTGTAGTGTGTTAACTGTGAGCAGGGGCTTGGTGAGGAATGTAGGAAGTTAAAATTCCTCCGACATAGAACGTGTCCTATCTCTGTTGTTGCTGGGGTAAGTTAACAGTAGGGTTCAATGTCAAAGAACGTATTTTTCTAGTGGAGAGTTATTTCCAGACAAATCTCATGTAGCATCGTGTTAAATTAAGAAAGAAAACACCAGTCCAGAGCTCAATTGAGAAGCCGGTAAAGAAATTCAATGCTCTTGGGTTTGAATAGAGTGAGGAATGCTCCATAGGACTGCTGATAATGTACGAAGAAACGCATAAAATTGCGGGGACAGAATTTCCGGCGTATGCTGTAGTAAATATTGTACATATTCCCAAAATTGCCCATGGAAAACTGCAATCTTCTTCAACTAAGAAATGCAAAAATTCTTGTAGCAGATGCAGCTTGCTTGGAACTTGCTTGGAATTCTCCCTATAAATAGAAAAATCTTCCGTTGAGCCTGTGATATGTTTTATTCCATTCACATTTATTGTAATTAAACAACCACATAAATTATTTTCAACACAAGTAGAACACTTAGGTTATTTGCCTCTTTTATTACTTTTCAGAGACTGTCAAAACTATTACCAAACGAATGATTTAAAGTCTTCTATAAAAGTCTTCCACTCTCCAAATGGCACATAGATTGTTACAATTTATAAATTTGTTAATTTTATTTAGTTAATACAATGTTATATGTTATTCTCTGTACAAATCATACCACAAAAGTGACTTATAGCACATAAACCACTTTGAGATAGTAGACATTCATAAGTTTTCACCAAATAATTTCTACTACAATTGTTAAAACACAAATTATATAGTTCATTTTTTAAACTAAATATATACAATTTATACGTACAAGCTGTGATAAATGAACCGTTTTTACGCGCATCCATTTACCAGGATCATTATTTCAAATGCGCTTTCCTTACCTTTCCCCAACTTCCTTAGATGTTACATGGAATGACTTTATTTTTGAAGCGTTCGCCTATTGGCTGAAACATCTTGCATGCTATGGTAATTGAAATTATATGACTATGATACGCTTCGAGTACAGCAGGCATTACCGCCACGGATGGCTGAGGTCGTTAAGGCGGGGACTCGTGAGCTGGAGGTCTGGAGTTCGAATCTCGCCAGGAACGTCCTCCCTGACTGGTTTTTTTCCAGGTTTTCCTCAGTCCTCATAAATGGCAAATGTCGGGTAGGTAGTCTAAACTTAGGTCTGGAACGTTTCCTTCCTTAAAAACCTTTCCCAATATGTCATTTCATCTCATGTATCGCCTGTGATGCCCCAGTAATAAAAACACCATAAAAAACAGGCATTTCCTTGATTTTATTTTATGAAGATGCATTCAAGATTCTTTTGAGCTTTAGTGATAATTTTCAGTTTTATAATTAAGAAATTGCAATGGAACTTCTTCACTGTATATATCCAGTGACCCATGTATTTGAGTATTATGAAAGGGTGTTGTAATTGAAATGTGTTTCTCTTACAATAATTAGGATTTTTATTGTAAATATTTTTTATTTTAAGGTTATTTTGTAATTATTTACTAATAGCTTCAATGGTATTATGTAGTATATTGAAAGTGAATTTGCTGGCGTAATGAAGTTGGAAAGTGCTACCATTCCTGACTGTTTATCTTGCTTCTTAGTGTAATTGGAAGTTTCAATGTACATATGTTAGGCAGTTAATATTGTTTTGTTCATATAATCTGGCAGTAAAATGAGCCCTATTTTATTACTTGTGCAAAACTTTATTTTAACGGTTCTTCTAAAATTGCAGTTTATTACGTCCTATCGCTGGTGTACGTTTAATTTACTTTATTAGAAGGATTATCATGCTATATTTTATAATTAATATTTTTTCAATCTTCAGGCTGTTATGTATGGGTTGGCTAGTGATATGTTTTAATAAATTGTATTTAAATGGTTATTTTTAATTATGTAAAATCATCCTCTTTTTCCAACACTGTTGAGTCTCACCTTTCAAGAGAATGTCTTCAATAACGTGATTGTGCTTGGAATTTTACTTTAGGAATGTTGTTATTTATTTTATTTATATAAAACTCAATGTTGAAAGGTTGAATATTAATCTCTAATGTTTTATTACTGCATTAAATATTAAATTAGTGTGCTAGAAAGTATTGAATTAGCTAATTACACATTTACTAGCTTGTATTCATTGTATATCATTCGAAGTCAGTTATATTTGTATAGAGTCACATGCAAATGATTAAAGAAATTCTACACAAAAGATCTATCGTAACAATACTTCGGCTATTTGCCAAATTATCACTAAATATATGACAATAGCCCAATGGTGTCATAGAATGACAGTAAAGCGTTCTCTAATCTAATATTACATGGCAAGTGAGAACTAGTTCTGTTTCTGTAGAGCGAGCTGTAGGCAAACAGATAATTGCATGAACTGCAGGTTAATATTGAATCTCCACGCTAACGGAAGAGGCTAGTTATTTGATTTAGGAGGTTACTTTATGTTACTAATGGTCTGTACTCAAAAGGGCACCTTTGACTGACCCTGTTTGCTGAATCTCTTAGTGGTTGGCTCTTTTCAGCCATAAAATGAACTGCAGGTCATGTGCCGCAAAACCAGAGCTAAATTAAGTTTCACTAACAAATCCCAGACGTAATAACGATAACGAGCAACATTCATATGGCCAAACAATTACAATCACTTGAGATGGAGGCGCGGACTCGTGAACGGGAGAACTGGGGTTCGAATCCCACCAGGACTCTCCTCTCTGACTGAGGTTTTTCTAGGTTTTCTTCAGTCCTCATAAATGGAAAATGCTAGGGAGGTACCGTAAACTTAAACCTGGAATGTTTCCTTCCCTAAAAAAAACATCCTTTCCCAATAATCATTTCATCTCATGTATCATCAGTGTTCACCGCCTGTGGTGCCTCAGTAGTAAAATCGGGCGATAAACACCATTAAAAAAATGGAAATGGAAAGCAAAATTATTACAAAGTGAAATATTTTGCTTAGAAAAAAATTGGAAACATTTCTTTAAAAAAAAACCTAAAAGAAATCTCTGGGCTATTGGGTTTCCCATAATAATGCTATCAAGAGACGAAATAATTCATTATAACATTAGAGTAAGCGTTCATTAAAAAAATGTTCATACTATTTATACAAGCGTAATTTCTAGCGCTAAAATTTAATTTTATGATATTTTGTTAGATTAATGTGTAACATAAACGTGGTACTAGCTTCAGTTCTTGCTTATAATAGGTGAGCAAGTTGCTTTCAGTTCTTGCTCATGATAGGTGAGCAAAGTTGAGACTTGATCATTACTCCTACAGCACAATATAGTTTTATGATTTTTTTTGATTGATTTTATTTATGAACGCTCTTTAACATCTCAGGTCATCAGCGTCCCATTCAAATCAAGGCGTGAAACGGCCGACAAATTTTGCTCAGAGGCCTCTCTTTCAGGCTTGATGTTCTTTATCGTGCCGTAAATGTATCACACGGGACCTACGGCTTTATTTCCCTTCCGAAGGAAGCCATACTTAGGATTTTTACGCCCGAAAAATCCATCGGTCCTGGCCGGGTTCGAACCCGCGATCTTGGGTATAGGAGGCAAGTATGGTAACAACTACACCACCAGGACCGACATAGTTGTATGAATATACATATAAAGCACAGGTTGCACTGAAAAAAGAGGTTAATGTTAAACATACTATAGCATGATGCATATCACCACTCATAGAACAAAAGATATTTTTATGATCAGTCAAGAACAACATACTGCTCAGAAATTCTGCTTATACCTAAACAAACTTCAGCTCCTACGAATCCTATGAGGAAAATTTGTCGGCCGTTTCTCTCCCTGGTTTGAATGGGACGCTGATGACCTGGGATGTTAAAGAGCGTGCGTAAATAATAGTTTGTTTTTCCCTACAACACATCAGCAATATGGTTTAAAGTCTTTAAAGAGCAGAGACAATCACTTTCAAAGGATGGTGGATCCGGCGATCCAGTTTGTGCCCAAACGAAAGAAAACAGCGATATTAACGCTGTTGTCATCGTGAGAGAGGATGGTCAAATAATATTAAGAGCATTTTCACTTTCAGAAATGATCAAACTTTCACTTAGTCCCACTTTCACTGGCGTGAGAATTGCGGAATTAAGAGGGGATTCGGGCCTACAGACAGGCCATAGAGTATGAAATTAGAGTGGTAAAGAATTGGCTGCAAATTATGCATAGGATTCAAACTTTAATTAGGGCATTGTGCTATCATGAATAGCAGGGATGAGGGTGAATGGAAACAATAGGGCTGGGGTGGCGGGTCAGGGGAATAGAAAGAGCGCATGGAGGAAGATTCAGAACAACTAGAGATATGGATAGGAAACAGACAATTGCCTAATGTAGAGAAATGATTGCACTGTAAGTGCAGTCAGGGCTAAAATCTGAATGGAGGATGAAGCAGTACATCAAAACAGGCACTAAACTCACTAGATAGAAGTTCGCGTGACTCAGACTAGGAGCATGGAGAATGATTAAGATCACCGACGACAATGAGCGAAGAATTTGCTTCATTTGGAAGGAGGGGAAATCATGGAACAAGTAAAGGTACGTAATAATGGAGGGAACACTCCTTTACGAGATGAAAGAGACGGATATAGTCATGTTGGACTCTGCTGCAAGGTAAGGAAGTGGAGGGGTAATTAGGTAAATATCTCATGAAAGTGAGACAGTTAAGGTGTGAAAAGGCTGATAATGGTGAAGGGGAGAAACAAATTGATTGAATCTCTGTGCATCATTCCTAAAATGCCTTCCATTATCTTTGGTATGCATATGTTCTAATATTTTAAATTATTTTTCTTTTAATATTTATATTTAATTTTAATTTAGTTTCATTGTGGAAAATATAATCCAATATCTTGTATTTACCGCCACGGGTGGCCGAGATCGTTAAGATGCGGACTTGTGATCGGTAGGTCTGGGGTTCGAATCCCGCCAGGACCGTCCATCCTAACTAAGGTTTTTTCCAGGTTTTCCTCAGTCCTCATAACTGGCAAATTCCGGGGAGGTACCTAAAATTAGGCCTGGAAAGTTTCCTTAAAAAATCCTTTCCCAATATCTTTCATGTATCATCAGTGTTCACCGCCTGTCGTGCCTCAGTAGTAAAATCGGGCGTTAAACATTATTAAAAAATCTTGTGTTTATGAAAAGGACTTGTGTACTATAAAAGCCAGTACGGTACATTGAATTCATACTATGCTTGTGGAAATTTTATTGTATTGTTGCTAATGAAATAAAAACTACCACCACTACTAACACCGCCACCAACATTTTTACCACCACCACACTACTATACTGCTACTACTACTACTGCTAGTAGTACTACTGCTACTGCTACTGCTAGTAGTACTACTGCTGCTGCTACTGCTAGTAGTACTACTGCTGCTGCTACTGCTAGTAGTACTACTGCTGCTGCTACTGCTAGTAGTTCTACTGCTGCTGCTACTGCTAGTAGTACTACTGCTGCTGCTACTGCTAGTAGTACTGCTGCTGCTGCTACTGCTAGTAGTACTGCTGCTGCTGCTACTGCTAGTAGTACTGCTGCTGCTGCTACTGCTAGTAGTACTGCTGCTGCTGCTACTGCTAGTAGTACTGCTGCTACTAGTACTGCTGCTACTAGTACTGCTGCTGCTACTACTACTACTACTACTAATACTGCTGCTACTACTACTACTAATACTGCTGCTACTACTACTACTAATACTGCTGCTACTACTACTACTAATACTGCTACTGCTAGTACTGCTGCTACTGCTAGTACTGCTACTACTACTAGTACTGATACTACTACTACTACTGATACTACTACTACTACTAGTACTGCTACTACTACTAGTACTGCTACTACTACTAGTACTGATACTACTACTACTACTAGTACTGCTACTACTACTAGTACTGCTACTACTACTAGTACTGCTACTGCTACTACTACTAGTACTGCTACTGCTACTACTACTAGTACTGCTACTACTACTAGTACTGCTACTACTACTAGTACTGCTACTGCTACTACTACTACTACTACTACTACTACTACTACTACTACTATAACTATCACTACTATCGCCACCACAACTATCGCTACCATCACCACAACTACTACTACTACTACCCTACTACTACTACCACCACCAATACTACTGTACTACTACTACCACCACCACTACAATAACTATACTACTACTACCACTACTACCACCACCACCACTGCTACACTACTACTACTACTACCACCACCACTACTACTACTACAACTACCATCGCCACAATCAGCACTACTACTACTACTACTACTATAACTACCACTACTATCGCCACCACAACTATCGCTACCATCACAACAACAACAACAACAACAACTACTACTACTACTACTACTACTACTACTACTACTACTACTACTACTACTACTACTACTACTACTACTACTACTACTACTACTACTACTACTACTACTACTACTACTACTACTACTACTAATACGACTATTACTACTACTACAACCACCAACTGTACAACTACTAACTACTTCTACTATTTCGACTATCACCACTACCATGGTTATTTTGAAAAGTTGCACATGAGACGTGTTTGTGCACGGTGGGGTTCCAAGACTGCTGAATCCTGAACAATAGGATGCTCGCTTGGAGGTTTATATACAGCTGAAGATTATGTACTACTTTTTTTAATGTGATATCCTTGATCAGTTCTTAAGGCTTATATGAAATAAGGTTCAAAAAAGAGATCAAATTTCCGGAAAGATCCGCAGTATCCTAGTGTAACTTGGCTACATTATTTCTACCCTGAGAGCAAACAGGCAAATTCTGTGTGAAAGCCTCGTCACACATACACGCGCGCGCAAAAGCAAAATTGTGTCATTTCATTTTTCGATATTCAAGGAATGGTTTACCAGTACGTCGTGCTTGTACATGCAACTGTAACTGGGTAATGCTATAGAGATGTCGTGAAAACTCAGAAAGGCCAAATCACACTACAAAGGCCATATTTTCGCGTAATAAGCCCAATGCTGCAACAAGAAAATGCGCAGCCCACATCGCAAATGACCTAATAAAACTCAATGTGAAGGGTGTCTCTCACCCTTCCTATAATCAAGGTTTAGCCCCAAGTGTCTTTTTCTTTTCCCCAAAATACCTTCTTTGGAGGCATTTTCCATCATCAGAAGGCTGTGGAGGCGATTGTGTAGGACCTTCAAAAAATGGTTCCCAGCATGTCGTTGAAAACTGGGACAGATGCTTTCCATCCAACAGGGACTACTTTCAGAAAGATCAAAAGTTGCAGATCTGTTAAGGTACGTATATTGCCAAAAAATTATCAGCCCTCGTGTATTCATGAAATTCCCGACTTCACAATCAGATGTGGAAAATAAAGACTGAAGTACTGTCATAACCAGTTCTTCACAGCACCTCCTAAAGAGAGCTACTCCTTTGCATGGTCCACATTCTGGCAAACAATGACTGTAAGAAAGGCATAGAAGGGATATTTTAATTTTCTGCACACCTTCAACACAAAAACTCTGTTGCAGAACATGTCTCAACTTCGATCGGTGATATCGGATATTCAACTAAGTCTATGAAATACCAAGAATTAGAGAATCATGTACCTTTAGTTAATAGGTGAAATATTTTTGTCGTTAATATTGAATACCTGGGCAGTTTCTAGGTATTAGCTGATGTTTGTGGAGCAAAGACACGCAAAGGAAAAACTCGAATTAATGGACAATATATTATAAAAGCAGTATGCTAGACAAACCTTAAAATGCTTTAAAATAGCGAGAGTTAAAAAAATCATCCAAATGGTAGCCATAATTTTATAATATATAAAATATTGATATTAAAAGGAGTCAATAAAATTAAAAGTAAAATAAAATTGTAAGTCTTATTAGGACTATATGAAGATCTAATATGGTATCAAATGAATAAGTTAAGAATTTTGTAAGAATTTCTTATGAACGAAGAAAAAACATTGAAAAATTGTAAAATTCCTAGCATTGGTTTTTTGGTGATAAGCTGGATATAATTTCTGGGATCGTCTATAGGCTTCAAATAATACAGTACCATTCTCAATTTCTCTTGCGTTTCTTTTTAGGAGAAACTACTACAGTGTGATCATAAAGCCTCTGACCGTAGCGGTCAGAATGGCCAAAGTCGTTCAAGCGCGGACTCGTGAGCGGTAGGTCTGGGTCGAATCCCGCCAGGACCGTCCTCCCTGACTGAGATTTTTTCCACGTTTTCCTCAGTCCTTATAATTGGCAAATACCCACAAAACAATAATAATTTGTGCTATACTTCCATTATTTTTTCTGAATGAAGGAAATATCCTTGCTAAAAAAAAAGTCCCTAAGTTTCCGGCCTCGCCGATAAGAATGATTGCTTGCACAAATCCTTATCCGGTGTCATAATTTATCTGTTAAGTAAATAATTGCAGTTGTACTTTCCGCTCCTTTGTGTTCATTTGTTCAGATATAGTTGAATAAAGAAGGCCTCTGTAGAAGATTGTGACATGGTCAAAAAGGAATTTCGAGCTATTATTAAATTCTTTACAAAGGAAGGATTTAATCCAAATGAAATTAGACGGCGATAGGAGGGTGTATATGGGGAAGCATCCTACTCATATTCTACCGTAAAAGAATGGGCCAAACTTTTTCGAGTGGGTCGAAAAAGCATTGAAGACGAAGCGAATGTAGTTCGACTAGCCATTGAAGGTGCTCACTCTTGAAAACATCGCTCTTGTGGAAGGAGAAATTATGGAAGACCGACGGCTCAAAGTTACAGAAATAGCAACAAGGGTGGCCCTTTCTAAAACAATAGTGCGTCGAATTATTCATGAACATGTAAACATGAATAAGGTTAGCGCAAGATGGGTGCCAAGACTTCTTTACCCAGTACAAAAGCAGCAACATGTCATCTGTTGTCAGGCATTTTTGGAGCTCTGCCGGGTCAACGAGAGAGAAGTTCTGCAAACCATTGTTACAGGAGATGAAACTATGGCCCTCTACTATGATCCCTTGTCCAAAAGAGAATCAACAGAGTGCCGTAAACTTGCGAAGCCATGCCTCTAAAGGCCAAGGTCTCTCAGTCAACCAAAAATATAACCACAATCTTTTGGGACTGTGCAGGAATACTCTGCGTTGACTTCAAGGAGAGGAAGACCACAGTAAATGGGAAGTATTAAACTGGCCCACTACACAAACTACGTGCTTCCATCAATGAGAAATGGCGAGGAAAGCTGAGTGGTAGTGTGCGCCTTCTTCACGACAACGCGCCTGTGCACATAGCTCTTGTTGCAAAGGAAAAATGTGAAGAAATATGGCTTCAGTCATCCACCCTACAGATCAGATCTGGCTCCCAGTGACTATTTCCTCTTCTCAAAATTCAAAAAGGACCTTCGAGGAAGTAAATTAAAGTGTGACGAAGAAGTGATGGATGCTGTTTATGCCCATTTTACAGACAAGATTTCTATTTTTTAGGGAGAGGATTGAAATGTTAACTCAAAAATGTGAGAAGTATATTGCAATAAAGGATAACTATTTTGACAAATGAAATATAGTTTTTGCCTTTGTCATACCTAGAAAATAATTAAGCCGGAAACTTATGGACCTACCCTTGTACATGAGTTGGCAATTGCAATGTAGAAAACAGCAATCTGCTATCTCTAATACTTTTTATTTATCAATGATTGAAATATCAAATGTTTTATAAACATGAATTATCGCTCATTTTTGTTTTAAATATTTCTTTATTTATTTATTTCAAGGCCGTAATCTGTGATATCAGTAGGCAAGAAGCAAAGGAAATTTATCTAGCAAGAAGTGCAGGTCGATAATCATGTTTCATTATAGCAGCGTTTCCAAATTATATTTGCGGAATAAATTGAGTGTTCGAAGGGAAAATAACATATATTTTATACTTGGCAAAAACTAAATAAAGAATGCAGTGAATCTTCCATTCTGCTGCTGAACATTTTAAAAGTGTTTTGATATGGGCGGCATGAAACCTCTCTGGGATCGTGGTTTGGAGACCCCTAGCCATGCCAACCACATCCCGCAGACCATACCAACTCTGCAGCAAAGCCACTGACGCCATTTTCCTGGTTTTTGTGTGCAGCACAATAAAAACATTCACACAGTATTTTAAACATACGCTGATGGTAGTGAAATTGTTTTTTTCCTTTTTTTGCTAAAACGTTGAAACAAAGGCAGCGAATACTCGTAATTCTGTGGTGTGATGAAAGCCAAATTGCGGCTAGTTTTACTAGCGCTCTCCAGGGAATCATGTAATTCATTTCGAATCCGATGTATTCCATTTTGGGCTGGTTGTGTTCAAGTAAAATATTGATAAAGGTGACTTCTTCGGCTTTGATATAATGGATATACTTGCAACCCATGCAAGTATCGACCACATGGGCGGCATTTACTTCCATGATCGACAAAATTTCTTGATCAATGTGGCAAGAAACGTCAGGGCTGTTATGAATAACAGAGATAACTGCCGTGTGGGAATATATTTTAATTGCGAAGTGCAATACGGGCCAGCATATTTTATTTATGGTTCATACCTATCGAAAGAGTCGGCATATTTAGTTTGAACATGATTTAAACGATTATTTCTTGATATTAATGTTCCAATCTTCTACTATTAGCCTTCTTTATGCAACTATATCTGAGCAACTGAACACAGTGGAGCGGAAGTTACAGTTGCAATTATTTATTTAAAAGGTAAGTTATAACACCATATAAGGATTTTATGAAGGCGATAATCCTTATCGGCGATTCGGAAAGTTATGGATCAACTCTCGTATATGTCCTAGTGATTTTTTTTTAGAATTTGTGGAGCGAAGGTTTTATTTTCGGTTACATTAAGGATATTAAATGAGGTATTTTATTGGTAATTAATGGCACGTTCACTAGATCCATACTGTCCCGTTTAAGCCCGCAAATAAAAATTTCCACAACAAAGTTTGAACTCGCTCAATTGTTGTTAATGTCTAAGACTAATTTTTAAAACTCCTGTGCTTAAAGAAATTTGTTACAATAGGCAATGTTATTCCTGAAAAAAAAATCCAATTTCAATGTACAAACTTCCTTAAATATGAAATTAATGATTTACCTCGTTCTTTCATGATGTATTACATGTATCACAAAATCTACTAATTTAATATTTATATTCACTTTTAGCCTGTATTGTTCTCTAGTTACATATAAAGTACTTGTTGCTTGCATTATTTAAGGATCTTAAATAACTTAATTTTTTATAAGTCTAATAGCTTTGCGATTCCATAATTACTTATTCCTTTATGGTTAATTTAATACATATTTTTGTAGAATAACAGGATTTTAGAAAATTATCATATACAACTTTGGTATTTCATTGGATTTTTATGGCATAAATCTGATTGAGCGACTTCCGCAGCCTCTATAATCAGTCCATTTTCCATTTCGAATATTTGGCACTCGGACCACAGTAGTCACTCGGACCACAGTAGTCGTAGTCGTAGTCGTAGTAGTAGTAGTAGTAGTAGCAGCAGCAGCAGCAGCAGCAGCAGCAGTAGTAGTAGTAGTAGTAGTAGTAGTAGTAGTAGTAGTAGTAGTAGTAGTAGTATATTATTGTAAAATTCAATATACACATAAAAATATATTTTATGCACGGGTTATCGACCGTACATTCTTAATAATGATGCATAATTGGAAAGAGGGACAAATAATAATGCAAATAAAACAACATTAATAAAAAAATGAATAAAAAATTAGAAATGGAAAAACGTTATTTACAGATAATCGAATAATAGGGATCTATATTTTTGAATATACCGAAATACGGAGAGGAGAATACGCAAATATTCGCACCTTTTTTAACGATTAACTGATCATGAGAGACAAAATGCATATTTTCAATAAGATTCTGCCATATCCCATATTGTTGATTCTTTGGAGGAAATAAGGAATATTTTGAAAACAGATTATTTCTAAAGGTTTATGACCACAATAGTATCTATAGAAATAATCCGCATACAGCAGGTGAACTGAAATACAGCATAAGAGCAGATATTAGAAGGACTGCAAAGAACAACCTTTCCGTGTGAACGCCAAAGGACACCGCTTTGAGCAACTATTATAACATGATTGTGGAATAAAATGATGGTTGTGTACTTGCTATATATTAATGAAAGTTTATAAACGGAGTACTCAGAAAATTACGGATCTAAATTCCTAGAATGCCGCTGTTTACTTCACGATCTACCGGCTTTCTCGGATCAAGCATGATGCGAACACTCTGTATTTTGGAATACTTCCTGTCATAATTACAAGTAGTGTTTCCATGACACACATGCATGATATCTGTTTAATTTATTTTAAAAAAAGTAGAAATAAAGCTATTGATTTGCATACAATAATGTCATTTATTATTTATGCAGAACCGTCTGAAGGACAGTAAATGAATAACAGTCACTTTCATAACTTGCGCACCCAGAATTGGATCCCACGAAATAGTCGGCCGTTCCTACTGTATACAGAATGTATCAAAATTAATGGCGCAAAATGAAACGTTGAAAGTATACGATAATATAAGCAAAAAAGTTCCAGTGAACATGGGTCCGCAAGACCCATCATGTGCAATTTAATTGCAAATGTGTGGTTACAAGCCGCCACTGCTTCATTAAGAAACTTCGTCCTAGTTAGTACAAATAAATTTGAAAAGTAGACTTTTCGTTTAATTTCCACTCTAAGTTGGCTCAAAATTCACTCATAGCTTAACTTATAAGGAACACGTATGTTACATGTTATATACTGTACACTCTGCTCACAGTGTCGTCGCTACCAGGCTAAGCGTGATCGGTGATCAGGCCAGCGTAAGCGACTTCAAGGTTTTTTTGAACCTCTACATGTGACTACAATATATCTCTTTATCTGCAATTTTGACGTTCGATAATTCAGAAGATAAGCGATGTAAAATTAACATAGTAAATTATGTAAATATCATAATTTCCATTTCTTCTGTATTTAACCCTTTGCATTTACATTGACATTGTGAGCTTGCTGTACTACTGACTAGAGTTAATAAGTTGATCTGTGTCCCCCTTTTATACAATTTTGAGTTAGGGTGCAATATGTGAAAGTTGAAGTTTTGTTGTTTCTTTTTACACAGCACTTGTCATATAAAGTAAGAATATGTATAACAGGAGATATCAGAATTATAATTTTTCATTCTAACCTCGCAGTTTCCACAATAAGTACATAAACAATGTGGAGGATATGCATGAGCTTGCGCGGAAGTTAAACTCACCAAAATATCTGCATTCATAAACTTCTTACTGTCGTCACAATAAATATCTGATTGTATTAATTAGGGGCATTTTGTGAGATATATTCAGTTTCCTCAGACACCAATATTAAAATAACAGCCTCGTATCTATGACAAAGCAACGATTTGTGATTTATTGACCATTTAAAATAAACTTCTTTACTCCTTAGTGTTTAATATCGGTTGTGACATCACAGTGAAGGACACTTATGAAAATGAGATGCAATGATAAACTAGAAAATGAATTTTTTGGAAACGTGGTGTTCTAGGTCTAAGTTTGAGGTGCATCCCCGGAAATGAGAACTAAAGGGAAAGCCAGAAAATAGCTCGCTCAGGTAGGACGATAATTATCCGAAGTTATCTTCAGAACGGAAAGCTAAGCTCAAGACACAAGCTCAAACCTGCCAGTATTCAAGACACAAGATGCGTATGAATGCAGTTTTAAAAGCTTCTTGCTAATTTATTTTCGTCATGAGCCGCATTAAGACATTTCAGCAAATTCTGACGACTTTATGTCTCAATCGCATTTGATGAACCAATGAATTAAATGAAGTTTAAGAAAACGGGGATTTTCCATGGAGGTTGAGGATTATTACGGAGCTGATTGCGCAGATGGGTTAGCACTACTGCAGACTCGGATTCCATTCTCATAGGGAAATGCTGTTTGTAATTGCAACATTTTCCGATTTTATTCATCGCGCCTCCCTTTTCCTCTTCCTATTTTGGGACCACAAATACAATTATCTAACTGAGAGAACTGCATGCAAATCTCCCGCACGCTCTTCTCACCTACCCATTCACTTGTCCGATTTTGTAAACTTCAGCCTGGAGAGGGTAGGTGAATGTCCTCGCATAACTAGGTACGGCCTAGAGGGAGTAGTTCATTTCCTTGTGCGCTTGGCCGTTCAGTGGTAGCTGATGAGAATAGGGTTCCCAGAGGGGATATTTGTGGAGAGCGTTGTACCGTAAGGCTCCTTCATCCCATCTCATTCCACATTGAGGGGTGGCACGAAAGACCCCCATGTGGTAAAGCCAGGCCTATTCCAATCCCGTCAGCCATATAGTGAACAAATATGAATTCTATTAACACGGTTCTTCATTAATAGTTAACTTCGACTTATATGTATTCCGTTTAGAAGAGAACATTTTATACCAAGTGTATTTATGCCAAAAATTATAAAATTAAATGAAGAAATTAAATATCATCTCTTTCGTAACATTTAAAGAGAATTCTGCCAACAATTTTGGGCTATAAATATACACAATTCATAAAATCAATGTGTTCAAAACAAATACATTTCTTTAATAGAGACAGTAGAGAAAGCCATTAAACAATTGAAAGCTTATAACGCTTTTACAAGAATACTTACACAAAGTCTTTGTGCCATATTTTTCGACATAGTCATTCTGTTTCGTGATTTTTATCTGTCCACGACTTGAAGTCTTCAAGAAAAAAGCTTTCTGAGGATTTTCATAAATTGTTCATCTCCTCCATTATCCAAATCACCCAAACAGGGGAAAGGCTGTAGTGCAGAGTCCAGGATGAGTGGTTAATATTTCAAAGCATCTAATTTCAGATAATGTATCGACTATATCGCGAAAGCAACAATAATCCATTTGAAAGAAATCCACGGCGTTTCGGTCATGTCTTAGGCTTCTTCTTGTTCATCTATTGCGGTGGAAGTCTGTGCCCTGAAGATTTCATGATCGGAGACTACAGTACTTCCACTGTATCGATCGCCTCTTTCTCTTCGTTCATGACGGTAAACCCAGCACCCCATATCCTGTCACAATTCTGTAGAGAAAGGCATATGCTTCTTGGTATTACTATTCAAATGCTCTGCCGCGCACAAACAGCTGCCTTGGAACATATCTTCCTACACCCATAGTCATCTTACATAAGCAGAGCTGTGATTCATGTTCAATTCTACAGTATCATCAGAGCTGGCTCTCGATCTTCAACTTCACTGTCTCGGTTGCAACGCGAACTGATCTCCCATTCATCATCGACGTTTAGTCCTCCTAAATCTTTCTACCATTGATACATTTTCCCTTAATAATTCCTACTTCATTGGTGTTCCATGGTGGATTTCAACGTTGAGGCAGCCATGTTTCATGAACTGTTACATAGATGTATGTTGCAAAATAGTCATTTATGCCTCAAGATAAGCTATTTCGTTCTTCACACAGTACATGAAATTTAAAACAAAATCCTGTTATTCAAAGACTTTCCTTGTAAATGACTGCTCAAAATCCCTCTCGCTTAATTTTCAAGTGCGCGATACGCCACTGACTCCGCTGATACCAATGAATTCAATTTGTATTGCATTTTTTGTGTTTGGTGCAATTATCAAAAAATTATTTTATGTATTAAAAAAAATTAACCATGATATTCACGGTATGTGTATTAACATGGTAAACCTACTTTTGATCTACGAGTACACCGCTAAAGTTAACGGGAAATAGACATATTTTTTATTTCATAATTTTCATAGCCAGCATATCGATCTATTTAACACACATTTAATTAAAATAAACATTTTGAAAGTTCAAACGGCACTCCCGCCTATCAAAGTAAAATAATTTAATTAATATTCATGTTTAGTAATCATGATATTTAATGATGCTTAGCAAGGTTTGAAAAATGTAACAATGCTAATTCTAAGGAGCATTTATCAGCTTTAATCAAATGGATGACAATTACTACTGCTAACTCAATCGTACAAAAAGGCATATGTCCAGGGGATTCACTCTTTTAAAGAATCAAAAAAATACAGCATTTTAAATTAATTTATAACTAACATATTGCTACAATTTTAAAATAAAATCATGCCTCTACCTTCTGTTTTTTAATTAGTGGAAAAATAAAAATTAAAAATAAAATGTGATATTTGCCCTTTTAACAACTGCCCATTCTGGTATAAAGAGCACTTAATGGCTATTACAACTTTTGTTTTCTATCATTGTGGCAACCAGGACTATTGTTTTAAGTTGGACAGAATAAAAACATAAACCAAATTTAGAACAAAAGCATAATTTATTTTGTGCAGTATTAACAATGCATGTTCAAAATGTGCTCTAGACAGTAATAAAGCCTCTTTCGTACCTTCCAATTATTGTGGGGAATTTGACTGAATTGTTTGGAGTCCAGGAGAATATTTTAATACTCCAGCTTTGTTTACGGCTGGCCGTGTGTACCTACGCATGGGGGCACCTCCTGAAGGAAGGGATAAGTTGAAGGAGATAAGGGGAGGTTAAGATATAGAATGCTTCCAGATAGAACATCTCAACGCAGGCGGACTCTCCCCAAGGAGTCCCTTCCATCCCAAACGCAGGGTCAGAACTTTTCCAAAGAGCAAAACTACCGTCACACGTGCACCCCAACAGAATGAAGAGAGCGCAATACTTTTAGAGTTTTATTCTGTCCAAATGCAAACAGCAGTATGTGCAGGTTGCCGGGTAGCAATTGAAAACAAAATATGTGGTAACAATTTCATTCTCTTTAAAATTTACATACATACTATGAGAAACTCCAAATGAAGGCGGCTAGAGAAGAGCGAATGAAACCCAAAATGTAAGAAAAATCACTACTTTCAACATTCCTCTCAACAGCTAAATTGATGTGTTTTCCGTTTAAACCAAAATTATATTAAATAGGGAGTCATCCAGGGTTTAAAATTGAAGCTATCTATAGTAAAATTGTTAAAATTCTAAACAAAAAATCCAAATTTACATATTTTAAAAATATTTACTAGCCTATAAAACAAAAGCATACAAATATTCTCGATAGGGTAGTACGAGAGTAGGTCCATAAGTTCCCGGCCTCGCCGATAAGAATTATCGCCTTCACAAAACCCTTATATGGTGTCGTTCCTTATCGGCTGAATAAATAATTGCAGTTGTAGCTTCGACTCCGCTTGTTCAGTTGTTCAGATATAGTTGCATAAAGAAGGCTATGTGTAGAAAATTGACATGTTCAAAATGAAGTATTGAGCTGTTATTAAGTTCTTCACAAAAGAAGGACTTACTCCAAATGAAATTAAACAGCGATTGGATGGAAGATATGGGGAAGCATTTCTCTAATATCATACCGTAAAAGAATGGGCAAACTTTTTCGAATGGGTCGAGAAAGCATTGAAAACGAAGAACGTGCAGGTCGGCCGCCCTTTGGGGGTGCTCACTGCTGAAAACATCGCTCTTGTGGAGGGAGAAATTATGGAAGACCGTCGGCTCAAAGTTACAGAAATAGCAGCAAGGTTGCGCCTTTCTAAAACAACAGTCCTTCGAATTATTCTGGCGAAGCACCACCTCTAAAGGCCAAGGTCACTCAATCAAACAAGAAGATGATGGCCACAATCTTTTTGGGACTGTAAAGGAACACTATTTACCTCAAGGAGAGGAACACCACAGTAAATGGGGAGTACTATGCTGGCCTACTGCACAGACTACGTGCTTCCATCAAAAGAGCAGGAGAGGAAAGTTGAGAGGCCTTCTTCACGACAAAGAGCTTGTGCAATCAGCTCTTGTTGCAAAGGAAGCTGTGAAGAAATGTGGCTTCAAGGAGATCGTCCATCCATCCTACAGCCCAAATTTAGTTCCCATTGGCCATTTCCTCTTCTCAAAACTCAAGAAGGACCTTCGAGGAAGGAAATTTAAGTGTGACGAACAAGGGATGGATGTTGTTTATGCCCATTTTTGAGGTAAGACTTCTTACTATAATTTGGGGGGGGGGGATTGAATGTTAATTGGCATTGCAATAAAGGGTAACTATATTGAAAAGTAAAAATACAGTTTTTGTCTTTATTATACCTAGAAAATGACTAGGCCGGAAACTTATGAACCTACCCTCGTATGTACAAAATTAACGGGAAAACATTCATGGAAAACTTTAAAAACATTTATGAAAAGTTTAACCAAAATTATGAACTTTAATATTGTACAAATGAAAAGAAACTTTTCCTCACTTAATATACAAAACATTTTCTCGAGTGACATGTCAATAATGCTGACGTTAATCTTTGGTCCTCAACTCACTATATTACCATAGCACTAATGCATCTTTGTTTAGATAGGTTCCTTGTATAAACTTGACAGTTCTTGGTAAGAGCGAAGGTGAGGCAATATTTACTTAAGAATATGGCACTAACAGGAGTGGCTGGAGGTTAAATTTATACTACAGAAAACCCAGGTACTCATCTGGATATCAGGCACTGGCCAATCTGAATAATAAAGAGAAAAGAAAATCCTTTTACCGATGCCCGGAATCGAAAGGTAAAACCTTCCAGTCCATAGTCAGCTGGTGACTTTATTCAGTTCCCAATTTTCGCAACATATTTACGGAGTTAGTGCTTCAATCGCAATATTTACAATAAGCAAGGCGTTAATGAAGACAAAATATATTACTTTGTGAATAAATTATACATACTTTTAGTTTTGAAATATATTTTTCCATAATGTATAAAGTGTATATGCTCATTCGCTCATGCATTAAGTAACCAAAAGTTTTTAACAATTGCATTATCATTTACTGGGTCATAGGGAACAAGCTTTGGCTAAACTACTCATTACATCGTCGAAAAAGTTTTGGAGAAAACTGCAGGGAAGAAGTTGGTTGAGACTTTTTTTAACTATAGTTTGATACATTTTGCTCTTAAGTTTGAAAGAAGGCTTAGTAGTTCAGCAAAGCTCTCGTGGATGAAAGGTTCTTGGTTTATCTTTACAGCAAGCGGCTGTTCCGACTTAGCAAGGCCTGTTATTCGGCCAAACAAACAGTTTCTACTCTGCCTTTATGATGGCAACTCCCTCGAGAGATTGGCTGCGACAGCGAAGAACTTATGGACAATTATGACGCTATTCACTTGGCGACAAGTCTGAAGGGAGAGAAAACTTTCAGAGGCACTGTCCCAACAACAAAAAAGTCCTACACAGCCTTTGTTCCGTATAAATGAAACACACGCTGATTCACGGACAACTTTACGGTGTCATATAAAAAAATCAAAAGGTCTCATTTATTCGCTTCCTACAGAAAGTAATTACAAAAATAGTTTCATTTAAAAGTAGTCCAGTCAAATATTTTATTTCGAATGATTCACATATTTTCGCCTTACTGCATAGCCGTTGATTTGGGAGATCAGAATTTTTGGCTGCAGTTCCAATTTCAAATATAATACTAATTACAAATTTCAGAAAATAACGAAAACTTAAAAGAAATTTAAAAAAATCCATTTTGTACATATTCATTAAAAAAAATAAAGTATCTAATATGGATATTAAAACATTCGAAAATTAATTGCAAATGCCCATTTTGATCTAAGTAGGGAGATCCTATGAAAATAAGCTGAATATTTAAAATACGAACCGCCTTAACAAGAAAATATTCAATTTTAAACATTTTATGAATAGTAATCATAGCAAATAAGATTAATATTTTGAGGCGAAGATCAGGTTATGTGTGATTAGACACTGGAAATTCTTATAAAGATATATAAAAAAGGCAAATGTGGAGAACGTTTAAAATGGCAAGAGAAAATTACGAAGTACCAGCACAAGCATACTGTGCAAAATTTAAAATTGGTATTTTGGACTGATAAAGAAATACAGTTTTAAATCATATTCAAAATTACCATCTAAACAAGATAACTATTAATATTGTTAAAATAGAAACTACTACCAGAAAGCTTTCATAATTGAATGAAATCTAATACATAATCACACCTTATACGGAAGGTGCCTTAATTCGAATGATTCCTGAATAAAAGAGGAGAAGAAAATGTCAGTGAGAAACTATAACTCAAAATTTTTTATTTCCCCAATTTAGTAACTTAGAATACCTCAGTAGGAAACGTTATTACATACATAAGTTTTACGTGACGTTAAGGCAGACCAACTACTAACGTGGAAGAATTTAGATTCAGTTTTTATGTACTGCAGATTCGTGCCACACAGCCCCCCTTTTCAGTCTCAATACATTATATGCAAATCTAATTTTCATTGTGGTATTTGTTCAATATTGTTTTTTGTAGCCGGCATTATTTATTGTAGCATAGAACATAAAATATGAAAACCACAGTATATCTTAATAATAAAGTTTGTAGTCTATAAAGCATGTATACTTTTATACAAAAATTGGTTTGGATTTAAAAAAAAAAACGAAGTTGGCTTCCATATCTCCTCAATAACGCTACCTAGAAAAAAAAAAAAAAAAACTAAGAATATCGCCATATGTCTTGATACAAGTCAAGAAACTTTTGTTGAAGAATTTTCTTTCTTCCTCTAGGCCTTGTTAGCCGACACGAGTTTAGTCTACCGCAGCGATCGCTGCATCCTCTACCTCCGTCTTGCCATATCACTGATAAAGGGCAATATTGCAGGAGGGTATTTGATCAGCACACCCCACCCCGCCGGTTGCCATCATTTGACTTTCTAGAACAAAGGATGCTATCTCTCTATTAGGCAGCTCCCTATAAAGTTAAATGGAAACTTTCTAAACATGTACTGGAAATCAAACCAAGGATCTCCCGAACGGCAGCCAACATTTTTAATCACTAGTTCATAAGGCCGGACAAGAATTTTCTTCTGTCACTAAATGGTAGGTTAACCTATATATTCTTCTGAGGGCGAGGTTTGACGTGTTTTATCATTTCAAGCAGAAAGTCGAGCTCCTGGCCTACATTTCTAAGCTGATTAGCATTTATTACTGAAGTTTCTTATTTGATGCTGTGCAACCATTGAAATTACTTCCTATTGTTCACAACCCTTTCTGCTAGTACTGAACACCGAACAGGAAACCAGCACAACTAATGCCATCATTAGGAAATCACTATGTCGTTAGTTTCACCTCATCAATTCCATTAAGTTCAAAACTCTGTAGATGTAAATTCGGTGCAGAACAAGTTCCTAGTAGCAATGAATAGAATGCAAGTTCTACCCAACTTTACCTTCCTCTTTCCTTTAGTTTACAATCTACAAATACGTATTCCACTTCCTTTGATGATAATTGAAAACCTGCTCTCAACAAAGAACAAAATGGCGGAACTTCAGAGAGAGTTAGAGAGGTTGAGTATCGATACCAATGTTGAGTTCAGTACCATCTTCCTTCATTAACACCAAACAGTGGCAATGTGGAAACAATGGGCCTGTTTTTGGCGACAACCCCATTCCGGCTCTGATCTTGATTACTTTAGTTCCGCTAAGTGAATGTCGGTCTTTCACTTACTGAGTATGTCAAACTGGGTTAGTTCACTATACCGCATTTTATACTCTTTATTATTATTTTTATTATTATTATTATTATTATTATTATTATTATTATTATTATCATCTCGAAGTATTTTTGCCATGACACTTTAGCACTTGCTCCTTAGCTATCAATTTCTCTTCTTTTATTACATTTCTTCATCTCATACAGTTTCTTTCTTGGTATTCCATCCCATTTTTCCGCACTTTCATTTTTACTAGTTCTCTTTCCATATTATTGCACTAAAATGCATAGAGAAGCTCCTTCTTATTAATTATTGTCTAAAACCTCTTCAAATTTTATCTAAATGTATATTAGTGATTTATATGGCATTTTAGATTGTACTATTATGCATTATTATAAGAAGATACTTTTCAGCTTCATCAATGTAAAGTGAGAATGATCACGTATTCCATATCATCTAGACTGCATATTTGTACACGTGCAGAGGCTTAATTATATAGGTTTTTAGTTATATACGAGAGTAGGTCCATAAGTTTCCGGCCTAACAATTTTCTAACTATGATAAAGAATAAACCTATATTCCATTTTTATTGAATACACTTCTCACATCTTTGAATTAACATTTCAACCCCCTCCCCCCGCAAAGTCAGAAGTCTTGTCTGAAAAATGGGTATAAACAACATCTATCACTTAAATTTCCTTCCTTTAAGGCTATTCTTGAGTTTTGAGAGGAGAAAATAGTCGATGGGAGCTAGATTTGGGCTGTAGGGTGCACGGCCGATCTCCTTGAAGTCACATTTCTTCACAGCTTCCTTTGCAACAAGAACTGTGTGTACAATCGCGCTGTCGTGAAGAAGGCACACATCGCCACTCAGCTTTCCTCACCTTTTCTCTTTGATGGAAGCACGTAGTCTGTGCAGTAGGCCAGCATAGTACTCCCCATTTACTGTGATAGTCCTCTCCTTGAAGTCAATGAAGAGTATTCCTTCACAGTTCCGAAAGATTGTGGCCATGGTCTTCTTGGTTGACTGAGAAACCTTGGCCTTTTAAAGGCGGTGCTTCGCCAGGTTTACGCCACTCCATTGATTCTCTTTTAGACAAGGGATCATAGTAGAGGGCCATAGTTATATCTCCCGTAACAATGGTTTGCACAACTTCTCTCTCGTTACGGCAGAGCTCCAAAAATGCCTGACAACAGATGACACGTTGCTGTTTTTGGACTGAGGAAAGAAGTCTAGGCTCCCATCTTGCACTGACCTTATTCATGTTCATAAATGTTCATGAATAATTCGAAGGAATGTTGTTTTAGATAGGCCCAACCTTGCTGCTATTTCTGTAACTTTGAGCTGCCGGTCTTCCATAATCTCTCCAGCTGAGTATGTGCGGAATTTATTCATTGATTTAGTCACTGATTCTTTCTGGGTGGTTATATTTAAGAGTCAGATAAATATGAATATGTTTTCGTACATTGAGGTCAGTAGGGTCAGTTTTTATTTTGTATTTTTGCCTATTTTGGCTTCTGTTGCCTTTTTTAAGGTTTAACATTTCTGCGAATATTTACGCATTATAAAAGCATTAAATTTCGATACATCGAAGTGAAAATAGTTATAAAAATTAAATGACACGTTTATATCACTAAAATATTTATTGAGAATCTTATTATATATTTTTTTCTTTTCAAGCATCAAAAACTTTCTCCTCAACCCGTTCATCTAAGCTGTTTAAATAGAATCTTCATTAGTGAAAGTAACGCACGGTTACCTCGGGCATATAATAGAGAGGATGAGGGAAGTACTGTAGCTTTGCATAGTCCTGGCGATCTGCGTGACACAATTCTAAGAAATTTGTGTGGAAAATTTCTCAACGACATAAATGTAACAAATAATTGCAAGCGAGAAAGATGAGAGCTGTACAGCTGTGCATTAAACCGTTTCTAAGAGTGTTCTGTAGGGAAGAAAGAGAGATATTAACCTATTTCCTTATAAACGCGTAAATAGAAAATGAATTCGACCAGAAACCACGTTGCGTTGAAAAAACATCTTGTTGCTTATAGCCAAGAAAAGTAAGATTAATATATTAAATACCTGACCAATTATTTAAATATCTATTTTCATTTATAATGATTAATATTACTCTCTGTTTTCACTTTTAATAAATGCATATTTTAATTACATTACTGCATATTTTAAATTACTTTTTCCTGCTTATTTTAATCCAAATAAATGCCTGAACTTCCGCCAATTGTGTCCTTTCAAAAGCGCAATTAATGCGGCAAATGTTGAACATTCGGCAACTAAATAAGTACCAAAATTGGCACAAGTGAAGGTTTGGGAATGTAAAGGAAAACATTAAGTATTACGTTGAGCGAACTCATTCGTGTCAATGAATACTTCCCTATACAATGTCTGTTTACCAGAAGGAGGTAGCAATTTCAGCATCTTCTATGAAGTAAGATTGCACACGCCTTTAAGGAACAACATTGAATTATGGGAGCCATCGGCTGGAACGCGCCACGTGGTGAAAGATACGCGGACAGTTTATAACTAAAGCGCGGTATATGCTAGGGACGGAAAGCATTTCATGAAACACTAAGAAAATTGATCAGATCACCAGCTATCAAACACTACGTGTATAATACAGCTATGTACTGGTGTTTCATTTTAAGAACAATGTGCAGTTTCGATGGTCAAGTTTTTTCCTCTTCAATTTTATTTTTTAAATTTATATTTAAATTTTAGGAACAATAACTTTTGTTCGACTTTTTCAAAGCTACTAACGCAATGCAGCCAACACATTTATTGTTACGCAATTTACAGTTTTCAAGAATGCAATAAAGAAAATAACTTTATTGTAAGCTAAAACCGGACTTCATAAAGTAGGACAATAAAATAAAGTATATTAAAAAGAATGATAGACAGTTTGCCTTCATTACAGAAAAAAGTCAATCATTGTCATTAGTCAGTTAGTAAGGTACTAAATCGCCAGATATGATTTCAGTCAATATTCCGGGGCAGCTACATATCATTTTGGAGTGCAAGGTTTCGCATAAGGAGAACAAAAGTTAATATACTCATCTGTTTACAGTAAAATTTCAATTATACATCGGCAAATTCCAATAATTAAGTGGGAATGTCTTGTAGAAACTAAACGCCTATGTTTAAAATATGGGTTTTGTTGTTGATTAGATTTATTTACAATCGCTCTTTAACATTTCAGGCCTCAGCGTTTCATTCAATCCAGGGCGTGAAACAGCCGATAAATTTTGCTCAGAAGCCTCTTCTTTCAGGCTTGAGGCTCTTTTACATGCCGTAAATCTACTACATGGGACCCGCGCTTCACTTTCCTTCCGAAGGAAGCCATACTTACGGATTTTTATGCCCGAAAAATCCATCGATCCTGGCCGGAATTGAACCCGCTACCTCGGGTCTATGAGGCAAATAGAGTTACCACTAGACCAGCATGACCGATAGGACAGAGAAGAGATAAGTTGGTTTTGGCATGAGCTCGCGAAATTTGTTACAGCAAAGGGCAACTCCACTTTCATTTACTCATTTACCCAGGAATTTAGGTGCCCAGGTAATATTTTGAATTGCGTAATTGGGAAGTTTCTTTATCTAATTGGAGAACATGTGGTATTATTCTTTGGAAAATTGTTTTTCATGAGGGTATGTGTTAATTCCATTTGAAAGAAATGTGTGTTAACTTTTCGAAATGTACATCATTAAAAGTATTGCTTCATATTTCATAGGTTGCTTTAAATAAAGTTAAATAAGAAATTCTTCTTTCATTGTGGCCGAATCCATGAAATTTATCTTTGATCTATTCTTTCAATATTGGATGATTAAAATTTTTTGGGGGTGAAATATCTGAAAACTTTCCTTTGCTATGCTTTATGAGGATGTTATATTGTAATATTTATGATTATGACCATCGGCATTCTTCTGTCATGAGATTGCTTGAAAAGATTAAGTACAAATACAAAATTGTTACAATTTTTAAGTCAAGTTTAGAGGAATTATATTAAATTCTTATTTTACTCGTGAAGTAGCCCTAATAAATATCATTTGAAAGTTTTAGCTTTCCGGATAAATTCTTTCACTACGTTTGTGAATTATCAGTAATCTCAGACCCTCTTGTGATATTACTTGTGATAATAACTGACCTGTGATAACAGATATGTTGTAAAGTATGTCCCTCAGCGGCAGTACGTTGCTGGCATCTAGTAGGAAACGTCTGTACTTCATCTAAAATTTCCTCCGAAAGAATATGGCAGTTTGAAGTACGTTTCTTGTTATCGAGATATTCTATCTCTTGTAATTTTTTAACAGACTGACTAACAGTTTCTGTATCTGGAATGTGATTGTCAATTTTTTTTTCGAATTGTCTTGCCACTTTTTTTTTGCAAAAAATTCATTTTCACATATGTATCGCACATAAAATTCTGTTCAAGACTGTATGTGTAGTCGTAATTAAAATAGAACAAATAGCACACAATAAAACCGAGTAACACATGAACACACAACCATTTACAGACAAAACCCTTCCTCAAACCAACTATAAGTTGATACCTATAAATTAATTATTCATCAATGGCGACTAGCTTCTCCCAGTACACTGTCGCGCCCTGCCGGCCCGTAACTAAAGTAACCTCACTGTATTTTTCATGTAATTTTATCTTGTCTTGTTTTGGGAAAATATGAAGTATAATACATATGTACTTTACTTTTAAAATGTTAAATTTTTTAATTGATAATGCCACATTTTCAATTCACTTTTCCTGTTGTTATTACTGTAATAATGCGCACTGCTTTAAGTCAATAGTTTTTTTTTTTTAATTTAAGTACTTGTGCTTCGATATTGTTAAATAAATAAAACTGTTTTTTAAATTTTGGATCAATGACCTTTCACGAATCATCCTGTGAGACTTTCTTATTTTAGTACACCTTCGTGTATTAGGGCTGTTTTTATAACTAGGTGAAATAATTAATAACGAAATAAGGTCGTCACAGGACTATATAACAATCATTAGGTTAATCAAATGAAAATAGGTCGCATGTGGGAAATGCATGGTTATCTTATAAAGTTATTAGAACAATTGTCTCACAGCGATAGATTCCAATCGCAAACTTGAAAATAGTATAGTTCGATCAAAAGTCCAGTAAAACATCCATTAATAATATTTATATCCGTTTCTCCCGATTTGATGTACAGTACCTATTATTTTCCGCGGCGAGATTGCCATGCATACAGGGTTACCTAGGCTACCACATTTCACTTGGGCTTTCTTTATCGGCGCCTGATGTTCATTTAGACAAACCTCATACATCTGCAGTGGGCACAAATATTACAGTTAGGTGATGCTCCCTTGTTTCGAGGTGAAGGGTTACGGGCCCGAGCGGACAACGAGGTGGCGAAGTCTGCCCTGAGCCATAAAGCACTCCACCTCTAGAGCTGCTAAGAGCGGATGGCAGTTCTGTGTGAGCGAGGTATGTCATATAACCGCTGATGAATCATGTAAACCATGTCTACTGAGAACATTCGCTACAATTTCACCGACGGGCGGCCTTCGCCGAATATGTAGTTTTGGGGGGGGGGGGGAGATCTCGTTAGACTTTGAACGTAACTTTTCTTTCAGATTTTCATCAGTCATGAACACATTATAAGGTGCATGCATGAAAAACTTTTAGCTCGTAAGCTTCCATTTTTGTATTAATATTCGATATGTTTACTAAATGTGAAAGATGAATTGCGATAACTTTTGGAACAAATTAGAAAACTAAGTTACTAAGATTTTTAGTAAGTACTTTTCATAATGTAGACACCGATCTTTTCAGTGGCATTTTTAGTGATTATTTTTTATTATTAGAGCTGATGAATTAATGCAAATGCATGCTTTTATTTAACAAGCATATCTGAACCAAATGTTGGGGTTTCATGAATTTTGTAACATTTAACACATACTTTATATACTGATAGGGATTTTTATTTCATTAGCTTTTTATTAAGATTTGTGAACAAATTGACCCATTGTCGCGAACTCAATTGTTTTTTTTGGGGGGGAGGGGGGTTTGACATCTCAGGTCATTAGTGACCCATTCAGGGCGTGAAACGGCCCACAAATTTTGCTCAGAGGTCTCATTTTTAAGACTTGAAGTTCTTTTTCGTGCCGTAAATGTACGCCACGGGGCCCACGGTTTTATTTCCCTTCCGAAGGAAGTTACTTAGGATTTTTACGCCCGAAAAAATCCATTGGTCCTGGTCGGGATCGAACCCGCGATCTTGGGTTTAGGAGGCAAGTTACCACTACACCACCAGAACTGACGCCGTTGTCTAGTCATTGTAAGGTCTCCCAAAATAAATTTTTTGCCACTTTACCATGAACAGGCCGCTAGAAGTGCTTAGTGCATACCTGTCAAACTCAGCTCTATTGGTGGAAGTACTTTCCCTCTTACTATACAATTGCCATGTATATCTTAGCCGGAGATGACTAGAATAGCCAGGCGCTTGGAGTGGTATGAGTACTTCGTGAGTAAACTTCACAGTTGCAGACCCGAGTTAAAGGCATGGCCAAGATGCCTCTAAACAATGGGCATTTTTAAACACTCTCGGTATCAAGAATTAGTTCCTTTAGCGTGTTCCGTTTCATTACTGTTCACGCCGTCCTTTCAATGGTCAAAATATAAAACAGTCTTTGCTATTCTACAAATCTGGCATCTATCCAAATTGTTCTATTATTTTCGATTATTGATGATAATTCAATCTGTATTTAATTTTAGTTTAATATTAGTATTTTATGATGTAATATCTTGATATAAAACTAAGAATTTCAAAGATACACGATATCTCCTAATCTAAAAGTATTATGAAAGAAAATTTAATTCTGTATAGTAGAATGGTACTTTACCGTGGACAACTTGGTTAGGAAACTACGTGGCGAAGTAGGCCCCGAACCTAACAATTTAGAAGCAAGCGCCGAAAATGTTATTTCTTTCGTTCTTTCTGCGTGCCAAGGAAGGAACAAATAACACGCCACCCAGCATGACTGCAACACCGGTTTCCCTAAAATGGCAAACAAAGCTTACTCGGTGAATCATGCTGACGTGGCCAGGTGAGCAGGAAGGGGGAAAGGGGGAGAGAGAGGCATTGGACGCCAAAGGAATGCGAGCAAGAACAGTTTACTACTTATCCGAAATTAATCATTGTAGGTAATTTTCTATAATCCTGGTATTAATGTTCTTGTTATGAAAAACAATAACATAGTTATTTAGTCAAAACGAAATGCAGAGCGAGACTTTGTAATATTACCTATTCCATTTCATATTATGTATTTCAAGCAGTTGGACGCTATGCCATTTAACATTCGCTGCTACCACATTCTAGTAATTTTCTCTACGTAGGCTCATTAGTTTACATTTATCCGTGACCCAATCCCATCATTAGGTCTCTGTTCTCCCTCAGTTTCTGTAGAGTAGGTCAAGCGGAAGAATGAGTAAATTGAAAGGGAGGGAATTGCAACACTCGACGCAAATAAATAAATAAAAAATTCACCACAGTGCAGTGGCTGTGTATAATCTTGCTGCCGTTTAATTATTTTAAATGTACGTTGGATTGGGAACTCGATTCAAACAACAAACAATGAAACAAAAGTCGGTCGTTTGATGGTAATCTGGCGAAAGGGATTTCGTTACTCAACTGTTTATGAGGGGGTAGCACTCTTCGGTAGATTTAAATTACAGAGTCAACAGACGCTTTTAGAACGAACTACCCATTAGGGGAATTATTTATGAATGAACTCTTTTATTCCAGAATGGGCTTGCAGCCAAACGTCGGTAATGTTTACTGCTTTAAAATCTGAAAATTATTATTTTTTATATAGCTGGAAATCTTTCTAAGTTCACAGTAACTGCAAATCAAGAGTGGAAACATGGATATATCAGGTGGCAGATTTGCACTATATTTTAAATAGACAGATCATCCTACAGTGCATTGATAAAATACGAATTAAAAAGGATATTGGCAGACAGGAATAAATAAAATACACAGATTACCAATGATTGAAATAAAAGTGAACTTTTTTGTTAGTATCAGACATAGCAGAATAAATGACCTGAGCAACGGCGTTGACCTAAGTGTTCAAGCACAAACAAATTTGTACTTATCTTTAAAAAAAATTGTTCATTATTAAAATAAATTTGTACATGTTGATTTAGTACATTTGATTTATCTCTCCAACTAACAGTGCAATGCTATGAATTGAGTGTACTGGAGAGAATACACGGGCACGTGCAGTTGTCGTTTGAAAGTACAAGATACTTGTATCTAGATTGATGCTGCAAGAGAACAAATAGCAAATAGGTATGGTGAAACTGGAAAACATTCCTCTGAAAGCGTGTTCCATTAACATTGCCTGAAAAACTTTCATTTCCCCATTGACTCTCTTAAGTAGGGGTGGTGGTATATTTATTTACACAATATATTTGTTATGGCTCATCCATGTCGCAAGGTCCTTGGACCGAATTTGTTTTTTACATTACACCAAGAAATACATCAAATTCAATAGTTAGCTAGAAAAATAATATATATCCTAAAATGAAATAAATAAATAAATGAGAATATATATATATATATATATATATATATAATATAAAATGTTGGAAATACACAAATAAAATTAAATAAATAGAAAATAACATAATAAAAAGTAAATAACTTACATTCCCAAACATGTAATAATATTCCCAAAATAGTGTAACTCATGTTCCCCTATCCCTCTTCCCGGTTGTTTGCCTTCTCCGATCTGAGCTGCCTCACTTTGTGCACCTACTCCCTCCTCCTCCTTTCTATCTGCCAGCAAAGTCCAGTATTGCCGCTGCCCTATCCCTCCGTTAACAAATATGCTCTTTAGATATTTTTTTCTCCATTCTTTGGCCCCCTTGCAGTACGCCAGAATAATATGTTCCAACACATATAGGGCAGATTCTCGTACCCTCTCTGTCTGTCACTTTGGTCATCTGCCACGTTCTCAGTCTAAATCAAGCGAGCCCCTGATTGCAGAGTTTGACCACTGATTGTATCTCTAAGTATGGCACGTTTTCGATAGCTCAATGTTTTGTATTTGTGCCCCCAATAAGAAAATAGATTAAGACTTGATATGCACCAGCCGGTGAACAACCGAGGTCACTGATGCTCACAGAAGAGGATGAATTAAGACAAAAGATTTAGGAAGAAAGAGGGAGCAGTTTCGGATGAAAGCAAATCTGAGTCACAGTGAATACATTGAGTTAGCACATAAACAACCGCTTCAGACCGTTTCATTAAAACGTTAACAGGACAGTGTAGTTAGGAAACTGAACACGTTTAGAAACAACGATTCATTTACAGTCATTTTAAAGAATGTCACAGAATTACACGTGTCTTAGTGTTTAATAACCCCAGACAACCTCCTTCCATCAACGCCTGTTTCTATGATGTCTACATCACTTGAGCACACGACTAAACTTGAAATTTCTTTGGAAAAATTATATAAAAAAAAACCTTATACAGTTAGGAAGCTGGAATTCTTGTCCCAAAAATTCCTATTTTAACAACAATTGCTTCTGGTATTTATTTCAAGTATTGTTTAACAAGTCAAGAATGATATAATAATCAAAGGTACCAATATTACAATTATGACCAGGATTTTAATATTATAGTTGTTAGTGTATGTATATTAGTATTTATGTGTTTTGTTTAATAAGCAATATTCAGGCAAGGTTTACATTTCTGAACATCTGTCAAAAAGGCAGACTGTATAACAATAAGGACAGGCTGATCTTTTGTCGGAATGGTTAGGCAGAGGATAATGGCCTCGCTTGGAATGAAGGCTAGACCCACTTTACCCTTCCGAAAATCCTCGCAGACAGATCCGCCGATTCGAAGCGCCAAATGTTTTATTGCACTTTAAACCCGGGCATAGCAAGAATAATGACTACAATCGGTAACTGTAACTTCCCACATTCAAAAGAAACTCCGCATGTAGAAACAGGTGTCTTACAAGAAACCAAAATGTCAGCTGTTTCCGACAATTTCAAAGAATGCCGCATATATGGCAGAAATGTGTCCTCTCGCAAAACTTAAGTGTGCGGATGTAAGTGTTAGGAAATTTTGGAAAGAAAGAAAAATAATAAAGTAGTGCGGAAGAAAAACTTCAACCAATAAACATATTTCAAAACCTACTGAATAGGAGCAAGCGTATAACGATATATATTATGGTCCAATCAGAAATTAGAAGAAAAATTATGTTTAAAGGCAAAAAAAACTTTGGCGGGGGCGGGGCGAAATCAGATAATATATTTTATATGAAATATAAGAAGTAAGTTTTTGAAGATTAGAATATATAGAGAGGTAGAGTAACGGGACAGTAGAACGATCACGAAACGGGACAGTGTAATACAGTGATATTAGTGAGGCAGTCAATTAGTGAAAGATATAACACTATAGTTCAGTGAAAGAAATACATCGTTATTAAGATAATATACAGGTCTCATTAAATCAGTGTTAAAGTTACGACAGCCAGAGTATTGTTATAGTAAAGCCCTTACATCGAAGTGATCAGTGTTATAAGAAAGGATTATAGTAAAATTATAGATGATAGTCACGCGTGAATTTGCTACGGAGGAGTGCAGTTAAAGTTAAAATTAAAGTTACGTGAATAGTGTACTTAAATCTTTGAGTGGTGAAAATTGGCCTCAGTAAATATCAAAACCAAAATTATAATCACACAATAGACGCACAGCATGTTGCTAAAACCTTCAATTGCGCAACAAATTGAAAGTTCAACTGTATTATTCCAGTGAAGAGTTCCCTTTCCTCCCTAATAACATCACGTCATTAAAAACAGTTCAAATTCCTACCCTCTGCATTGGAACCAGAGAAATAGGAAGCATCGAACTGCAGACTTCAAGATCAGAGGCAGCGCTAGAAGATCATCTAATTATCCAATCTAACTAGTTATTCCGTATTCCAAAAATAACAGGACATCAGATTAAAACCCAGTAAATTATTAACCCTCCTCAATAATAATACCAGTTCCAAGTTCATATTGTCCTGCTAAAGCCAGGGCTATAGGTAATTATGTATAAAATAATTAAGAGGTATAGTAACTATATTTCAAGTTGTGGGAATGTTAAATAATATAACCACAGTCAGTGACAAACACGGGGTAAGCAGAACGTATCGCAGGTCAGAGTGATGTAAAGATGCAAACATCCCTGTCTTCATCCCGTTGGATGTACTGTACTATGCTCACTTGACGGCAGTGATGGCACTTATAAAGTTGGTATTTAAAGCCTCACTTCTCTTGCGCTATTGCCCTCCAGGTGTCCTCGTCCCGTCGCCAGAAGATGCAGCCGGTGACGTACAGGTATATGTGAACCATTAAAGGCCGCTCCCATCTTGCTCTACTGCTAAAACTATCGTCAGAGTTATGCATGCTTTCCTGTTATCTGCAAAGGCCTGTGACAATATGACATATTGAGAGCCTTCGTGTAGGGCTTTGAGGAATACGAGGTGTAATCAAAAAATAACGGCAATATTCGTTTTTCTTAAAGAATGTTTATTTATTCATCAACATCAATTCTGTCCCCTTCAAATTAAACCCCTACGGATATAATAAACTTGTGCCAGCGCTTGTTCCAATCTTGGAAGCACTTCTGGAACTCACTTTTCGGTATGCCCTTCAGCTTCTTCAGCGATTGTGTTTTTACCTCATCAATAGTAGCAAAACGTGAACGTCTAGAGAGCCTGTACCTGTTTTGCTCATAGCAGATTCGCCAAAAGCCACAGTCAACATTTCGAATACTTTGTTGCACTTTATTCCATTTTTCAAGCAAAGTTTAATACAAATTCTTTGATCCATTTTTTTCGAAAGTACAAAATTGCCGAGCACACCAAAACACGTTTAACCTTTTCGGCTGTCAACAGCATTCAAGCATTCAAAACAGCTGAAAACGCCAACATTGGTCAGAAACATGTGTACCAACAAGCTAAAAAAAAATAAATAAAATGCCATTTATGAAGCCCGCAAAATATAAATATTGCCGTAATTTTTTATCACACCTCGTATATTAGCAGGTCTACAAGTTACTGACGCGGAACAAGTAAAATCTTTTCTAAATGCCTCTGAAACTCCCAGTTCTTATACGAGTGCTTTCTGTATTTCTTAATAGCTGCAGATTTTAGTAACCAACTTCATGAACTGGTGATTCAAAAATATTTTCAAGGTAATATTTAAGAAAGCATATGAGGAACTTGCCCCCAGAGTTCGTTGCGGCTTTTGGTACCATTGCTGCATTTTGATAAGTTTGTAAAAACAATTTTAGAAAGAAAATACTTGTTTTTCTGTAAAGAAACATGTAATATATTGAAAGTTTAAGCGAAGTTAGATGCACGTCACTTAAGAAAGAAGTCGAAAGACGCCTGGGAAAAACGAGCGCAATTTCTGATTCCTTCCTATTTCGGAACTAAAGAAATACAGCTAGCAGTAGTATGGTGTTACTTACCGACTACGGACGTGCAAACAGGCAAAAAGTGTGACGGAAGCAAAGAGTGATTTTTGTGAGAATGAAGCTGAAATGGAAAGATTGTTCAATCTAACAGGAAGGGCGTAGTTTTCTTTACAACCAAGTAAAGATTAAAAAAATAAAATCCGATTGTTTTCCTTATCCACTTGCTATTATTATTATTATTATTACATGCTTTAGCTCTACAGCATTGTTTATTCCGTAATTATTATTATTAATAATAATAATAATAATATTTATTCCGTAATTATTATTAATAATAATAATAATAATAATAATAATAATAATAATAATATTTACGGAATAAACAATGCTGTAGAGCTAAATCATGTAGATTTCGTTGCCGCCACGAAGTCACTTATCAGAACCAGATCTATCAGCTTTTTATAGATGCTCCTGACTTATTAATTCTTAAACATTCTACACCGATTTTGGATATATTATCTCCACAATGCATAACCGTTAACTTTTGGCGTTATGCTTAAAAATAATGATTTGGTATTAATAAGGCAATGATTACGAAAACATTAAGTAACACGGAAAAACATTATCAAATACATGTTTTAATTAATAATAAAATACACCATGCCTCATATATTAGATTACGTTTATATAATTTATGTTGCTTTGATGGAAAATTAAAATTAATTGTTTATTTAAACAAGGCAGTAATTACACCATGCGCCACAAATGCTACGAGGATAGGTCCATACGTTTCCGGTCTCGCCTTAATAAAACCCTCATTTGGTGTCATACCTTATCTGTTAAGTAAATAATTGCAGCTGTAACTCTGCTGTGTTCAGTTGTTCCGGCCCTTGGAGGTGCTCACTCTTTAAAAAATTCCCCTTGTAGGAGGAGAAAATGAAAGACCGGCAGCTCAAAGTTAAAGAAATAGCAGCAAGCTTTTCTAAAGCAATTGTCCTTGGCATTATTAATGAACATTTAAACATGAATAAGTGCCTAGATTTCTTTCCTCAGTCCAAAAGCAGCAAAGAGTCATCTGTTGTCAGAATTTTTGGAGCTCTCCCGTGGCAACGACAGAGAAATTCTGCAAACCATTGTTACAGGAGATGAAATGATGATCCCTTGCCCAAAAGAGAATGGAATATATATTCCAAGTTAAATGAAAAAAAAAAATTAAATTGTGGTTTGTGACAAAACGTGGAATACGTTTTGCATATTTGAAACTTGTGGGTAGAAGTTAAAGTTATCATTTTTGTCAAAAAATATTGTTTTTAGTACTTGTCTTTAAAGAGTAAGGGTATTTGAAAAAAAAATCGGAACTTTATTACTGTTACAGGAAATGGATGGCATAAAAATATATAATTCTGGTGTTTATTTTTACTATTTGGCAAATAAAATAAAATCGCTTATAGTTTTGTCTAGTCCGGCATTTTCATTTCCGCTACTTCTGTTGTATTTAATTTATTAACAAAGATATTAAAAAACATTTTTAATTTCGATCTTCATTTGTTCGACTGTTAGCGGAAATTAACAGTTTGTTACTATAAATGGATTTTTCAGATGATTCTGGAGTGAAAGCAGTAGTTTATTAATGTCTTGTCATTAACGCACAACTGTACACCTTTTTGGTTAAATGAGCTCTGAGAATATTATTAGATGCAGATTGAATACAAGACATAACGGAAGTTATATTTCTCATCCAATAAACGTGCTTTAGTGGCATTGTTCTTTTCGTGGTTGGTAATACCGACAATAATCAGATTTTATTCCATACTTCATGCAATTTCTCTTGTTACTACTAATAGATCTTTAACACACCCTATTTTATCTTTGTCCTGATATAAATCATATAAGATATTCCTATATGGATACTAACTCGAACTCGTGACTCTTAGCATTCACCAGGACCTACTTCTTCCCATGAAATATTAATTGCAACTTCTCTCTACGGAGTACGCACCACGACTTCCCCAAGGAATTATTCATTATAATGAATTATTTTCAACATAAGTAAAAATAAACGAACTAAATTCGTTAATGTCTTTGAATCTGAACAAAGCTATGTCTCGTGTTTCATTCTTGGAATACATTATTAATGTTGTTACGCTTGCCATTAGTTGGTTTTCTTCAATATTACCCATTTCTTTATTTGTAATAATCTATTCATGTTCTTGGCTATGTGTAGTCCTTTGAACCGCTACTTTTATATCATTGAGTATTACCATAAAGGCCAACAAACAAAACAATAAGACATACATTGGAATAGTCGTTATCTGATACACGAAATATATACAAATGAGCTTACTAGATTTATACGATTTAAAACATACTACCAGCGAATATTTGTTATTTGCATTAAAAATTAAAGCCTTTACCCAACATAAAAGCATGTACAAATGAATTTATTAAATTTATATGATTAAAACACAGTGTCAATTAATGTTTGAAGCTTTAAATCGAATGTTATGGCCTTTATCTAACATAATAACATACGCAAATGAATTTCTTAAATGTTTAGGTCAAAGAAGCTATGTAGATATTTCCGTGCCTATTTCGATAAATTTGCATACAAACGTAAAACCATAGCGATAAAACGGGAACGATAAAATTGTGGCGATAGGTAACTGTTGAAATTCCTAATATTCTTATACCAGTTTGGTAACTGATTAATAACTTACGAAGCCAACCAGCATAATTGTGGTGCTTACAATGCTAAGGTTAATAAAATGTCATTAATTTTAAGTTAATTGGTATGTGTCTCAATTGATAATACAAGATTTTCGTTTTTATTTCTTCCTAGTTTTTCTATATGACCTAAAATAGAGCCCTTCTCCTCTATGACGCGACATACTTCTTAACAGGTCATGGTTCATTGTATTGACCGCTGCGTCTTCAACGTTCGTCTTGCTACATCATCGGGAGAGTGTAGTATTGCAGGAGGGCGTGCGAACAGCACACTGACAACCCGCCGGTTATTATCACGCGGCTTTCTAGATCGAAGGACGCCACCAATCTATTGGGCAGTTCCCCAATTGTCCTCACGAGGCTGGATTGAGCCTATTTCACCTCCCTAAGTTAGAAAATGTCTATGTCTAGGGATCAAATCAGGATCTCCCGGGCAACCAAATAGCAAGGCTAATCATTAGACCAAAGCGGCGGTCTAAAATAGTCCATAGTTCAATTTTCAACACCGATCCGTATTAATAATATAAACTGTGCTACATTTTAATTGAAACGCATTTTAAAGGTACGCCAGCGTTAATGATATTATTAAATACAAATTCCAATTAAGATAATTATAACGTGTATGATTATAATGTTCGATTAGGGTTTTTTTTTTCTTTTTTTTTTTTTTGGTTCAGTTACGAACACAAAATACCGTGCATCTCATTCAATCATTTGCCACTGGATTTGTTCTGCAGATAATTTACTAGAACGCAAAGCATGAAATAATTTCCTAGTGTCTATTTTCTTATTCCAGCAAAAATATTCATTCCCTAACCAGTTACTTTATTAGCTTCTGTGGCAGCTCCTCACACCCAAGCATGCCCGTGAAAGAACGCATTCATATACTTTGAATAGTAATAATTATTAAATATTACATAGCCTGTAGTAACAAGCAAAAACATTTCATATATCGCGAAAATGTATTCATGGTTACCTGGAAGATGCCTCTTTGACGATAGGGAAAAAGAATGCTTATTGTAATCTTTTGTGCTTTCACTTACTGATAATGACTCGAGCAATGGACCGTTCTACTGTGACATACAGGTGTCCTTTGTATCTTTAGTTGCTGGAGATGCTCTGAAACGAAATTCGTCAAAGTAGAAAGGGAACAGTGTTGGCGATGAGGTCATTACATCGAATGATTATGAGCTTCCCAATAAGAGTCAAAGAGTTGACGAATTTAAAGTAAGCGCTTTTGAGAGCAAAAAAGTTCACCAATAGTATTTGAATATTGTAATGGTTCAGGAATCCATGGGGGCTATTCTGTGACCCTCGTGAGTTCTTACAACCACGTAGGGGCACTTTGAATTTAGTATATAAGGGGAAACAACTTTGCAAACATAGGGCAATCACAATCGTAGTTCAGACAGCAGGTCGCAGTTCCAGAGATAGTCAAGGCATTTCCACAGGCATTTCCGGACAGTACAGTAATTGCCAGGTCGCAGTCCCAGATACAGTAAACAAGAGGCACACAGATGCAATATCAGTAGCGCATGTAGCTTGGGCATTAAAGTCATAGAGGTAACGAACCAGGTGGCGGACAACAAAGTGTCGAGTGATTTGAACACTTCCCTTTCATTTCACTCCTCTCGTGACTACTAAGGCACAAAAGGCGACTTCGGGTCCCTGAAAGACCCGGAGTATGAAGCGGGACCCTGCGATACATCCAATATCATCATATAATAAAATCGCTTCACTTCTCACCGCCTGTCCCTCCGACGTCGTTAATGTGGTTCGTGTGGTCTATAGACCGTCATAATTCGAAACAGGACTTTAGGCCTAATCCTTATAAGATGATAATGCTGATGTCTGAAAGAAGCTGGTTTTAGATGCTGCTAGAAGGACCTGGTCATGAGCATAAGATAATGTACGTAAACTTTTATACATTAATTTTCTTGTTATCACGGGGATATTATTTCCGACATTTTCAACAAAGATGCTAATTATAAAAAACAATAGTTGCGATTGAAGCCCTAAGGCAATCATCTATTTAATCTGTTTATAATTTTCAAAGGAACTTCCATCAGTCCCTAGGGAAAAAAAAAAAAAAAAACTGCAAAATGCGTACCTTAAAAATTGTTGTTGTAGGTTAGAAGCATATCTCTAAATAAAAAAATTATACTAACGTGTCCATGAAATATTCAAATACGATAGAATTGTTGTAACTGGACTTGTAATTTTTGTGTGTTTTTGCTCCAATATTTACACGATATTTAACTCAAAATATGTATAAGCGTTAGAATTATTTTGGTAAAGTAATAAGCAATAAAGTATAAATTGGATAGCTTACCAAATGATGATATGGAGGAATCTCATTTTGGAGACGTTTCCCATTTATGGCTATGAAAGAGGAAGAAAAAAAATCTTCATTTCCCCACTGCCCATAAAGAGCTTTTACGACATCCTGAAGGGTGGATCTGTACATACCAAGAACTCATAAAGTGAACCCACCCCAGGATAATTTCATCTCTTCGTTAATCTGACAGAACATCCAAAGTCGCCTTCATATTTTAGAACAATTCTGAAATAGCTCTGTGATTGTTTGTATGAATATAAAGCATCAAAAATGAACCATAAGTTAGTTTACCAAATAAGGTACCTCTATTTTTATTACGAATGAACAAAAAAATCTTTTGTTCTAATTGTTTACTATTACTTTTAAGTGCATCTCTGGTAAATCTAGCATTCTTTGCAGGCAAATACATTTTCTCATTTGTCTCAAACGTTGGTATATCGTTTATAAAGTCCGTCTTGGTGGTCTAGTGGTAACCAACCATATTTGTCTCGTAGACCCAAGATCGCGGGTTCAATCCCGGCCAGGGTCGATCTTAAGTATGGCTCCCTTCGGAAGGGAATTAATAGTAGTAGTAAAGTAGTAGTAGTAGTAGTAGTAGTAGTAGTAGTAGTAGTAGTATCAGTATTACTAGTAGTAGTAGTATCAGTATTACTAGTAGTAGTAATAATAGTAATAGTAATAGTAGTAGTACTAGTAGTATTAGTAGTAGTATTAATAGTAATATCAGTAGTAGCAGTAGTAATAATAATAATAATGGTTAGTAGTAGTATTAGTAGTAATAGTAGTAGTAATTGCAGTAGTAGTAAAGTAATAGTAGTAGTAGTAAAGTAATAGTAGTAGTAGTAAAGTAATAGTAGTAGTAGTAAAGTAATAGTAGTAGTAGTAAAGTAATAGTAGTAGTAAAGTAATAGTAGTAGTAGTTGTAGTAGTAAAGTAGTAGTAGTAGTAGTAGTAGTAGTAGTAGTAGTAGTAGTAGTAGTAGTAATACTAGTAGTAGTAATAATAGTGGTAGTAGTAGTAGTAGTTAGTAGTAGTAGTACTAGTAGTAATGATGATAGTAGTAATACTAGTAGTAGTAGTAGTAGTAGTAGTAGTATTTATTATATCTGTTAAAACAGGTATACATATGTGCAACAGTCGCATGGGTCACAAGATCGTTCATGCTCTTGTAAAATATTTCATTTCTGAAATTAATTTCAACAAAAGAAAACCATAACATTAATAAGAACGCACTCACACACACATGAAACAGACATACATACGATAATTCAGATATTAATATAATTTCCTTATTATTATATACGATGCATTAAGAAAAGGAAGGAAAGTAAAAGCGTCTTAGATTTATGGCACGTGAAAGAACCTCAAGCCTGATAAAAGAAGTCTCTGAACAAAATGTATCAGCTGTTTCACTCTCTAAATTAAATGGGACATTGATGACCTGTGATGTTAAATAGTAAATGAAACAAATAAAATATATTATAAACTTAGTATTTCTAGGTTCTATTGAAAAACAAATGGGTGTTTATTTGTCCCTTTACCTAAAAATATCCACATAGAATGAAATCACTTAACAAGGGAGCATAGTTCAACAATACAAGTTGATTTGCCTACAAGATGGTACTGTTCCACACTGGAATTGTAATAAAACTTTTTGAACAACAGTTATCAGGATTGGTTGCTACTAAAGCCAGTATATAAAATATTTTTACAGAACTATAGATGTCTCTGCCTACTACAATGCCACCAAATACATTCGGCTCTTTCTCCAAAAGTTCTTAGACATTTTTTTCTTCCGAGAAAACAATCCTTCGATATTACGGTATCTCGTATGATTTTACCTTGTGGACTTTTCATCAAGGCGTCTTTTTTTTTGTTCTTGAGATCTCAAGCTCAGCAATACTCTCGGAATGATTTATATATTCTTTCAACTAGACATAATGTCAACGTTTCTTTACTATCTTCTATTTCAGCAAAGTTACTGTGACCATATCGAGGAACATTGTCTATCTTTCAATATGAGTACATGACTTTATGAATAGCTTGTTTTGTTGCGAAATAACATTACAAATTTTCAGTAAACTTATCAAAAAACATTCTAATTTTATAACAATATGCGCAATTAAGAATACAAAATACATATCACATACTTTACAGATTATTTTAAAATGAAATATTATAGCTGCAAATAAAAAAAAAAATAAACAAATAAAACCCACGACGCTGATAATGCTTCAAACATCATTTATATTGAAGAAAATGCTGCTAACCTTGCATTATGGTTACACTGAGAAAATTACCCAATTTATCTTTATGGAAAAAGTTTTATACTTTTAATAATTTATTCATAGATGAGTTATACTGGAAAATACAGGATGTTCCGTTTATATTTAAAATAGTCTTTCCAATTCCAAATTGACTCAAGCTCTGTTTATGAGTGCTAGGTGACAACTTTCAAAATTGAAATAGAATTCTTACCTACTCGTTTGTATTACTATTTTAATTTTATTTTAAATATATTTGTTAAAGTAAAAGTTCAAAACTTATGCGTACTTTTATTCATGTTTGTGATAAATGCATTTATGAAAAAAAAGATATATTTGAAATATGACAATTTTACTCAGATTCGTTCGTTCGTTCTCTTTCTTTCTTTCTTTCTTTCTTTCTTTCTTTCTTTCTTTCTTTCTGTCTTTCTCTCTCTCTCTCTCTTGCATACATTGCAAGATATTTGACAAATAGATCGACAGACGTACCATAACATCAATTAACGAATTTAACACAGTAACACATCTCCGTGGAAAGCAGTTCACGTAATCAGTAATATGAAATCTATCGTCAATTATTGGAGTTCGAGTTGTGTTCGCATACATAATTACCTCACTTGAGTTAAACCGTGAGTATAATTAAAGGGAAATCTAACACGTCTTGAAACCGCGTGAAAGTATTAGGGAATAAATACGCGAGAGTCGTAAAGTTAAACTAAAGGAACTAAATATTGTTATAATTTTCAGCAGACTTAGTAATTATCAGTTTTGCTAGAGAAGATATACATAATCACATATGTCTCGCGTTTTGCTCTACATATTTATAACATTACAACAATCACTCATCACAAGAATTGCACTTATCGAGGACAACAATAAACCCCACACATTATTCAGCAACCGATGTGATTCTTTATTAGTTTCATTCTTCAACCCTTAAGCCCCAAATAATAAATCTGAAAATATCCAGCTAACAAATAACAACAGAATCTACCGGGAATCAGGAAGACGACGCAGCTGTTCCCGAAGGTGAAGTGGGAAAGGAGATACAGCACTGCATGTGACTTCCCATCTCCAGGTTAGCCTAATTTAACTTAACAAATCAAGAACTAATTCACATTCTTGGAAATTATCACGTCATACTATCATTACGACGTGATACCAACTCTCATCTCAAAATAACACTATATATAGCACACCTGCATTTCGCTAAATAAAATATTATCGAACGTCATTCACACTGCATTTATCTTTACAACGTAGTGTCTATCTAATAACACTTAAACTTTTTTTTATATCCAAAGAGAAATCGAACGACAATATCCTTTGCAAGATCCCTCAACCTTGTAAACTAATTTTATTAGAAAAAGTGAATTATTTCTAGGAAAGAACATTTTTAAAGAGATATGCTAAATATTTTAAAAAATTGTTCAGAAAAGTTTGCAAACTTGTCATACAGATATATAATTTCAGCTAAAGAAAATTGTAGTTTTGTAATTCATTTTTTGCTTTTTAAATCAACTTTGGAGCTAAAAATACAGAATACAAAAATATATTTATATTTAATTGCTAGTTGAAATGCTTAAGTGGAACAAATCATTTGAATTTAGTGAAAGTATTTGTTAAAATTAAGTAAATAGCGGAAATTTGTGAGAAAAAGCGATTAAAAACGTTACATTTCTTTGCAAGGCTATTAATAGCACTAGTTACATAATGATATGTCAATTACTTACTAATAATAGCATAACTGTAGAAATATTAATTTGTTTTAGCTCGAAAATAAATTTGTGAATAATCAAATATTTACAACTTTTAATTTTACAGGAAAACAATACCAAAAAGTAAAGTATGAAGTTCTCAAAGTAGATTCAGGTTATGTTAGTTACGTTATCTGAAACGATTTGCCATTTGATTGATTCCTTCAATATGCAGAGTACGCTGCTCGCAATATTCCACTCTGTGGTGTTTGGGACAGGTGGAACAAGCACTTGATAGCATATGCTACGGGTTCTGCAGCTGGAATATCTAGATCGAGTCTACCTATACATATTTCTTTCTTACGGAATATCCTCAGAACTCTGAGGAACTCTGAGTCACCGTATTACTAGTTACATTTTGCTTGCACTGCTCAACATAAAATTAGCGGACGTGATTAAGTAAATAAAGAAACCGCAAAGGTGTTGAATGAATTGCACTTTTTGTTTGTTTTGTGAAAACATATAAAATACCTAAAATGACACAATATGTGGAATTCGTTTCAGTTATCTTAATATATATTTAAAATATTTTATTGAACTATAATTCCCTTAAATGAAATTTAAAAAAGAGTAAAAAGTGCAAAGCCGATATACTAATTGCTAATTTCCTGATAGCTCTTCCAAACTATTTACACTTCAGTGGACCAGCAACTTATAGAGCGCTTTATTTCCAAGCATCTCAGTTTACATTTTAATATAACACTTTTGCAGAAATTGAGGAGCAAGTTTAAAACTACTGTTTGATTAACTTTTACATTTCACCACTGCACCCCAGCGTCCTCATTGGAGATTTTTCAAAATTTAAAATTCAAATTTACTTTTTAATGCTTCAATTTTAAGCGAAATTAAAATGCTCTTTCCGCCGTTGTTAAATGTAGTAAATGTAATAAATTCATTAATCGTTATCTCAGAAAACTTATAGATAGCGTATTTTTGCGTGTTGTACTTATGAACAATTTTTAATATGATAAATTAAAAGAGTTGCACTGAATAGCAAGGAAGCTATTGTTTATTTTAATATAATGTGCTTTATACTAAAAAATTCGGATTTTATTTTTTAAAAACATAAAAGCAAATCTTTTTTCTAAGTATTTAATTAAATCGTATAGAATTGCATTTAATTGTTAGGAAAGGAGGAGAATATTTAGGTATTTCAAAACTGCTGAATGGCTGGGCGTTTGTGTCTACATTATTCATCATGCGTCTCTCCCTACGGAATCCCATTTGGAGTTTCGAAATAATTTGATATTCCTCAACCCAATTTTGTGGCCTATTTGTCAAAATGCCCATAGAATATTTCCAACATTTGATAATAATACAATGCCTCTGAATTTTTTAGCATATCTACATTTCTCTTGCCTTTATATATTGGGTAAACGATTGCTTTCCTCCAACTTTATGGTGCACTTTACTTTGCCATAATTAAGTTAAACAGTCTTGTGAGTAACTTAACTCTGTTTACATCACAACACCATTCTTTTATACATTGTGGTGGGATACATCTATTCCTGTCGCTTTATTCCTTTTCATTAATTTCACTTGTTTAACTACTTCTTCATCCCTCATCTTACTATCTAACGTTTCTATACGCCTTATAAAGTGCACATATTATCGCTAATTGCAGAGGATTCCCATCCCAGATCCTGTACCTTTTGCACCTTCATATTATGTTATCGCTCGAACAAGGAGCCTGTACGCTCTTTGGATACCGCGCTTTCCTTACTAAGAATTCTCTTGACGAAATGTAAAACGTTCCATTCTTTTCATTTTAGTTCGCTTGATGCTCCCACCCCAGCTGTTCATGTAAACATGTTCCTAAGTATGTGCAATAGCTTTCTTGGGGGACGATTTCCCCACTGATACAACGGCCAAGAACTAATTTACTTCATCTGTTTGTTAAACGATACAGATATATTTTTACCTTTCTTTATCTTCATTTTTTTTATTCCATGCCACATTTTGACCTCGTTCAGACAGCTCTGCAAAGTTTCTTTACCAACATTTTTTCTTATTTATGTGAGAGATTCGGAATTGTTGCAGATATTTCACCAAGCACTCAAGATTCGTATTGAACATGAAGAAACCTGAGATCAATGTACATTTCTAAAAAATGATGTGAAGAATATCGAGAAATGAAAACAGAGGTTTATCAGAGCTTCCAGAAATCAAGCCATACTCCCAGAAATGTCATTTCGTCGTCACGGATGGTCTGCAACTCCAGTGTTCTAACCAACAAAGCCAAATGGTGCTAACGTGCCTGGGCTGCTGTACTAAAACTGATTCTTCTGCAAGTAAGGGTAACCTTTCTAAGTGAAAAAGTGTTGTCGAGGCTTTTTCAGTTACCCAGAATGGAAAGTTTTTTACTTTTATTTATAGAATAGTTTGAAAAAGTATATGTGTATGCAACCATAGCTTACCTATTTGGCGACGTAACCATAGCTTACCTATTTGGCGACTTGCAAGAGATTATTCAATCCACAGTATCCAGAAATTTATTCAGTCTTTAACTAGGTGCCAATTGAAATATATTCTACACATAAGGTTCAAATAATCACCGAGTATAAGGAAAGTGCATGGCAGAATCTCCGTTAGTGAGTAGGAGATGAAAGAGAATATTAAGACTCTAGTCGAGCAATAGAATTAAGCCCCACTATAGTCTAAATTTTTTAAAAAAATGCAATGAATATGTACTTTCAAACATTTCTGAAACATTAGCATTTTTTCCTATAACTTCTCTTAAGGAAAGGTAGGCTTAAAAGAGAGAGAAGAATAAATAAAACAAAGATTCCCAAAACGATGCAGAAGGGGAAATACATAAAGAATCGGTGCTGTTTCGTTGGGAGCATGAGAAGAAATAGAAGGCCATCACAGACATCCGTCTCTTTTGTGCAGCACTCCCAGGGGCATGCTGGGTATCATTCCAAAAGGCAGGGACTACAAAACGTTCGATTGGTATTTCATATCCTTCGCCTAGGCCAGATTCCATTTGCACGCTGCAGGAAAGACATACTTCATTTATTTTGTTTTCGTTCTACTGGTGCCAGTTCTCAGGATGTATTCCTAACACATTTCTCTTTCTTATATTTTTCTATTGCGAATATTTGCTGTTATTAGGAATTCCGGCGGAACTTCCGTGACGCGTCCCAAAGGGCTTTCGATCGATGTTGCGTGCACCCACGTTGGTGGAAGCTGCTCCTGTAAAATTCATTTGTTACGCTCTTGCAGGAGACTTTGTGACGTTACAATGATAAGAGTAACCTGGCTTAGAAATTGCAAGGAATATCCCGTTCCGAGTCGTTACTATTGCACTCATTTGAAAGGACGAACTCAGTAGCTCAGTTATATGAAGCAAGGACATCAACAAGCATTTTTTTAAACAAATCAGGTAGAGCAAGCATGTCCCGAACTTTCGCGCAGTCTTTCTGTACGCCGCTAATACAACAATAATATCTCATCAGTAGAACAAAAGAAAGTCACGTTTGATGTGAAAGAAGCCTAAGTGCAGAGGTAAACAGCAGCTTGAATGAAAACATTTTAGAGCAATAATTTTGTATAACTCAACGATCACTGGAGACACTCCACAAAGCTTTATCCTACACGTGTAACATTTTCCCTCTGGTTTTCCGAGTTTAAGGGAACGAGATCCGTCTCTATAAAGAAGAGGTTGCTGTGACAATGTCAAAGAAAACTTAGAAACAAAATGTTCTACCATTAACACATATTCATTTCTAAACTCAAATAAATACAATAAACACAAACTTCAAAGACATACACTTAAAATGTATAACAATTGATGAACTATTTTAAATAAATATAATTGATTTTCCATATTATTTTTAAAAATATACTGAAGTTAATGGGAAAGAGCATTCATATTTTTAGTGGGAATAGTATTACAGATAAGTTCCTGAAGTTTCTAAAATGAACTTTTGAAGAAAAAAAAACGCTTAAAGTTTATTTTATGACATAAAAACATTATGATATCGTTTTTTACCTTCACAGTTTAATGGAATTCCAGCTGAAACAGTCCTTAACACCCCTCCACTGAAATATAATTATATGTATATTTATATAAGCCCAATTGTAATTATTAATATAAATATTATGTGTATATACGTGTGTCATAGGCTTTTTAACTTCGACGTAAGTTGTACTAAAGAGAAGGCTCCTCTCGTGTTAATTGCCTATAGTAGTATGGAGGCCATATAATCTTTACAACAAGGAGAATAAACCCAAGGGTCACCGTGTGAAGCCCCTTCTTTTCAGGACAGCTACTGCAGGATAAATAAACTGACGGACCTTTAAACCGTTGGGGTTTTGATCCCGACCCGCTGTTGTCCAGCTAGCCTTTTAAACCATCCAATGCTCTCGAATGTCTTTCAAAAAATAGCGAATAGAACGAAAAGCAGGTAAAACTAAACCAGGCAATGAAAAATGTATGTTTGAACTTTTAAAACTAGGGCGCGAAGATTGCGCGTGCCTTTTGTGACTTTGTTGGCATCGTTAAGACTAACGGTTTTTTATTCGAATTTAACATATATGGGAGAGTTTGCCCCGTGTGGCATGCATTTCTAAGTTTTACACGCGGCTAGACACTCGCAGTTCACCGGCAGCTCCTCAGTACGCGGTTATAATGTCTACACTCGGTGAAAAGCCGTTTTCAATAGGCAGTATGAGCTTTACACGCGGGGAGATGCAACTCATTCACTCGTTAAATAGTTATAAGTTTGACGTTGCTGAGGCACGCCGTTCACAGATTTAGTTCAATGCAGAGGCAGTTTACAAGTTCTACGCGCCGCGAGACAGTTTAAGTTTTACACGCGGCGAGACATGATGTCATAAAATACAGAAACAGTTCGTATTGCTCATTATAAGTTCAACTTTCAGTTCCATGCGCCGCGGCACTCTTCTGTAAGTTTCACACGCGGTAACTAAGTTTATATTCAAAGTAGCCAAGTCTATCATAAGCAAAACACCAAAAGAATTTAGACATAATAAAATACGCAATTACATATTATGCCCTGTCCCAAATCTGCTGAATACGAGTCAACAAAACAGCAAAAAACCCTGAGAAATTGTCATTGAAGCGTAGGCAACAACACCGAAGTGACCAATAATCAATCTGCTCAACGTCAACAATAGATCGCTTCAAGATTGGTGCCCAACCTGGGGTAAATAGCCGGAGGCATGCCAAACCATCTTAAACTTCAGCGCTTAACCGCTTCATAATTTGACTCAACAACGTGGGGCCAGTAACAGCAACGACTATCAGAACATCCCACCGCTTCACAGCATTTTATTAAAATCATCTAATACTTTTCAAAATTCAACTGCCTTTTTGCTCCCCAGTTTCCCATCTTTCAGCATATTCTGCACATCTTCACTCGCAGCCTATCTAAACTTTGAAGAATGTATCTAATATTTCTGCCTGCTTACATATTTAAGTATTGGTAAAACTCGAAATTTGCTCAATTCACCTTATTTTAAAGAAACCAATCACTCTAGATATATCTAATTATTTAAATCTGTCTAGTAAATCGAAAAGAACAATTCAATACTATGTATACATTCCTTCATATCTGCAGGGTTTCAATAAAATTATATTAGAAAGGCTAAAGAGACACATATACAATCTTTATAAAAATTTTCAGAAAAAAAAACAAGGAATGTAATGATTCCAAATTACTTGTGTAGTTAAAAAAGGTTAAAAATAACTGTTGTTTAAAATTATATAAACTGTTTATCGGAAACAAAAACACAATTTAATATATAGCTAAACATTCTATAAATTCTTTGATACAATAAATTTATTTAAATTTTCATTTTGCCAAAGAATGTCGACCAGAAATCAAGTAAATCCACTGAATTTATTCCTAATTTCGTCCTTGAAAACTGCTGTTCCAAGTTTTTGAATGTTGCAACACTAGCATAAGATGTCGAAGAAAAAGCAGCGCCAAGGCCTTAGCAGTTCGAAATATTGAAAATAGGGTTTATATGGTGAATTTTTCATATCGAATTGCAAATATTTTGGTCGTTGTTCAGATGGTATTGACTGCCTTGCAGAAACTTATAGCTATGTTCCATTTTACAGGTTTGGTGTCTTCATGCAGTCTGAAACCGCTGCAATAAATAATACCTCATGTTCATAACAACTAAACAATTTCGTTTTTCTGTGTAATTATTAACTCATTCATAGCCCATTACCTATGCTTAAGAAACGATGCTCCCTATCAAGAAATGAGAATGAACGGCGAAGCTACTACCAGAAACACCAACAGATGAAACTATGTAACAAATGCGTTGGAGATTAGTTAATGATAATTTTGTTAGTGTACACAGTAAGATAGTGTAAATAGAAGAATACTTTCTATATTTTGTGAGGTTTTCTAGCCAGCTTGCCTTGCATCGCCACCACTTACGCTCTCGCAGTACTACGGTCAACCTCGAACTATAAGAAAGATGAGGGGCTTCCAAAGCCACAATACGTGAAACCCTACACCTGTGTCACAGAATCCTGGTTGTGTTAGAATCAAAAGGGGCCGCAGACCGCGAGGTGAGCTTATGACCACTTGTGTAATGAAACCTAAAGCCCAGGGACAATAGATTTCATTTACACACGGAATATCCTAGTGCAATGTCACACAGTCACCTACTTAGCAAAGGATAAATGCACTTTGTAAACCCACAGGACATATATCTGAATGTTCCTCTATATGTTCATGCAAAATCACCTCCGAAGTCCTCGAGTTCAACAACAGAGGTTTCCGTTTTAATTATGAGCAGCAACTGGAATTTGTCATATATTAGTATAATTAAACTTTTGGAATCCCACTAAGATGAGGACCAGAGCTAACAGATTCTTACTTATTTCTTTTTTTTGAAAAGTTTCCTCCACTCTCTAAACAAAGGCGCATACTCCGGAACTAATTATGAAAGCAGTCACTCCATACTTAAGTAGAGATATCAACGATGCAGCAGATTTTCTTTAACATTTGGAATCAGGAAACTGTTACAGGGAGTCAGATCTGGACTGTGTGGTGGGTGGTTTACCAATGTCACTCCAGATTCCCGCAGAAATTCCATTGCTAGTAGAGAGTGTGCAGAGGCAACGTCTTGATGAAGCACCAATTCTCACCACTCCAGTCTTCGGTTTTCTATATGTTAGTGTTTTGAAGAACCTAAGGAGTTAAACTGTGGTGTAAAATTGTTTCTAGAGTGGAATGGTTGCGAAGAAACACCCAACCGTCTTCCGGTCTACCTTCGACATCAGACGTCATTTAGGAAAACCTAAAACCCTGAACACCATGGATGGATGGTCCACAACTCAAATGTTGTAGCCACTAAGCCGAATAGATGTTTGTGTTGCATACATACTTTCCAGCTACCCAAACTTGAGTCCTTGTAGGGAGCTGTCATCGTACCGGCACCATTCCATTCTTGTTCTTCTATAAGGTTGTGGGGTACTCAACGATAACAAAGCTTCCTCACACGAAAATATTTCTGACACCTGCAACGAATAAATGTTTAGAGACCCTTTAATCCACCTATAAGCCCCTATCGTTCTTCACTATGGCTTTTGTCAGTCCTGGTGGTGTAGTGGTTACCATACTTGCCTCGTACACCCAAGATCGCAGGTTCGAACCAGGCCAGGACCGATGGATTTTTTACGGGCGTAAAAATCCTAAATATGGATTCCTTCGGAAGGGAAGTAAAGCCGTGGGTCCCGTGTCGTACATTTACGGCACGAAAAAGAACCTAGAGGCCTGAAAGAAAGGCCTCTGAGCAAACTTTATCGGCCTTTTCACGCCCTGAGTTGGATGGGACGCTGATGACCTGAGATGTTAAAGAGCGTCCATAAATAAAATCAATCAAAAAAAAAAAAAACCTATGGCTTCTGCCTCTGTTTCTACCGTTGGACGCTCCGTGTGCTCATCGTGTTTCGTTACTATTCGTTCTCGTCTAAACTCTGTACACCAATTATAAGCAGCTGCAAGAGAAGGAACAGAGCCTGTATGAGATCTATGTCATTTTTAGGCATTCTTGTTGGTCCAGACTACACTTTTAATCGCAAAAAAAAAAAAAAAATAAAAAAATAAATAAATAATCGCAATCAATTGCTCTCGATACACCTACACCTTAGAACATCAGACAGTAAGCGCAAAACCACAAAATAGACATTTCCCAGCAGTTGCAACAATGGCTGCGGCGGACTAACTCCCGCTAAGTTTACTAGCCAAGACACACTCCAGTGCTACCAACAGGAAACATATCTCACGTGGCTTCAAATGCCGAAAATTAAATAGTTATCATCGTATTAACATATATACCCACATATAGAGTGAGATTCATTGAGTTACAGGCCGGGAGAAGCGTCGAGGCCATATAATGCACATGCAGGTAGAAGCTTATAGTTTGTTAGAGGGAGGCTTTCCCAGCGAATGGTTGGCATTTGTGGGTTACTTGATGATTTCATTGTGTTTAAATAGCGTGCTAATGTTCATTTGTTATGCCATTATATAAATATCTCCTGAACAAGGTTTTTCTATGTGCGATGCATATGTGAGAACGTTTTTCTGCAGAAAAATGTTAAGGCTATTCGCAAGAAAATTTCCTGGCAATATGTAACAAGTTTACCAACTTGTTAAAAAAACTAAGAGAGACAGAATCTCCCAATGATAAGAAACTTGTTCCGAACCGTCAGGTTCTTACGGAAGGAAAGTTAGTTTAAACACAGGTATTACCTACACAGATGCTGGCAATGCATTGCCGCTGCGGGGCATCATTTTCAACATCTTGTTGCAGACACCGTTTAGTGCTCATTTTGAAAGCAGAATCTTTTATAAAATTACTAACATTGCGCACGGTGACATTTCTCCCTATTTTCGATTGCGATGGCCTTACTTCTCCAAAAAGCAGCCGCTCTTAGGCAGTTCATAGCTTAAATTACCTCTGTGCACGTTCCAGATATTAGAAAATACTTTCATGCTGTCAACAGGTCCTTAATGATCCCCATAAGTAAAAAAATTCAGCAGGCTGAAAGATTTAAAAAATAGTGTTTGATGACACTGGTCTAAGTTTAGGGTATTTCCTCTACATTTCCGTTCAGCGGGACTCGAAACCCAGACCTTTAGTTTACCAGTCTGTGCCTTAGCTATCCTGTCCGTGCAGGCCAGGGGGTTTTCCTCCTCCCTCCCCAAACTTATCCCCTTATTTGAGAATCGGCAATAGAACGAATTCGCCATTACATTTAAGTTCATTAGCTAAACAGCTTTGTCAACAGTTTAGAGATTCGCGAGAAGCGATTTCCTCCGTTCTCTGTACATATCGTCAGTCACAAAATTACTGTTCTCAATTGCATTCAGTTCTCGTCAATGCCGTTTCGAAAAGAATCCATCGGTTTTGTGTTTACAGTTAATTTGGATAATGTCCACTTCAATTTGTTTTTCCAATTTCGCTTCCTGTTTGTGAGTGTCTCTCACATTCACAATTGCATTAACTTGACCGTCTGTTTCAATGATTACCACGTACATCCATGATAATTTATCGTTTTTTTTTAATTCTCGCTACCTTGGTTATTTGCGATTTTTATAAAATGAAGCTTTTGAGCATTTATGAAATGCATTGTGCACAAACACTGTTAAAGAAAGTTGAAAAGAGTGACTGATTAGTAAAGTAAAAGTCTTTTACCGAAATACTTACAAACCACTTGTAAACGATTCCACCGCTTCTTTGTTATAATTATTTTTTCAACAAGATAAGTGTTAGTAGCAGAAGACCATAGTGGGAACACGCTTTTCACATTAGTAAATTTTATATTTGAAACAACACTATTTTAAATATATTCCATATCACTTTTTACAGTGATACAACAGTAAATTACCATTAATAGTAATATTTTATTTATAAATTGTTTATTTCTCAGTGTCTTTTCCTTTTTACCTTCACAGGCGCATTTACTTATAGCTGTATTAAAAATCCGGAAAGATGGAAATAATCGAGGACTTGCCTGGCCTGGTTACCGCAGTTTTTTTGCTGTTTATCCTTTTTTTTTAAATAGTGTTTAACGCCCGTTTTTTACTGAGGCACCACAGGCGGTGGACACTGATGATACATGAGATGATATAATATATTGGGTAAGGATTTGGGGGGGAGGAAACGTTCTAGACATAAGTTTAGACTACCTCCCCGGCATTTGTCATTTATGAGGAATGAGAAAAACCTGGAAAAAACCTCAGTCAGGGAGGACGACCTGGTGGGATTCTAACCCCATATGTCCCGCTCATGAGTCCGCGCCTTAACGACCTTGGCCACCCGTCACGGTGTGTTTCCTTGTGACTTACCTCCCTCTACCGCTGTGAATGCATCATTATCATCTAGAATCACGGGTTAGGTCTGTTACCTGTTGACTTCAACTTTATTTGTATTATTATTATTATTATTATTATTATTATTATTATTATTATTATAATTATTTACCTATAAGATGATTAAGTACTTTTTGCGATATCGTCTTTAGTCCATTTTATAAACAAAGTATTTCAAATTTTGTATAAACATGGATTTTTTCCCCCAATACCAGAAACATATTAGAACAAAGTCTTATAACTTTATTTTGAATCCGATTCTCTCTTATAACTTTTTTTTTTTTTTTTAACGAAGAAATATTTCCGCTGCTACGAAATTTTCATCGATTTTTACTATCCAGGATTCAGAATCACAGATAAAATTAGGTGCTGCTAAATTTTGTACACTTTTAATTCTGTTTCTTGATCATTTTATTAATTCAGGCTCTGTTTATTATGTCACATATTTTATTAATTTGTTAGTTTAATTATTTATAACTAAATCTTTATGAAAAAACATATTACAGGCTGGATAGTTAAAATTATTTATATGTACTATTACAAACTTCTTCTTTCTTTCTTTCTTTTTTTTCTTTTTTGAATGCTAATACTTGATGTTTTCAGCTCTATCGGCCCTAGTGGTATAGTGGTTACCATACTTGCCTCCTAAACCCAAGCGGGTTCGAACCCGGCCAGGACCGATGGATTTTTTCGGGGCGTAAACATCCTAAGTATGGCTTCCTTCGAAAGGGAAGTAAAGCCATGGATCCGTGTCGTGTCGTACATTTACGGCACGATAAAGAACTTCAACCATTAAAGAGAGACCTCTGAGCAAAATTTGTCGGCCGTTTCACGCCCTGAGTTGAATGGGACGCTGATGACCTGAGCTGTTGAAGAGCGTCCATAAATAAAGCAATCAAAAAAAAAAAAGTTCTCAGCTGAAGTGTCTAAGTTATGTTTTGTGTAGATCTGATTGAAATTATGCCTTAAAGTAAAAGTTTTACTTTACAAATTTTCAGTGACTAAGCTTTGTTTCTCTTTGCATGCTGCATGACGTTGGTAATAAACAGCTGGGAATAAGGATGAAATACCAAACAGAACCTAAGTAAGCCTAGACGGTGCTGCGAGGGGAAACATGTCAGCATTAATGCGACATGTCGGCGTTTTTATATGAAAGAATAGCCGTCCGCATACATTGTAATTTGTCCGCATTTGTCATATTAAGACCTTATTTATTCATTTTTATTTCGCACGCATGAAGGACGGTACTCAGCAATTTTTACTGTGTATTGTGCTGGCAACATAGTGTGGATGAAGAGTGCAGAGAGCGGTTGAGTTAAACAATATAATAGATATTAAATTTCCAGATGTGATATTCCTATCTACGATATCCCATAGTTAAGTGTGCTAATTGATGACAGTAAAGGCTTTCATCAGTTGCAGTTTGAACAAATTTGTCACTGCATAAGATGTGAAATAATTATTCAAGCAAATATTCTGAAGAATTGTTAAAATTTAGATCTGCTGACAAATATATACATAGAATGCTTTGATAAAGGGGAAGGGTGTCAACACTTTGAGATTTCCGAATATGGTAGCCCTACCTTTCAGAGACTCCTGTTAAAGGCTGGTAGATTCGCTTAGATGGGGGTGTGATTTTTTAGTTCCACTTATGGATGTACTTTCGCTTTCCCCTGTGGTCTTCACATAAGAACTCCATGTCATAAAAGCAAGAATTTGCTCTTTAAGATTAACAAATAAAGTTATAATAATAATCAATAGTGAAAAAATAATAAGAAATAAAAATGAATTCTTTTAAATTTGCAATAACTTTTTTCATACAAATGCAATTATATCTGGGCAAATTGCATCTCTACTGAAAACTTAGGACACTTTTAATTCTAAACTGTGTGCACTTGATTTTTGCATTGAGTGATAAAATTTTGTTACAATGCGTTTTAAAATTTGGTGTGGATTTAGCTTTGATCATAGAAGCAACTACATAGCTATTATAGCAGAAGCTGAAGATAGAGGCCAGTGATTCCAACGGATTGCTGTTTTGTTGTGGGTTGGTTCTGTGTGTCGGTCCTTGGAGGTGCTCATTCCTGAAAACATCGATCTTGTGGAAGGAGAAATTATGGAATTCCGACGGCTCAAAGTTACAGAAAGAGCAACAAAGTTGGGCCTTTCTAAAACAACAGTCCTTCGATTTAATAATGAACATTTAAACATAAATAAGGTTAGTGCAAGATGGATGCCTACATTTGTTTTCTTAATCCAAAAGCAACGAGTTATGTGTTATCAGGCAATTTTGGAGCTCTGCCATGGCAACGAGAGAGAGGTTCTGCAAACCATTGTTAACGAGATGAAACTAAGGTCCTCTACTATTATCCCTCGTCCAAAAGAGAATCAATGGAGTGGCGTAAACCTGGCGAAGCACCGCCTCTAAAGGCCAAGGTCACTCAGTCAACCAACAAGGTCATCACCACAATCTTTTGGCACTGTGAAGGACTCATCTATTTCAAGGAAAGGAACACCACAGTAAATGGGGAGTACTATGCTGGCCTACTGCACAGACTGCCTGTTTCCATCTAAGAGAAAAGGCGAGGAAAGCTGAGTGGTGCTGTGCGTCTTCTTCACGACAATGCACCTTTGCACACAGTTCTTGTTGCAAAGGAAGTTGTAAAGAAATGTGGCTTCACGGAGATAGACCACCTACCCTACTGCACAGATCTAGCTCGCAGTTACTATTTTCTCTTCTCAAAACTCAAGAATGACTTTCGAGGAAGGAAATTTAAGTGTGGTGAAGAAGTGATGGATGCTGTTTATGCGCATTTTGCGAACCAGACTTCTGACATTTCTTGGAGGGGGGAGAATTGAAATATTCAGATGTGAGAAGTGTATTTGCAATGAAGGGTAAATATATTGAAAGGTGAAATATGGCTTTTGTCTTTATCATACTTAGAAAATGGATAGGCCGGAAGCTTATCGGCCTACCTTCGTAAAATACGTTGTGTTCGTATGTGAGGACAAAAATCGTCAAATAAAATTTAACCAATTATACTTATAGTATTTCGTATTTTATAAAAAATTTAACTAAACTTAGTAATTCAAATCTCATTTTGAATTGAATTTTAATTCAGAGAAGGATATTCTTTATTTCGTTTTTTTACCCCCAGAACTCTTAGCTTGTAATGGGATTTATATATTTTACAGTGGTTTCAAATAGAATGAAAAAGATTGTAAAGCGCTTTAATGCATAACCGGTATGTGTTGCATACGAACGAACAAGCCGACCCGAAAATATCGGGAATATGGGATGGAGAGTGGAGAGGAACTAAAAGCAGTACCTGGACAGCCGTAATTAAATGGTAGGGGGGCTAGCTCCGAGTTGTAGACTCAGCTATTTGCTTCAGGAGCTAGATTTTTACGTCCCTGCTCTACAGTAACTTGCAAGGATACATATTCACATATTTCGATACTTTTACGCCTCTTTAATTGGAAATTAAGCTCGATGGACCTTAAGACAGAATGTAAAACATTATCTGATATTCGCGCAAATAGAACAATGCACTGACGGCTACGTGATGGTGAATCAATATCTCATTGACAAGTTAAACATTCTTTGTTGACTACTGCGGCAAAAAATAAACAGTGCGATTTAGTACTGCTTGTTGTTGATTTGGTTTATTTACGGACATCTCTTTAACATCTCAGGCCATTAGCGTTCCATTCAATTCATGGCGCGAAAAGGCCGACAAATTTTGCTCAGAGGCCTCTTCTTTCAGGCTTGAGGTTCTTTTTCGTGCTGTAAATGTACGACACGGGACCCACGGCTTTACTTCCATTCCGAAGGAAGTCATGCTTAGGATTTGTACGCCTGAAAAAATCCATCGACCCTGGCCGGGATTGAACCCGCGATCTTGGCTTTAGAAGGCACTACACCACTACGACCGGCATTTAGAACCGCTAACTGATGAATTTAAATGTTGTCTACACTAGCTGTATCCAGCTTTTTCAAACAACTGCTGTATATAAGGATAATGTTAATGCATCCCTTATCAAAATTGCCGACACATGTCCTCAAAGTCCAGTTTCGATGATATGAACATCAAGATTTTACTTACACGCACAGTACATAGTTTAATTATACCTTTGCAATAACAGAATAATAGATTTATAGCTTCTTCCACAGATGAATATTTACTTTCACAATTTTGGAATCGTGATGCTAATAGTGACCTAGAAATATCCCCGATTTAAACAAGATTCAAATCACCTGTCTAGAGAGATATCAAAACGGAAGAAGAGATATGTTTATGAGAAACCAATCCCATCCTATAGTACATTGATATATACGAATAAAAATCCCATATTTTATCTGAAGATGCCAATTGCTTGCTTGGAAGTTCTTGTGCTGCAGAGAAACTTATCTTCATTTAAAAGACGGCGTATAAGGGTCACCCTGGTATATGTAACCTGTAATAATGACCATGGAGATCACACTAATGACACAGTCCGTCGGGTTTGAAGAAACCAAAACGTATCAGAATAACTTTAAGGGCATATTCCTTTCATGTTCAGAATGAAAATATGTTATAAGAACATGAATGACGAAACACTTCATTCTCTTTTTCTGGAACTTTTTTACATTGTATGACGTGGAAACTACTTATTCCTGTACCCGTTGCCATAACACCAGAGTTTCCCCGCACCAGAGTAGGCATATTACAAGTAGATGCTTTTGTCCACCTCTAGTTAGAATGTCAAATGAAAGTATGGGGTGGGATAGGGTGATGTAACAACTTATAGTTCTTAGGCTCACTTCCAATGTTTTTGTGTTTCAACGGTGCTGTTACCATGTAGCCATTTTATCTTAATTGCTTTGTTAGCACAGAACTCATATACGTAAGTAGTGTTAGCCACGGACTTAGTTTCAGGTACAAATGGAAGGAGTTTCAAATGCGAAATTGGCAGGCGTTCATTTGATGTATGAGAAAGCACATGGTAATAACAGTGCCGTTCAGCGTTTGTGCCGGGAGAGATTCAAAGAACGATGCCCGGACAGTAGGACGTTCGTCGTCTTAGAAAGCGGGGAATGTAGCAGCCTGCCACTTACTACCTACAAGGATGAGAACAGCACAACTGCAGGAGGTGATAATTCATGCGGTTGAAAACAATTGTAGCGTCAGCACAAGAGTGTATTTATTACAGTGGCAGCAATACCATGCAAAACAACTTCAACAGGAGCAAGGGTACAACGTAGTGGACGAGCTTTTATAATACACTTGGTATGTTTGATTTAGAGAAATACATTACATTAGATATTCAAAATAAGACATTAAACATATATATTCATTCAACGAGCATGTTTAAAAATTCCTGATATAAGAGGGAACGGCTGTAAAGAATATACACAAGGAGTAGAAGCGAAAAAAGGTGTATGGCTCAGATATTGGGGGTGTAGAGGGTGCACGGAAAGATGTTGATAAAATAAATATTAGTTTTTGTAAATTGATTTTAGCTTTACCAACATCATCCTCAAATGGTATAGCACAGCTAGAATTAGGTACTTATTCCACTAAGAAAAATAATCACAAGAATTATGAAATATTTATTCAGAAGAGAGTGATATTATAAAAGAATGTTTTAGAATACAGGAGAAATGTAAGTGGGAAGAATCACGGTATTTCAAAATGCAGGAAATTTTGCAAAAAGAGGTTTGTATAAATAGGGAATACCAAAACAGAGGGTTTTGTAAATAAACAAATCTAAGATTGGAAGATACTGAACGACAAGAAATAATTAGTAGTTTAGGTGAAAAGAGCTCATTGAAACTTTATAAGGGAATAAAAATAGCATGGGGCAGAGAAAAATATATAGAACAATGTGATAAGGCAGGTAGAGAAGAGGCTACAACTGGAGTTATGAATTTTACAGGATAAAGGAATAGGAAATTATTTAAAGTGTGGGGAAACTAACACAGAATTTAATTGTTTGTTATATTGTAATGAAACAAAGTTATGAAAAGAAAAGTTTTGGAATAAAAAATGGGAAAATTTAATTAGGAATATTTTAACTGGAAAAGGAGAGAAAAATATAAAAATGGTAGGAAACAATTTAGGTAAAGTTAGAGAAAAATGGATAAGAATGATAAAGAGGATGATGGAAGAAATATAGAAAGAAATGTAACCTTAGAAGTATAATAATTTATGAAGTTAAAGTGTATTTGGGGAAGGTGAGGGAGAAATGATAAAGAATGTTCAAATAGTTAATGATTGATAAATTGAATAGGGGAACCGCCACGAGTGACCGAATTCGTTAAGGCACGGACTGGTGAGCGAGAGGTCTGGGGTTCGAATCCCGCCGGGACCGTCCTCCCTGATTGAGGATGTTTCCAGGTTTTCCTCAGTCCTCATAAATGGCAAATGCCGGGGAGGTACCCTAAACTTAGGCCTGGAACTTTCCTTCCTTAAAACAATCCTTTCCCAATTCATCATTTCATCTCACGTATCATCAATGTCCATCGCCTGTTATATTTCAGTAGTAAAAACGGGCGTTAAACACTATTAATTTATTGAATAGGGGAAGGAATGGGAGTAAATTAGCATTATAAACAGGATTAATATACACTAATAACCTGGGTGTTGGTGTGTATAGTTCTAAGGAAAAAGGCAACTTACAAGTATAGGATAACAGTTGGATGTAGTGTTTAGAATTAAAATGTTGTAATAGAGGCATAATGATATGTATTCATTTTATAATGTCAGTTAGTATTATGGAATTGACGAAGACATAGATCTTATTGTAATATTAAAATTGTAAATTATGTAAAGAGAAAATAAATTCCATTCATGTATTCAACAATAAAGCACAAATGAATAAAAATAAATAAACAAATAAAAATAGAACAAAACAATAATCACATGAACATTAATTTGTAAAAATATTAAAATACATATAAAAATATAAAGAAATCCCATTATGAATGCTACACAGCTGGATTCAGTCAATTTGTTTCCCAATATCCCTCCAGGGTATCAGCCTATTCAGACCTAAAATGTCTCCTTTTCATCTTAACTTTACCTAATCACTTCTCGCCTTCCAACCCCTGCATAGTCTTCTGCCAGTGGATCCTGTCAGGTGGTATCATACTTTTCTCGTAGACCCAAGATGTCTCGGCCAAAATCCTAAATCCTAGGGTGTAAAAATCCTAAATATGGCTTCTTCAGAAGGGAAGGAAAGTGAAGCAGTGGGTCCCGTGTTGTAGATTTACGGCATGTAAAAGAATCTCAAGCATGAAAGAAGACGCCTCTGAACAAATTTTATCGACCTGTCACGCCCTGAATTGAATGGAATTTAATGTTAAAGAGACTGAGATGTTAAAGAGCGAAAATAAAACGAATAAACAAAATAATGATCATCTTCTTCCTCTGTTGTTCGAAGTAATGTTGATCACATGATTGTCGCGTGAGAGACTATTATATCTGAGCGCGTGCAGGCACCAGGTGATTTTTACGCTTAACGAGAGCCACTTTGAGCACTTGTTTTAAGACAGATTTCTTTGTGGTGTGCTTTTTTATTTCATAATGTACCGACCGCACCATACAATGTAAGCAGAGTTGTAGAAAAAGAGTACAAAGAAGGGTATAAAGTATTTCTGGATCAATGTTAACATAACATAGTTACAATGTTAGTTCTACATGAGAATGATACTATGTATATAAAATATTAATCCTGCTTTTCACAGTTGAGATTAATGTAAAACTGAGTGGTGGTTATTATGGATGTTTCAGAGTTTTAAATGTTTTTGTCAGAAACGTGTACTAAATACGCAATGTAAAGCAAAAAATAATCCCTTACAATGTAAACAAAATAACCACTCATTTAATAAATTATAATTAATTTACAGTATTTTATTTTAGCAGAGGAGCATATATAGAATGTAGGCGACTTTTTCTGGAGAACAGACCACCATAACTAATTATGCCAAATACATTCATTTATAAAGGGAAACATAAAAAAGTGCAGATGTAACATTTTATGTTGAACGTGTTTTGTCATATTTCCATTATTACGAGAGGAGATAGGATTATGCATAGGATTTCAGGGCTGCTAAAGTAATCCTGTGAAATAATAATTATTGTTTATCACAGGGCAATTTCACTAATTGCAATGCCACCACTATAAAGCGAACCGTAAATGGGAAAGGAGGATCTTGTTTAATATGACCACGCTAACACCGTGGCGCCCGCGCACTATCCCAGAACGGCTTAGAATAACAGGTAGTGAAGCATGCTGGGAAAAGCTTGCACACAGACGCTGCATCAGCAGCTAATGCCGTACAGGATCCTGGGAGTAAATAAAGAAGTAACACTTTGAAGAAAGGGAATCATATACATGACAAAAACAGTGTGGAAAAAGCAAATTACAGGGAGCAGTAAGAGATTATATTGCTACCGAATGAGAAGACAAAAGAGCAGGGGGGGGGGGATCTTAACTGGAGAGCTAAGAAATGTGTACCAAAGAAAGGAGAGCAAAAGAAAGTTGCAAGAAGCAACAAAGGAAACATTACTACAGGAGAATTACAGAAGCGTTAGTCACAGATGTCTACCCTCTCATCTTTACTGCTCTTTCTTTTCTCCCCTCCACTCTTTTTCCCTTCTTGCTTTTCGAGGAGAGCTCTACTCCTCTCCTTTTCTCATTTCTTCTTCCCCTTCGTACTCCTCATATTTTCTCTAATCTCCTTCCCCCTTCTCAAATCTACTCATCTCCTCTATGTTCTCGTCCCTTCTCCTTTCCCATCTTTTGTTCTGTTCTGTTTTGATCTCCTCTCTTTTTTCTTCTTTTTCTATATTTTAACTTTTTACTTTTCCTTTCTTCTCTTCATCTTCTCCGTTGTGGTTCTCTTTTCCTCTCCATTCGTCTAGGCTTTTCTTCTCTATTCTTAGTTATTTTCATTTATCGTCCTCTCTTTTCTTTTGTTCACTGTTATTAGTGTAATATCGCCTGCCAAGATGCCACCAGGAGTGTCCAAGCTGTGATGTCCGTCGACTGACTTACACCTTGGTGATGTTCTTCTGTTTAGTGCGATGCTACAATTTCCCTATTTGATCTCAATGGCTAAGGCGACAAGGAATGTTATATTGGGATAATAGACGTCACTTCGGGGAATGGAGCTACTTTGACTCCTCCAGGAAAGACGAGGTGTTTCCAGAAGAATGCTCAATAACTCAACCAACTCTGTTCAAAAGTAAGTATTTATTAAAGGGTTTTCTTATACAGTTGGACGTGGTTCCTGCAAGCAGCAAGGCTTCTCACTTGTCTCTGAATAAATTCAGTTACCTTTTATACAATTGTAATGCCCAAGGAGGGGTAATACTGCCCTAATCAAGACATAAGAGTTATTGTTAAACACTACCCGCCACCATGAGGTTAACAGTCACTAGGTCCTGACATCATAAGTTCTCAATTCTAAGAGGTGCATGAGTTTGTTAAGTTTAAAACTAAACAATGCTTCCTCTGCACAATAATTCTGACTATCTATAACATGCATACGTAGACATAATATTTTAAGTGAGTGGAAAAGAGGTTGCTTTTTGTTTATGCAGGTGTTTCTCTGAGGACCCTTTCAGGTCACCTCAACTCTGGATGGCAAAGCAAGTCACCCTTAATATTTATTACTTCTACGTCTTACTATGTTTGGGTTTATACAGTATGTTTCACTAACTAGGATATACAGTGTGCTCTTATACAATATCATGTACTTATTATATCTTGTCATTGTTACGATTTCTTATAATACTACGCTTTCGTTACAAATTACATTCTTCTTTTATATTTTCTCTTTTCTTTTCCAGTTGTTTAATTTTCTCTTCTCATTTTATCTTACCTTCCCAGTTTGTCTCCTCTTCGCTGTTCGGTCTCTTTTATTCTCTCTTCTCCCATTTTCCGTTCTTTTGCTCTTTGTTTTCTTTCTTTTAAACTCTATTGCTATTCTTAAGTAAGAACACAAATATAAGCAACAGAACACTCTTGTTCATAAGTCCATATTAAGGCAAATACGCAGGAAATGTTTGTGTCAAACTGATACCAGCATTTTCTGTCTTACAGTGTAGAGCACTCCATTACTGTCCAACAACTTTCGCTCTCTTCGTAAAGCAAACATTTGTAAGCGCTTAGAGAGAGTCTCGCGATAAACACGGAGGGACAAGGAAGCAATCCTCTTCTGTCTTAAGATGCAGTTTACTTGGAAAGAGAGGCGGAGGTAGAGCTTGTCTGCCGCTTCATCTCATCTCACCAAAGAGCTCATCTACTTTCAACATCAACACACGGCACTCTTGTCAAGATAACAACGCTTTTCTGAGAGCCAATTTACTAACAAGTCCTCTTTATTTTCGTGCGATTAATGCATAAAGAGTTCCGCAAACAAATTCGTGTAGCTGAAGAAAGTATAGGCAGTCCTATGCTACAGATTGCAGGTTAATGACCATGTGGCCTCCGGCTCTTGAACTTTCTTCAGAGTTAACGTTTTCTTTTTGAGAGTTTGCTTTAAATATCTCATAACATACAGTTCTTTTAATGTGCTCAGTTTTAGTATATTATCATTTATATTTTTGATATTAATTACTTTTACAATTCTAAATTAAATGGGGAATAAATGCGATCTTTTATTTGCTATATAGCACAGAATATTTCATTTTCGAGTACAGAAAGCTTGTCTTGGACTGCGTACGAGAGTAGGGGTCCGCATAGCATTCGGTTGTTATCTCTGGAGAGATAAAAAATGTAATCTTTTTATTTGTTATTATAGCGTTTGTGCACTTTCAAATAGTTCTGTGCCTAACTTCATCTAAATCGCTAATACAACGAAAACAGCACTTTTAATATATAGTATGTAATTGTGCGAGGATCGCCCAGAAAGTAATGTCCCACATTTCCCCTCCCCCCTCAGTCGACAAAAATGTTGTGAATGCAAAACGTTAGTTATGAATTTGAAGTTTCTTGAGTGCGCGCGCAAAATTTCCGTTTCCTCCAATGGATAGCATAGCTGCAGCAATGTTTCAAAATGGCGTCTATAAGCGATGTACGTTACAAGTAGCGTGTCATCATTGCATTTCTCACTGCGGAGAAAGAAACTGTAGAAAATATTCACAAAGGTTTTGTGAAGTCTATGGGAATCTGCAGTCGATACAGCTCGTCGCTGGGTGAGGCCATCAGAAGGCGGTTCGCCGCAGCTCCAAGATTTGCTGCAGGCGGAGGTCACACTTGACACGTTGCAGCGTGCTGATGTTTTCATTCGCGAGGATCGACAGTTGGCGCTGAGCAAAGGAAGGATGGATGCAATTATCCGCACTGTCTTAAGGTGGAACACAAATCTCACAGAGGAAAAAAAAATCTTTTGAGTTGTTGCAACGTTTTGAAGCTAAGGGGGAGGCCTTCTTGTCCCGGATTGTGACAGTTGATGAAAACTGGGTTAACTATGATCAGTGTTTTGGTACTACGACGGTGCATTTCATCGATGTAATGCCAGTACCATTAATTCAGAAGCATACGTCAACACATTAACCAAACTCAAAAAGCGCTTCCGGCGACTTCTGCGCCATAACAAGCCGAGAGATGTTTTGATTCAACACGATAATGCTCGGCCTCACACAAGTTTGAGGACTTCTGAACACATCACGAAACAGGATTGGACAGTGTTACCCCATCCACCCTACAGCCCTGACCTAGCTCCCTCGGACTTTCACTTGTTTGGGCCATTAGAGGATGGCATTCGTGGAAGACGAGGAGCTGATTCGTGCAGTGAAGAAATGGCTTCGTGACCAGAACAAGGAATGGTCCGGGCATACACCCTTGTGTCTCGCTGGAGGAGGGACATAGAACTGGATGGAGATTCCGTGGAAAAAGTAGGAGATGTAGATAAAGCATCATTCTATCATGTATGTAGTTCTCATTGTATGCAATAAATCATTGTTGAAGAAAAAAAGGGGGCATTACTTTCTGGACGACTCTCATATGTTTAATAATCTAAGTGCTAGTTGATTTATATATCAGTAGGAAAGATGAGCAACAACGAATTATATGAAGTTTGCCTTTACTGATTTTATTTATTTCTCCAGAATATTCTGGACATTTTGCATCATTTTAACTAATTCTGGAACGAAATGTTACCCGTTTTCTGACATACATAGCTCTCAGCTCTTATTCATAGATAGGAAATATTCTTTACATTTAGGGTAGGCGCAAATCGCATAGTTCCAAATTTAGACAAACAAGATTGTTAAGCTTTGTTTTGATGCAACAAAATGTCCAGCAGTCTTGTTATAGTTCTTCTCTTACATATTTGAAAACAACTTGTACAGAGACCATTGTGGACTGCTTTGCAGTTACCGTTCTTACAACTTGGCGACATGCATTTGCTGGAAGTTGACTTGAAAAGTTCTGAGGCTGGGTTTCGGGATCCAATCTAGACTTGCCACATGTTGCAATACCTATCCAGGGGTAATTTCATTACTAAATATTTTCACTGTAATTTTCATTTACTCTTTCAAGATATTGAGTGCACCTATCGAGAAGAAACTTTTTTATAATTTAATTGTCCATAAAGGATGGACGATCTAATTCTTAAGGACACCTGAATCTAATTAATGTATACCTTCCATTGGTCTCAAACCAATTCTACTCCGTTTTTTTTTAATTTCAACCCAACTGACAACCCGATATATGTTATATATATATATATATATATATATATATATATATATATATATATATATATAATGTAATTGTGTCAGTTAATAATTTGATGGTAGGATTTACATTAATTTAAAAGAAAATAATTAGTAGGAAAAATGCATAAAAGAATAAGATACGAAAGAGAGCAAATCAAAAGGTCTTTTACAAGACATATACTAGAAACGAACACATCATGAGGTTTCCAGAATATCAGAAATTTCCTTGTAATGCAAAAAAAAAAAAAAAAAAAAAAAAAAAAAAAAAACAAACAAACAAACAAAAAAGAAAGAAAGAAAAGAAAAGAAGAAGAAGCTTTAACATTATACATCTTTGGTTGCGAACCCCGTGATTATACGCCTGAGATAAACAACCAATGGACGAATAAACATTTTTGATAGGACGCAAGATAAAATCACATATCTGGGCGAGTACTAAACTAATAGACGATATAAGGATATTTCGGGAAGCTAATGAATATTACAGAAAGACGCACGTGAGATTCTAAGAAAGGATCCTATGACAGAAGAACCCAGAACGAGAGGAAGGGAGGAGGATACGACGAGTAGACGGACGGGAGACGCAATAAGGAGTCTACACTATTGGAGGAATTTCCGGAACTTCTGCGGTAACGCCGCTGCAATTAATTAGTGATGGAATGTGTATATTATTGAGCAGTGCTTATGAAACGAGTGTGTTCAAAGGCGCTACGGCCATAATTGGATATCCCAGCTTTAAATTGTCCTACCCAGAGTGCTGTAAAACTCATGATAAACGCCTATTTCTATTGCTTATAACTGTACAAAGTATCAATAAGCGACAACAAATAACATACGCCATGTGCTGATTTTGTTAACCACCCTCCTCATATCACCAAAACACCGAAAAGAGTACTGTAAGAGGGTTTCCGGCCTAAGTATTTTCTATGTATGATAAAGACAAAAGATATATTAAATTTTTCAATATAGTTACCTTTATTCCAGTACACTTCCCACATCTTGAATTAACATTTCAATCCCCTCCCCTAAAATAGTCAGAAGTTTTGTCTGCAAAATGGGCATAAACAACATCCAGCACTTCTTCGTCACACTTAAATTTCCTTCCTCGAAGGTCCTTCTTGAGTTTTGAGAAGAGCAAATAGTGATTGGGAGCTAGATCCGAGCTGTGGGGTGGATGATCGATTTCCTTGAAGCCACATTTCTTCACAGTTTCCTTTGTAACAAAAGCTGTATGCATAGGCGCGTTGTCGTAAAGAAGGTGCACACCACCACTCAGGTTTCCTCGCCTTTTCTCTTTGATGGAAGCCCGTAGTCTGTGCAGTAGGCCAACATAGTACTCCCCATTTACTGTGATGTTCCTCTCCTTGAAGTCAATGTAGAGTATTCCTTCACAGTCCCAAAAGATTGTGGCCATGATCTTCTTGATTGACTGAGTGACCTTGGCCTTTACAGGCGGCGCTTCGCCAGGTGTACGCCACTCCATTGATTCTCTTTTGGACAAAGAGTCATAGTAGAGGACTATAGTTTCATCTCCTGTAACAATGGTTTGCAGAACTTCTCCCTCGTTGTCACGGCAGAGCTCCAAAATTGCCTGACAACACATGACTCGTTGCTGCTTTTGGACTGAGGAAAGAAGTATAGGCACTAACGTTATTCGTGTTTAAATGTTCATGAATAATTCGAAGGACTGTTGTTTTAGAAAGGCCCAACTTTGCTGCTATTTCTGTAACTTTAGGCCGCCGGTCTTCCATAATTCTCCTTCCACAAGAGCGACATTTTCAGGAGTGAGCACCTCCAAGGGCCGACCTGCACACTCTTCGTCTTCAATGCTTTCTCGGCCCATTCGAAAAAAGTTTGGCCCATTCTTTTACGGTAGAATATGAGGGGGATGCTTCTCCATATACACCGTCCCATCGCTGTTTAATTTCATTTGGAGTAAGTCTTTCTTTTGTGAAGAACGTAATAACAGCCATTTTGAACATGGCGCAATCTTCTACACATAGCCTTCTTTATGCAACTATATCTGAACAACTAAACACAACGGAGCGGAAGTTACAGCTGTAATTGTTTACTTAACAGGTAAGATATGACACTAGATAAGGCTTTTGTGAAGGTGATAGTCCTTATTGGCGAGGCTGGAAACTTATGGACCCACTCTCGTTTTTAATGCAAGTGCGGCTAGTCGCGGCATAAGACGTCGCTTATGACGAAGAGTGAACTAAAAGCTGCAAGATTTAAGGAACACTATCTCCCTCTTAAACTGGGCGAACCTGTAGATACCGTGTGATGTAAGGGATAAAGACACTAAAAGTCCAGCGCCAAGTGCTCAAGTAAGCGTGACTCTCTGCATTAATAACTAATGCAGGAAAACGTTTCCTTTTAAGTTTCACATTACAGTGATACATTCAAAACTATCGCCGAGAGCTGTTTGGAGGGAATTCTCTCTATTTGCCACTTGTTGCAATCAAGGAGAGAGATTTTAAAGCTTTTAATCCATGGTATACCTAACGTCAAAACAGAAAGTTTTTAGTACTTTTAATATTTGGCATGCTTATTAACCGTCATTTAATATTTCGCATTCATAAGTTAAACCCTTATTATGTCTATATTCTTAGCACCTGCATTAACTATACTTTGCACTCTCACTGCGGTTTACTATTTATAAAAAATTAAAACCCAACATTCAATACTGGAGATAGCAGTATCATAAACAGTATCTCGCGCATAGCATAAATAATCACGGAATAAGAATACTTGAAATATGACTGAACGCACGAACTGTCCCTTCCACATTATTTTCCTATTCATATAAAACGGACTTCCACTATTTTTGTTATTACCGCAAGAATTCCTATGTTAATTTAGCAATGTAATTTGGGGTAGAATGTACTGCGTCAAATGCTAATGAATATGCATTCTTATAAAAGAAATCGTTCTTCGTTCTATTCTCATGTTGCAGTAATGAAATGTAACGAGATATCAATCAAGAATATGCATTCCAGACAGTTTCCCTTGCGTGTTCTGGTTGCAACAATGGGCATTCTATATAAAAAAATTACAATTAAACAATGCAGCATTATTTCTCTTTCAATATTTGATATACAGACGGTGCCAAAAATGTATACACACTTCAAGAAAAGAAAAAAATGTGTTCACATAACAAAACTGAATTCACACAAGCAGAAAATGATGAGCACTAATCATCTTGCACTTTTACAGTTACAACAGTTGCTCAAAATGCCCATCATCGGCGTCGATATACTTCTGAGTACGTTGAACTACTGATTGAGCAACGCTTGCGAAAGTGTCCTCAGCAATTGCAGCACATGCCGTTTCAATTTCTTCCCGAAGTGCTGTCAGTGTAGCTGTTTTTCTATGTATACAACATCCTTAAGAGTTCCCCATAGGTAGAAGTCCAATGGGGGTAGTTCCGGAGAACGCGGTGAGCATCGCATACGGTACCACGAGTCTCAAATTTGTCTCGAATGCGTGCAATTGTAACTCGCGTTGACGGTTCTATTCTGTACACACGTCTCCATTGCCTTTAAACTTCAACAACATTCTCGGTTTTCCAATACTGCTTCAAAATTGCTTTCCGCTGTTCAAGTGATAATCTTCACTGCACTTTGTTGTAACAACGCTCGCATAACGTAATATGAGTCACATATGTTTACAGAACATCATACTACACATTACGGTAGTTTTAAGGCCCAACTTTGAAATCTATTAAATAGATATCTACTGTGAAAGGGTGAATACATTTTTTCGGCATCCTCGGTATTTCAGATATAAATGAACTGCATCTCTTTCAATTCCTGGCCTATACGTGTTATTTTTTCAAAAATAAGAGGTAACTTTAAGGGATCTTGAAAAATTTGGAAATTATTTATTACAAAAGAAATTGAATATTTTGCATTACTGCCCATTGCCATACCTTTGTCCTGGACGATGTTTTATGTCCATTTTATGCTTGTGTAAGTAACAGCTTCACTTCATTGCTACATGCAACAGTTCTGAGTTCGTGTTCTTCAATATCTGCCATGGGATAGTTCATCTCATTAAAAATCGTACGTTTACTCAGCAACACTCTTTCCCTCAGATGCTTTAATTAATGCCTAATCTGGACAATAAATGTTCACGATATAAAGACACATCTTTCATGCAGTGTGGATAATAATGCAAAAAAAAAAGAGTATATTTTACTATTTCAGTGAAAATGCATTAGTCTGTTTACATACAAACAAATTATTATATTTTAAATAGTTAATAAATCAATGTTGTACAACAATTAATTTCATTAATAATCTTGCCAACAAAAATAAAAACATTTGTTACTAAAATAGAATCAATTCATTTTGCATTTTTTTTTTCAGCTCCTTCACTATCTATTTAATATTGGGAATCGTTGTTTTCAAGGGAGAGGAAAGTAAGAACACTGGTGGGTCGTAAAGAAAATCGACCAACCCTTGAAACCACTGCGTTCATACAGAAATATAAAAGTCAAATTAAAGCATTCTTTCCAAATATAAATGACAGGTTAGTATCGGGTTTAGAAACAGATGGACATAAAAGCAATTTTTACATATATAACAAAAACATGTCAAATACTGCGTTCCGTAAAAGGCCCAAAGGATACTCTCAGCTCTACTGGAATGTATGAAGTATCATGAGAATGTGGAAAGTATATATTGGCAAGACGGAAAGATCCATTAAAATTCGACTGGGAGACCATTAGCACATTTTTGCTTTAATCAGCTAGAAAAATCTTGTGATACTTGCCATCCAAATATACAATAAAATAAATTTCAAGAAAATAGCATTAATTACAAAAATAACTTGATATTTAATCTGTTTAGAAAGCAGGCCTTAGAAAAAGAGCAGCATAGAAAATATAAACAAAAACACATGTTTTCAAATAAGTAAGACGAGGTATCTACTACTATCCAACAAACAACTACACCACTACTCTCTCAACACACAACACTCTATCCCCTTCCACTTCTAACGGTTTTGTCCCTCTCTGCTTATCCAGGAAAGCTTTGGTTTTTAAAGTTTATTAAACCTATGAGCATAAGCTGATAATGCTCAATTTTAACATATAACTGGAGGAATTTGCATTGTTCGAGATTTTACTAATAAGACGATAACAGGTTTTAATACATAAAAAATTAAAATCAGCTACAAAAATACATAAACCAGTCAGAAAAGACAAGAAGAAAAATTCTATCAAAAACCAAAGGTAACAATTTTTCAAAGAAAATGTAAAGTGTCTGAATAACAGAACAGGTTACGAAATTTAAATCGTAAGAAGCGAAATAACTTAATATACATTTAAACTAAAATAGAAACATTCCATGTTTCAGCATAGTTGTGCTACAATTAAAAGAACGCTGATAGTAAGGTTTCAAGCTACTTGAACTATGGCACAAAGGGAAGTGCAAAAAGTGCAAGCGTTCCGAGAACAGTTGAAGGTCGCATGAGATTAGACAAAAATTAATTAATAATGAAAAGATAAATTTATTATCACTGATTTATTATTTTAGAGCACTTAGAAATAAGAAAGTGCAAAACTATAGCTAGAAGAATCCATGACTGCAAACAAAGGAAAAAAAGAATGCAGAGAGGCTTAGAAAATGCTGAACGGATTCGCTGTAAAGCAGGAACAGGCCTGAATTGAAGATTTAATTTATAAACTTTTTAAAATTTTAATTCAAAAGAAAGTACTAATGTATTCACAAAATTTCACATTTTTAAAAGGTGCCTGTAAGTGCTTTACAAAAAATGGGAGACTACTACTAATTTTTTTTACACCAGTATTAAGAGCAGTCTTTGTTTTTGCCCAAAATCGTTAATAAAAGTTTGCATTATGACACCAGTTGCATTAAAGTCGCACAATAACAATTACTTTACTAAATTATTTTCATTGTTAAAGTGCCGACATAAATTGAATTCTTTTTGACAAGATCATATGATTTTCTGGTTTAAATGATAATTCAGTCTTTGAAGCTTGGGTTAAAATATCTTGCGGTAAATCCATCTTCAATAATAGAGAAATGAACGAAATAATCTCTCTCGAAACTATGACGTCATAAACTCAATAAAATAAGGCATTGACTTCTTAGTAATTCATTAGAAAATACTTTGATTAGCAACATTTCGTACTACTGGTACCCAAAAATTGCCTATTAAAGTCGTTTATGGTGTTATATTGCATTATCAACTATTACAGTTCATTGTTCTACGACAGATTGATTACATAGAAAAATAAAACGATATAAGATTGAGACACTCGCTTATTAGCAAACGGAAAGAGAAAGCTTTATCCTCACTGCACCTTAAATGTGCTCAGTTTCCCTTGTTACTAATTGATTGCCGGGAGCAGCCACTTCTCCAAAAGTACATGTGACCTGTGCAGTATATGTACCATTTAGCTGTCGGCGAATTATCACAAAGATATAACTCAGGAGCGTGCGGCTGCCTAAGCCTTTAGATTCCTGGATCACACGCACAGTAATTAATTGCAGTGTCACACGACTTTCCCTGCCCTTTATTCCCTCTGACAATTAGTATAGACTTGGCCCCTAAAGGGATATCACGTCCACGTGCGGTCTTCGCAAAATCAGTTGGACATGTCAAGTGGAAAAAAGTAATTTCGCCGAAGCAATTCGTGTGTCAAGAAATGTGTGACTCGGTAAGATAGGACAAGCAAAACATAGTGAATGTTTAATACGGTAAAGTCCAACTTCTATTGGTATATCTTCATGTATTTCTAGACGATGAAGTTCATTAAGGGAGTGAGAATGAAAATCCATATGCGACAAGAAACCGCCAGATGCCACTTTGTCCATCATAAAGTACTAATCAATGCACTGCTATCTAATCCAGAAATGGAATAAATTAACACCTATGCCAGATAATGTATAAGAAACAAAAGGATAAAAAAAAAAGATCAATTGCGTTTCTACATTTTCTATTAATTTTCTCCATAAAACTAATTGGTCTAGTGATGGCGTTTACAACTACTAATTCGGAGGTCCTGGCTTTGATTCCTGGTCAAGTCAAGCTGTCTGGGTAAATTTTTTTCTAAGTTTACCTTACCGTGAAAAGGTGAATGTCTGATAAATTTAAGTTGCCAATAGCTCCTTCATAAATTTATTTTGTTTCATTCAATGATACAGACTTAAACCCAATCTACGGCGTTCGCGAGAAGAATAATTCAGTCAAAGCGACAGTAAATAAAAAATAAATAAATCACTCACACCTTAACGACAGCGATTGGTAAACTGTTTATTAAAAATAACGTAAATAAAGGAAATGTTTCTTAAAATTCTTAAAGTGTGTAAAATATCGTTAATAAACGTTTACCAAATTACTAAAAGTAATTATTTATATGTTTACACATAGTTCAGTTTAATTCCTGTTTCCTCTCTCCCTCTCTCTTATTCTCTTATACTTAGAACATGAGGTTATGCCATTTATTTTTGTTCCTTTTTTTCAGATGAATGTTTTTAGTTTATATCCCTTTCTTTTTCAGCTTTATGGCTTTTAAAATCAAGAGTTTTACTGTGTAATACATTTTTAATTTATTTCTTTTTCCTTTTTTTTTTAACTAGAACATAAGAGCATTCTTTTTACTTGTTATCTTTTAGAGTATGGGGTATTGAAGTTTATACATTATACGCCAGCTCGTTTTGGTCTCATTTTATAGTTTTGGGATTACTGAGTTGATGAAAACAACTTTTTATATTTGTTCTTTACATTTTAATTTACATATTGTTTTTTTTTAATTTCATTGCATTATATATTTTTCTCTTGCTTATTATTTATTTTTGAAACCATTATATTTTGTAGTTTAGAACTTTTATTTATATTTCTTCCTTTCTCCCCTTTCTTTTTCTAGATATTAAAATGTACGAAAGTATTTGTTTTTAATGGGGGATATTAAAACGTAGAGTTGTCAAGGTCTTTTCTATTCCATTTTATAGCTTTTAGAACGTAGAGTTGAAAATAAATGTTTAGATGTTCCCTTAAAATTAATTTTAAAATTGAGCATCGTTCACTGCAAGTTTGTTCCTGATCCTGCATGGACACAATCACCAGACGTTCATAACAATATGGAAAGCACTTGCCGTAGGTAATTAACAATGCAGCACAGCATAAAGATAACGGGAGAGTACATTAAACTGAAAACCACCCGAGGATTGCAATTCGCAATTTTCTCACTAATAATTTGCAGCAACGAACATGATCACCGGAGGTAACGGTACCAGGCCCTATTAAGGACAAATATTAACAGAATAGTGTTGTGATAAAAATCGTTTCCTTTAAAAACATTACCATCCTCAAATTTCCTATCCAATTTTGTCCACAGGTTTTAGCGTCTATAAAAGTCAATAGAATGCATCTACAATATCTAAGTAACGCCTAGTTTAACAGTTCCGGAGGGCCAAAGCTTACTGCACGACCGCTGCGTTCGTTGTCCCCGTCTTGCGACAGGGTGCAGAGCTGCAGGGGACCATGTGATCAGCACACTGCACTCCATAGGTCAATGCCACGCGGCATACTTGACCAGACGCCGCAACCCCTCGATCATTATGAGACTGATTGGATCCAATTGTAGGAGAGAGTGTATAAACTTGGGAAGACAAATACTAAACAGTGTATTAAGTAATGGATAATGAACCAAAAATGTGCTATGCATATAGTAACATGTTTCAAATTTAGTTCTAGACCTTACAGCTTACAACGTTCTATAACTACAGTGAGGTTATTTGTGTTATGGGTTCTGAGAGTTGCTGCCTGTTTGAGAAGTGCAGCCCCCACAATCGGAAAAAGCACATAAAGACGCCAGTACCTTTATGTAAGTATTCATAATTTTAATGAAAGCATTAAACGATTCTTTGTTCTAAGAGATATTCAAAATGATGCCCCTCAGTGCCAATACATTGCCGGCATCTGTATTTCATTGTTTCATTTTTTCTGGTCAATGAGAGATTCTGTATCTCGTAACTTTTCAACAAGTTGGGGAATAGTTTTTCTATCTGCAATATAATTGTTAGAATATTTTCTTTTGAATCGCCTTACCACTTTTCTGCAAGAACCCGTTTTCACACGTGTCGTACATAAAAACCCGTTCTTCAAGTTTATTTTTATACAGTGGCATAACTAACGAAAGAAAATTTTAGCAAACAATTACAGGCAATGAAGGCACCAAAAAAACACACGAAAGCACAGTCACTTGCTAACAAACTACGGCTTTGCTAACCGGTTTCTCCCAGTATACAGTCACGCTCTGCCGGCCTTTAACTCAAATAACCTCACTATAGATGCATCTCTTGAACGTTTCCAACAAGAGAAGGAATCCATCAAATATTACGATCTACAAAGAAAGTGATGGTAAAGATATTTAAAAATAGTCTATCGCCAAAAACTGGGGATAGTGTTGGTAATGTACTACTTAAAATGCATCTCTATTTTCTAGTTTATTACTTTAAAATGTAAATTATATCAAGAAATCTTGACAAAGGTGCCAGCTAATTAAACGGAAATTGGCCTTTATGGTTCCACCGTTAATTATAACCCCAAAGTAGCAAGAATCTTATATAAGGAACAGTATCACAGTGGCTTGAAAGGTTAATTGGTGGTAGCACCGTATAAATGTAAAACTGAGAAACACTTTTCACTAGGCGTACATTCAAAAACAATATATCTCATGGAAAAATCGTATACGACACTGTTCGTTTACCGCAAATATCATTCAGGCAGAAATATGAAACTATCCAAGTGATATTAATGTGCAACGATATATCTGTTAATGAATTATTAACATCGGATGGTTAATTTTCATGCTGTTAATTTCGGAATATGTCACAATGAAAATGCACTAAACAACGTGCTATCTATTAACAAAATATTATGGAAAGTATCCAATTGCTTCGAGTTTATAATATTGAAGATCGAGTTCTTGTCAACATCGATATAGTAGATATGGCAGAATGGTTCAGCAGCTGCCTTATAATTAAGAGGATTATGAATTCATCAGAAACATTATTTATTTTTTACAGTACGAAGGTGAACTAAAAGTAAACCGAACTTTTGATTTTACTAATTTTGAGTAGTACGGATAAAGACATACATTTGAGTGGAAACCGGTTCACCTTGCACAGCTGTTTTGTTTGTCAGTAGCATCATACCTGAGCAAGAGGTACATTTGTCGATTATGCAACACATTATTATTTTTGGCGCTGGAAGACCTAAAGCCAGCAGAAACGTTTCAAAGATTAAGGAAACAGATTGGAGATTAAGATGATGCTATACCAAGATAACAGGTATATGAGAGGAACAAGTTTCACAGATAGACAAGAAATTGTAGAATATGTAAGTAATCAAGGTCGAACTCAGACTAAATAACAGAAATAAAAAAAAATGGCGACAGTTTGGGACTTATCGAGTTTGACTAACATTTGACGATTTCTGAGGATACTTTTGAGGTTGCGATAAGCTATAAAAGTGTTCAATCCAGCATTTCAAACCGAAAAGTTTCGGTTAATTGGTTCCTGGAATTTCACTGAGAATCAAAAGCCTGCACATGTGGGAGATTTTAATAGGTAGTGTTTAACGCCCGTTTTTATTACTGAGGCACCACAGGCGGTGAACACTGATGATACATGAAATGAAATATTAGAAAAGAATTTTAAAGGAAGGAATTGTTTCAGGCCTAAGTATAAGGTACCTCTCCTGTATTTGCCGTTTATGAGGAATGAAGAAAACCTGGAAAAACCCTGAGTCAGGGAGGACGGTCCTGCTGGTTTGGAACCCCAGACCTCCCGCGCCTTAACGATCTCGGCCCCCCTGGGCCGAATGTGTCAGCGGCTTTTGGCTGTATTGGGATCAAAGAAACACGTTATCTGCATCGAACCATAATCTGCGATGAAATGAAGCGAGCATGGATTGAAGCAATAGAGAAAGTCAGCTTCTATCAAAACAAAAACTCGCCTGTTAGCTGGAAAGGCTTTCGTGATAGATTTCTGGGATTCCCAAGGCATTTATTCATCGATTTTCTTCATGAATGTGGAACATTCAGTGCAGGTTAACACTGCCACCTTCTCGTTAACACAAAACGTCTTATTGGTGAAAAAAGACGTCAGCAATGGGTATGTCTGAGATCTTCTCCAAGATAACGCCAGTCTACATAAGGCTGCTATGACAAGGAAAATATCCAGGATATTTTATATTGGGACACTCTTTAGTCCATACTTATGTCTTGCGATTGGAAAAAGCATTTGTAGTTTGGCGATTTGACAGGGACAGTTGTAAGCGTTTATACGCAACTGGTTGGAAACTTACTCTTTCTCGTAATGGAATTAAGAAAAGTTCTATCCGCTAGGAAAATGTGTTTGTAAATGGGGAAATTAATAGAAAAGTTCAGTTTCAATAAATAAAATTTTCGGTTTATATGGCTTAACTTATATATACTGTTATATTCTTATTTTGGTGAAATTAGAAGCTTGTGGTGATTTACGAGTATTAGATGGCAGAGCGTGCATTTATTTAGCACTAAACTCAACAAAAATTCCAGATAAACGTTTGGGGGGAAGCCTGTACAGAACAGATTTACTAAATACGCGTATTTAAACAGTCACATAAAAAAGAACCCACTAGCAAATTCGTAAAATGGATATAATTGTATGAAACGTTTATGCTCTCGTGTTTGATTTACTGACAAAAGATTCTATAGTTCAATGACTTAGGTGTTAGTTTGGATTTGGACTGTGTATCAGTAGGAAAATAAATCACATATACAACCCAGGCATGCTGATCAGAACTTTCAGATTTCCTACAATGAAGGGTAGTTTTTGAAAAATTTGCAATGTAATGTTGTTTCAGTTTCAGATCGCCTGGAAACTCAGTTTGCAACAAACAAGTTCATTTGGTACATGTTTTAGAACTTATTTAGACACGTTTCTAATAATAAAGTGCATAGTAAAAGAAAAAAAACGGTATTTGTAATGTAGCCCATCTTTTACTGATATACCTTTACAGTTTCATTAATTTGTAGATCTAAAATGGAATCTATTGATTGCTAAAGTCTGTTCCTCTTAAATTCTCTATATCGACAAACAAGTTATGTTGCTCACCGTCTGTTTGGGTTTCTTTTACGTTTATTAGCTTTCGTGTCCGATATCAAACGACTATTATTTTTTACGGTGCGAAACATAAAAAAAGGTTGCGTAGAACGTTATGAGATTGGTGCGTTGCGCATGTCAGTATATTACGTCACCTCCACTGATATCAGATATGCACTTATGTGAAAAATTAAAGTTGTCAAGCGCTGAGAGATGAGACGTTATATACTACTGAAGACTTTCAAATAGAAGTTTAAAATTACACACATCAAAATTGTCTTAGACCTTTTTAGTCACTACACGCCTTTGGCTTACTACAGCGAACTACTGCGTCCTCTAACCCCGTCTTGCGATATCACTGGTAGAGTGCAGTACTAAAGTTGGTTAGCTAGACGGTGATTTTTTCACTCCCCAGATTTAAATCGGATCGAGCATCTGTGGAAAAAGTTTTTGACGGTATTGAAAACACGGAGACTCTGAATAACTGGTTTTAAACTACATCCTTTAATGCTTATTAGTTAATTTAGAAAAATGATTAACGAATAAAGGGGAGATTTAACTCTGACTGCAGCCCTAACTGCAGTGTAATTAGTTACTAATGAGTTTAGGAAATCAGGAAGTGCTCTTTAAATTAAACTAATTTGTTTTAGGCGACGGTCAGTTATTTTATAAAGCGACGGTATTTTCAACCTCTATAATTTTAACTGATATGTTAATTAGGTTTTTTGTTCAATGATTCTACTAATCGCTCTGCTTCTTCTTTATTATTATTAAAAATACGAATCTTCTATGCTATAAAATCTGAACTGCCGTTCCTTTCTAAAAGTATAATAATACTACTACAGGAAGTCTCGGAAATATTTTTACAAACTTTATGGCGGGTTCCTTACACTGAAACAAAGAAAAAAAAATGTATATAAATATATTTGCGGAAGTGCTTAGTTTTTGAGTTATTAATGAAAGTTTACTTCAGCGCGTTTCAAGGTACAATCAACAACTAAAGTTTGTAACCTAAAATAAAGTTTCTTTTTATGAAGTAATCGAATGCTATAACCGATACCAGTGTGATACACTTGGTGCAATTATATGACAAAATATTATTCACAAAATGCAGCAATAACACTGTTCAAGTTTAGCCATTTATTTGATTTGATAATAACTACATTGAAGATGTGATAGAAATAGTCTTTTTAACTCTTGTGTAGACTTTCATTATTAACTCAAAAAGTAAGGGTTCCCAGACATGTTTATACGGCTATTTTTTCTTGTTTTGGTAAATTTCATTAATAACCCCTAAAACTTAATAATTTCTGCACTTAGTTTATATGCACATTTTTCTTGTTTTGGTAAGTTGTCATTAATAACTCAAAAACTAAGGATTACAGGACATGTTTATAAGGACTTTTTGTTGTTTTGGTGTGAAGAATCAGCCACAAAAGTTTGCAAAAGTATTTGCGAAACACCCTGTAAAACATACAAAATTTGTTTACTTTTTTAATTGGTATAACATTATTTTCTTGCACCTATAGGCTTATCCTCAAATAGAAGTATTTTGGGGAACAGACCCCTATTCGAAAGCTGCTATATTTAAACTCTTCTCCATGCTTCACAAGCTTATCGATATCCTTTTGAATCACTCTATAGAATTAGGATCTGCAATGGAGCATCAAAATACTCAAACAAGCGCGATGTAATTCCATTCCAGAGAGAATTTATGAAAACCTGCGAATTATGCATACATACATTAAACCGAACCATTAGTCATATTTGGTTAGAAAAAAATCTCCTATCAATGCTATCGCACGTTATTAGAATGAATAAAATATGACTGTTCCTGTCGATGAATGGGATAGAGAACAGCGATGAATTATATGCGTTTTGGACATCAAGAGTAACAAATAAAAATCACCACAGAATGAAAAAGAAACATGGAAAAGCGTATTGGTCACAGATAAAGGCATGAAAGTAAAGAAATTTAGAATTGGATAATTAAAGAAGCACCACTGCAATTTTTGCTATATGCCCAATCTGCACCTGTGCTGTGGCTTGTCTCGACAAGTGTGGAGCCACAGGGGAGTCAAAAGTGAGAGATGCTTGTATTTAGGTATGCTGTTGTTTTATTTGTTTCAGTGTCGCATTACCCTATTGCTTCTTCTTCCTCGTAAATTATTTTAACGTCCTACCAACTACTAAGATCTGTCCGGACAAAATGTATCCCATTGTTGTCTGATCAAATAATATATTGGAGTTTGCGCTATCATTGTCGTAGGACTAAAACTTAACTTCGGTATTATTTTTGTACAGTAATACACTATTTTTTTCATTGCAATGTACAATCTACTGTTTCCGTTTAGCTATAGTGGAACCGTTAAATATTTGTTATTTGTGAAACAAATGTTAATTTAACTATTTGGAAAAATGTTTACGTAGCACCGGGCAGTAGCTCACGTACCACCAATGGTACGTATACCATAGTTTGAGAACCCCTGATTTGTAGCTCTAGATGATGTTTATAAAATTTTAAAATGACTAAACGACTTTATTTATCAGACTAACCAAGTTCCAAATTTAACATATTAGACAAAAATTCCGTTAATTGCATTTTACACAGTAAAATTAGCAAATGAAAAGTACGGTTTAAAATAGACTGATAATAGAAGAAAACTAATATTGAAACCAGGGAGACAAACTTTCAGTTTATTGCTTTAGGCTAAAATTATTATTAAACATTAATTAAATTGTTAAGCAACTGTTAAAATATTTATCTTACATTGCAGATAACCCTGTTAAGTTAAGGAAAATAATTGGAAATTCTTAATTTAAGAACTTTAATAAAACGTTAATCTGCATTCTTGAAAATTATTAAAATATAATAATTCAACAAGAATTATAACATCATTGAACTTGCCTGATGAAGTGGATTTTACTAGTTTCTTCCCTCTAGAGAACAAGTTATGATATCAGTAAAGCAAGCCTACCACTTATTTGATTGAGTAGTGTTTAAAGCCCGTTTTTATTACTGAAGCACCACAGGCGGTGGGCACTGATGATACATGAAATGAAATAGTAAATTGGGAATTTTTTTTAAAGGAAGAAAGCGTTTCAGCCGGCATTTGCCAGTTATGAGGACTGAGGAAAACCTGGAAAAAACTTCCATCAGGGAGGACGGTCCTGGCGGGATTCGAATACCTGACCTGCTGCTCACGAGTCCGCGCCTTAACGACCTCGTTCACCCGTGGGGTCCTATCACTCAATGTCTATACTGGGTTCAGAAGAGTTAATAGTACAATATGTAAAATTATAAAAACAGCGCCAACACTGCAGCTGTTCCTTAATAGCAACAATCGATTATAGTAAGAGATGAATAAAATGCAAACATATAATGTTTTAGGTACATCCTATTCGTCATATAAATCCAAACATAATAATTGAAGTTGACTTAAGTGCATTTACCTTTCCAGTGATATTTCTAAACATTTTAGGTGTGATTTTTTTCCATTGGGATATGATTGCAACTAGAATGAATTTAATAATGCGGATTATATTGTTGTGCGAGTCTCAAACTGTGTTTCTGTATAATATAAAATCAACATTTTTTTAATTATGTGCCTTTTCCCGCCAGCCAAAGAATTGTCCTAGTTATGACCACAGGGATCCAGCGTATAGGATTCAGCTGTGTCCAAAATAGCGGATATTTGGACATGCTGAATCATAGAAATTTATCCGGTTCCAAGCATATAAGGTACAGCATGCAGGGGTATGCAAACACAAAGGTGTTACTTTAATGTATTGCTAACTCCTGACAAACCCGTTTAGATTCTCTTTTTAATTTTACATATACACCATTTTGAAACACTTAATTACCAAAGCATATCTATTACATCAAATTATATGTGGGTTTTATAATTTAATTCTGTTCAAATTCAAAGGACAATAACAACAGTCAATGTTGCCAGGAAACAGGAAAAAGAAATATATATATAAATGCGTTCTCCTTATAATTTAAACATCTAGAGTAAAGCTGTCTTTAGAAAATTTAAAGGTCCTTTTTTTTTAATTAAACAGATAATCATTCATAATGGAATGTTTTGAAATGAAACCCGTGGAAACGTTTTTGGTGTATGATACGTTTATATAATATTAACTATGTAAATATTTATATTAAAACCTATTTTATTAAAGTACATAAAAGCGCTCAGATTTTTAGATATGCATTTATCTTTGATTTATTGACTGAAATGTCATACATCATTCAAACTTTTAATATAAACTGTTTCAATGATGACCCAAATACCATGAGAGCATGATAGTGCCAGTTTTTTCTGCAGGCATTGACTGATTAGATTATCAATAATGTTATGCACAAAATATTGGATAGTGCCCCATTACTGGTTGGACTCTATGCTTCTTATCCTTGTGGTGGCCAGGAATCGATTATTAACTCGATCTATAGAATTAATCCTTTAACGTTCAAGATGATGTTCTTAATGGTATAGAACCACGTGGAACAACTTTAAAAATGTAATACCTTTTTTCTCTACATTTAAAAAACAGATTCACACTTAAAAAAACACCACCACAGGGGTCGAAGCCGTTAAGGGGAAGGCTCGTGAGCGGAAGGTCTGGGGTTCGAATCCCACCAGCATTGTCCTCCTTGACTGACTGAGGTTGTTTCCAGGTTTTCCTCAATCCTCATAAATGACAAATGTCGGGGAGGTGTCTTAAACTTAGGCCTGCAATATTTCCTTCCTTAAAAATGAAATAATCCTTTCCCAATATATCATTTCATCTCATGTATTATCAGTGTCCACCATCTGTGGTGCTTCAGTAATTAAAATTGAAGTTAAACACTATTAAAAATAACACTTAAAGAACGTAGGTACAACAATTACTGTGCCGAACAATTCTACATTTCGACTCAGAAATGACAACAATGTGCTTTACACATTCTCGCCACAAGTCACTGTTGAAGCTTTTTGTTTTGTCATCCTATACTTCTGAAAGATAGCAGCTTTATGGTTTACTGCAATAGAAATAGTGAATTTGTTTAGTATACATACAACACTAGTAGCTAGAATTATTTTTAGGAAAAAATACACTAGAGAATATAAGGTTTCTCGCAAAAGGATCCTTAGCAGTTGCAGTGCTGAAAGATGCATACCTCGTCAGTATTTAGTATGCAAACGGTTTCTGCATGCAAAAACAGCTGCATTTCTCAAGAGTGCGCAAAAGCAGTTGTAGGCAAATGACACGTAACCAAGGAATTACATAAATGCATTTTCCTCGTCTGCGTGATCTGCAAATAAAGTAATGGAATCTTTCCTGATTTCGCTTCTCTAGCACAGCTTGTACAAGTAATTTTCACTTGCAATTGTATTTTCTCTGCCACTTGAGAAGTATGAAAAATCAATTCCAAAATGGGGTTAGTTGGGAAGGCTGTTTGCCGTTAATGCTTTTCCATTTTATGCCACTCAATGTTGCAATGATAATATGTTTTCATTCGGTATAACCATTTTATTAAATGGGGTTATCATTTGAATTAAATCAGAGTAATTGCAAGGAGCTATTAACGAAAAGTAGATAACAGCAAAGTATAAAAAATGACAATTATATTTTTCGATCAATAAATATTTGTTTAAAAGTTCTGCTAAATATTAACGTTTACCTACTGAGCGCTTCGCGTAAAACGAATTTACTTTGGAGGTTTTCTCTTTCTTAAAAAAAATATATATATATATACTATTAATAGAGTAATAAAAACTTCTAAAAAGCATAAAAACTGATAAAAAACACTCAGAGTGCAATATAAGAAAGTTCACATAAAATTTCACACTAAAAACCGCAAAATTGAACACTAAAATCACACTATATTTCGAGCTTGGCTCTTGGTCACGTGATGAAAATGAACTGAGCTCTGGCAGGCAGCGTCTGTCGTTGTGAGGCATAGAGATGTGACGTGGCAGCAAAACTGCCAACTCTAGCTGAACAAAGTAGTTTGGCAAACCTGGCAGTATTACAGGGAGATGTTGAGGCCTGGAGGAATACGGGCTTTATGTAAAACTATTGCTGCCATCTCTACGTCTCTAAGTAAGGTGTGTTTAGATGGGGGAGCGGCATCTATGAGAATAAGAGAGAAACAGTTGTCGAACGTGGCCTGGTGAAAATTGGCATGTTGTGATACCGGTAATGGGGAACAAGTTTTAACTGAATGCCTGTGATTGTTCATTCTAATAGATACCTTAGTGGACGTTAGTCCAATGTAAAAAGCGGGACAAAATTGGCATTTAAGTAAATACACCCATTTGTGGAGGTACAGTTGAAAAAAGAGTGAATTTTAAATTCTGATTTCAGATTTGAACTAACATAAGATGAGCATGGGGATATCAAGGCACAGGTTTTACATTTAGGGCGGTTGCACGGATATGAGCCAAGTGTCGAGAAGGAGGGCTGAGGATAATCAATATTTTTGCGAAAAATGCTTCTGAGGTTGCGAACTGACCGGAAACATAGCCTTGGTAATGTTTGAAAAAATGATGCAGTTAGCTGGTTTTGCGTGAGGATATTGAAGCTGTCTTTTAGGACAGGTTTGAGTCTTTCAATGCCTGGAAAGTATGTCACTGTGAAATTCAATGGATCAATATCTGCTGTTTTACGAGTCTTAGGAGTATGCTTCTGATGAGAAGCCTGGACTTTTGATTTTACTAGGGAAGGGGGGTAACCCCTGTTGACTAATTTGTCAGTTAATTGGGTGATGTATCTATCAAGAGCTGAGTCATTATTGCAGATTCGGTGTCCTCGTAGAGACAAAGAAAAGGGTATGGCCTTTTTTATATGTGATGGATGGCAACTTTCGAAATGTAAGTACTGCTGTAGGTTGGTAGGTTTAACATGAATTGATGTCAGAAATTGCTTATTGATTAACTGAATTTCCACATCCAGGAAGACAGCTTGAGTACGGGAAACTGTGGATGTGAACTTAACTGGATAGTTGGTGTTCAACCTATTGAAGAAACTATCAAATGCCGTAATACTATGGGTCCAAATGATGAAAATATCGTCAATAAATCTGCGCCACACCAACGGTGCTAAGGGTTCTGAATGTAGGAATTCTTCAAGTTTGGCCATAAACAGGTTGGCGTAAGATGGAGCCATTCTGGTCCCCATGGCTGTCCCCTTGACTTGAAGAAAATATTGACCTTCAAATATAAACACATTATGAGTGAGGACAAAAAATGCTAATTGGCAAATAAAATCATTGGAAGGAGTCTGAGCTAAGTTTGATTTATCTAAAAAGTAGGCTAAAGCTTCTAAACCCTTATTGTGGGGGATATTGGTGTAAAGCGAAGACACAACTAGAGTAACTAATAATACGTCATCATAAATATTTAAATCCACAGACTTCAGAATTTCTAGAAAATGAAAAGTCTTTAATATAGGAGGGTCTGGAAGAGGCTATGGGTTTGATATAAAAATCAACAAGGGCTGAAATTCTTTCAGTGGGGCTGCCATAACTGGCTACTATAGGTCGTCCTGGGCAGCCTGTTTTGTGTATTTTAGGTAAAAAATATACAGAAGGTGTGCGGGGAAAAACTGGTGTTAACAGTGTAATGTCAGTTTTGTTAAAGCCTTCTAATGGAGCTCTAGCAGATACGAAATGTGTTATTTCTGTGTTGAAGTCAGGAGTAACATCTTGCAATAGGCTCAAATAATAATCTTCGTCATGCAACTGTCGAAAGGCTTCTTGGGTGTATAATGCCCGATCCATGACAACGACTGAGGAGCCCTTGTCGGCCGGCAAAATGATGATATTGGGATTCAAGGATAACTTACGTAACAAAACTCTCTGAATAGGGGGAAGGTTGTCTCTGGATTGAAAAAGCTTCAGAAATCTAGGGTGACTGATGTCATCTAGAAATTTATCAATAAAACGTTCCACAGGGTGAGAGGAAGCCAAAGCTGGGAGTTCATTAGCTGAAGGGGGACGAAAAGGTAGTAATCCCGGGTTGACAGACGAGGCAGAACCTGTTGGGTGCGTGTGCCAATGGTACTTCCATCGTAAATGTCGGCAAAATTTAACTGCATCAATAATGAGGCGGGACCGATCAAATTTAGGAACCGGTACAAAAGATAAACCCTTCTCTAGTAGAGATCGTTCAGAGTCAGATAAGGAATAAGAAGACAAATTGACTACTTGAAGGGCCCTATCTTGTTCTGAGCTGGCAGCATGTGTAGCCTCTTGGGTTTTGGAGAGCCTCAACATCTCCCTGTAATACTGCCAGGTTTGCCAAACTACTTTGTTCAGCTAGAGTTGGCAGTTTTGCTGCCACGTCACATCTCTATGCCTCACAACGACAGACACTGCCTGCCAGAGCTCAGTTCATTTTCATCACGTGACCAAGAGCCAAGCTCGAAATATAGTGTGATTTTAGTGTTCAATTTTACGGTTTTTAGTGTGAAATTTTATGTGAACTTTCTTATATTGCACTCTGAGTGTTTTTTATGAGTTTATATATATATATATATATATATATATATATATATATATATAAATCTAGATAATTTATTCACACTACTTATTTTTGGCAAATATATATATTCCATTAATGCTACTATCGCAACAGGTAAACTATGAACTTACTCCTTTTTTAATGTTTGATCATGTATATATTGAAGAATTTTATAGATTGAAACTGTCACGTTTAAGACCATGGACAATTTCAAAGGGTCATAAGTTTCTGTAAAATGTATAGCACACAACGCTTGTGCCCCTTACCGCCAAGTTGAGAAACACCCTCCAAGTTTGCTAGGCATTACGCTAAGCTACAGAAACCCAAACGTAACTGAATTCAGGAACGACCGAAGCCGAACACCAGTCGGTCAGGACGAAAAGGAAGTGGGAAGGCAAGTAGGATGCAATAGAGGCAAAAGATCCCACGAAAAACCAAGACGACAATGGTCAAACCTGTTCATAGAAAGGGTAGAAAACCAATGACCTTAGCATAGATAGATATTGAGGAAAGTGGAGGAACACATGACGGAAACTTGACAGTGAAAAAAGAAATGTAAAACTTTATTTTTAAAATGGTATTTAAAGCTCGTTTTCACCAGTACGAGTTTCACAAGCGGTGGACACTGAGGATGAAATGATAAATTGGGAAAGAGATGTTTTTAGGAAGATAGCTTTACAGGCATAGGTTTAGGTTATCTCTCCGGCATTTGTAATTGATCAGAAGTGAGTAAACTTCTGAGTCAGGGAATACATCCTGACGGAAATCGAACCCCAAACCTCCAGTTCAATGCCTCGATAAGCTGAATAGTGAATAGTGTAGTGAACAATGGTAAATACTGTTAATTGTAATATAGGACAGAGAATGTGAATAATAAAATTGAAAAATGAAATAGTTCTTGGAACAATGTACCTAAAATAAAAGAATTAAAAGAAGTAGAAATAAACAAAACACTCAAATAGTAACACAAATGTCACACTGTTTGAAACCGCAGAGGTGGCTTGAAAAGATAGATAAGGAAGGGATAGTGGGGAGAAGCTTGGTCCGTTAGATTTTTTTTTGATTGATTTATTTAAGGACGCTCTTTAACAGCTCAGGTCATCAGCGTCCCATCCAACTCAGGGCGTGAAACGGCCGACAAATTTTGCTCAGAGGCCTCTCTTTCAGACTTGAGGTTCTTTATCGTGCCGTAAATGTACGACACGGGACCCACGGCTTTACTTCCCTTCCGAAGGAAGCCATACGTAGGATTTTTACGCCCGAAAAAATCCATCGGTTCTAGTCGGGTTCGAACCCGCGATCTTGGTGATCCGTTAGAGTAACTTGGTTTAACTTTAAGCTTCAATAAGGAAAGAGCGGTGTTAAAGGAAAGATATAGTGACATACCCGTTCCCGGGTAAGGTTAGGAGACAAATGAAAAGACAAAGGTTTTGTGTGTACTTAATACCTTAAAATGTGATATGTTCCTGAAAATGATAAATAATAGTTGGCATCTCTTAAATAGCATGTGTTATTTATGATTTCGATCCCTGACGTTCCTTTCCTCCCATGATTGATTAGATAAGTTTACATTTATTTGTGTCGCACGACCTGCCACCAAGATCGAGAGTAAGGTTTTATATGATATGATGAATTAGTGTGCTGGGGGTGCAGCAATATGTTATTTTTTTCACCGCTTTTAAAATGCCCTTGCATATATTCCAAACCTTTAACACCAATTAGTTATCAAAATAACTCTCCTTTGCCCTCATTAGCGATCATAATCCTTCTGCTCATTCATACGCTAGCTCCAGTGAAAAAATTGCCACTATGGACTCCAAGTTTCGACACGAGATTCTCAATTTTAGATGCCTTTTCTATAAATCTATACCCTCAGCACTGGTCTTGAGCACTAATAAAATTTGCAACGTTTCTGTCAAGCGATGATTGAATGTGTCTTGTACGCTGGAGTGCTAGAAGCTCCAGTGGTTGCTTTTGAACGTCTTCATCACCACATGTTCCAGAGGAGCGATTTTGTGCACTTTGGCGATTGTCTTCCATCCCTTTTGATAGAAATGGTACTTGGTGATACCATCATAGCCCATTCCCCACCAAAACATTACTGTGGTAGGATGATGGCTTCTCCGGACCTTTGGACATTCTAATAAGCTTCTTGTGAAGTCGAAACAAATTCTGTCTTTGACAGCTGTAGCTTTCTTGAATAATTTTCAACTCAACATCCACTTCTGCAGTTAAAAAAACTCACTGCTGCAAATAAAGCCTTCAATTCAAGTTTTGTCTAAGAATGTTGTACATGGATATCTTGGTTATGTTCATCTCAAAGGCATCACGGTCATATCGGATTCCACTAAATATGGCTCACGACTGCTTTGACATCAGCGACGGTCCTCACAGAACACAGCCGTCCGGAACTTAAACGGTCATCTACAGTGCCGGTCTCATCGAAAGTTTGATTGATGCAGTACACAAACAACCTACTGTTTTTCAGTTTTTTAAGCACATGAAAATCTCGCTTGATGATTTTTAACCGTATGAAGGATTATCACAATAACATGTTTTTTAATCTGTCGATTAAGCCTCAAATAATATTTATCTCCAGCAATGTACATCTGACCTCAACAATCAGGGTCATAGTGTCTGGTAGTATAAGTTATTCATTACCAAAGTACAGTTCCTTACTAAAGTTTGTAACAGTATTTATGGCAAGATTAAGTGTATAATTTAGAATAACATATTCTGAACTCCTGAAGTCCATATTCGGAATTGCCCAACGCGTGACATGCTTAAAGTGGTTTCCCATATTGTAGGAGGCATTTACTGAATTTCTATATAAATATAGTATACAAATCATATGGTATAAATAATGCTTTTCTATTTATAAAATTTATTTTACTGTAGTGGTATTATTACTTTCCTATACCTTGTTAGCATATGCATGTTATAATTATAGTATTTTAATTACTTTCAGAGCCACCCATTAAAGTAGCATTGGAAGTAGATCGAGACATATTTCAAGCGAAATGTGCAATATAATAAGTTTTCAGAGTATGATAGTAGATTGTAGTGCCCTAAATATTTGAGTTTGATCCCATTTTTTATACTAGTCTTGAACCAATAATTCTGGAAACAAATATCGTCGTAATTCCTTCAATGATTCAGAATAATCTTAAATTTTTTCCCCCCAATCAGTCATAAAATCCATTTAATTATATTAACTTTAACGTTATTCGTGTTGGAAACCGTCACAAGTGGCCGAGGTCGTTAGGGCGCGGACTCGTGAGCAGAAGGTATGGGATTCGAATCCCGCCAAGACGATCCTCCCTGACTGAGGTTTTTTCCAGGTTTTCCTCAGTCCTCATAACTGGCAAATGCCGGTGATTACCCTAAATTTAGGTCTGGAACGTTTCCTTCCTTTTAAAAAAAAGCCTTTCCCAATTTATCATTTCATTTCATGTATCATCAGTGTCACCGCCTGTGGTGCCTGTAAAAACGGGCGTTAAAATCTAATCAATCAATCGTGTTGGAACTAGTTTGAAGGAAATTTACGCCTAAATGCATACATCTTTGCTACATGACTTTCTGTACCTGATGTATATCCTGAAGATGGATAAGTGACAACGCAATGAATATCTCACTTTCGATTACATATTCTAACTGCTCATTTCTGTCGCAACTGACTGGAAGAAAGAATGGCGTTGCTCGTGCAGCGTGGAGATCTCAGTGATTGGAAGGGACTAGCTCCGCTGGTCGGCTGATGTAAGTTGCGGGACTTATAAACTGCTCTCGCTGTGGATAACTCTTTCCTTTTAAGAAGGAAAAGAGACAAAAGAGACTGACATACCTAGTATTTTTGCGCCCATCTTAAAGACAATAACAATTAAGATTTTATTACATTTATGTAAGATAATCTGGTTTAAATATGTTATAATATATAGGAAAATTACTATATTTAATTCATGCATTGATATTAGGTTTCGTTTAGCATGTATATTACAATAAAATTTCAAATCATACTTAAGGAGTATACAGCTAAACATTATCAACGTTACCTACGAGACCATGGCTTTCTCTGCTGCAATTATGCTTACGTTTTTAAAAGAGAAAGCAAGCACTTTTATGTTTGCTTAGTAGCAATATAGCTTGTTGATACCGTATAAATTAGCGCCGCAAGCTCTCTTGTTTATACCAGGCTTTAGTTATAAAAACTTCTCCGTTCATGTCTCTGCTACTATGCATGCCACAGCCTGCGGCGTTAGTGCTTAGTTAGTTCTTAAAAGAGGTATATAATCTTGCATTATAGAAGGTACGGAAATTCTAAAAATTATGCACAGACACGCGCACACACAAACGCGATGAGCTGCTTTTTGTTTAAAATAACGTTTGCGCACAAAAATGCCCTGCTCTAAAATCATACTCTTGATTATTTTCCGCAAATGAATATTGTCGCAACCACAGTTGAAAATACTCCCTAATTTTCCTAAACTTCCCAATTGCTGCTATCTCGCGGTTGCAACGCTAAGAAGCTATCCAAGTTTAATCTCTAATTATCTCTTGCATCGTTGAATGAGGGGACGTAAGGGATTAAACATAAAACAAACACATATTCATGAGTACAGATATGCTGACAATAATTATTATTTCTATTATTTCCCATTATAATTATTAACTAATATTTGACTTGACTAGAGCCTCACGGAGCGACTGTACTGATCACTTCTTAGCTCTCCCTCTGATGTCTCCTTATTGATTGACGCCACGCTATTCTGTTTAACGGTCTTTCTTTACGAACTGTCTGTATCTAATCAATATACCGCAATAATGCATTAACAATATGCTGTAATAATTCGATGCATTATTACTACCTACATGCGCCACAATATATACTGTATAAAAAGCAGCATTTAGGGTTATGACAAAGGAGAGGAAACGGGATTGAAATATGGACTCCGCTGGCTGCGGTATACCCTGTAGCCGAGACATAAAGCAAATGGGACCAGTAAAGATTTATAAATAAAGTCCTATATATGGTGCAACATTTAAATGATCGCCGCACTTATGGAGGTACCTGCATCACAGGTCGAATGAAACAGAAATAACGTTAAAATTATAACAAAAGTTTGATCAATTGGGTCCCTTTGTTTCTCTGCTAGCCGTTCTCTTAGCGAATGTATTCTGCATTGAAATAGCTGCAAGAAATGGAACTTAAGTGTTAGTTAAAGCGTCTGGAAAAACAGAATGGAATTTAGACGAAAAAACGCGTACAGAAAATCAGTATTGACAAAGTAAATTATACGAAAGTGGGAAACTGGGAAACGGTCTCTGAGGAAATCACTTCCGAAACCAAAGCAACAGGTGGATGTATGAATGTCTTCGGTGTACAGCGATTAAAATGCAATAGAAGCGGCAGACTCAAAGCATGTCTGTGACTGACCAATAATGTATTACCACTTTATGTTGACATGTCCTAAATCAAACATGTTACACAGACCAACCACACACGCAATTAACCTGCACGTTAATTAGCTTTAACGCTAAATTACATTTCTGGAAGATTTTGCCAAAATTTCAATTGTGGGTACTCTAAAAAGAACACTGTAAGAAAATGGAATGAGGAGTAGGAACCCTTCATATTAATATGTATTATAGTCTAATGCCCGAAGTGAAGAAGAAGCAATACTTGTCTAAGCCCCGAAAGACACCGAGGTTTCAATCCTAGAGACAAAAGAATTCTGCTCTTAACAACTATGTGGCTGATAATTGAAAAACAATAAAAATAACGCTAAATGCAATTGCTTGCTGCTGATAATGTGAAAGTTGGTAGAAGTCGATTTTGTTTCATATAGTTCAAATTAGATACATTTTCTATGTGTAGCTTCATGAACCAATGCTCATCTTCCCCACACCTAAAAGCATAACATAATATACTGGGTGAATTTTCCTTCTCAGAACCCTTCCACGAGCAGTTGGCCGCAGATGTCCGAGGTCTGCAGTTTTTGCCTTGTTTCCCCCTTGAAAGACGGCCGGGGAGGCGGAGAGGAGGTCAATTCGAGTTTAACTCTGGGAAAGCACGGGCGTAATCTTGTGTGTTGTGTGACAGTATTAAGCATTCATTAGATGTCATAATACAGTGTATTAATTACTTTAATATGACTTAATTTTGGTATTCTATTCCCCAGAGACTATTAGTACCAACTGGGATTGTACGGAGATCGTTTCAAGAGAGATTTCCTAAATATTTCACTTCCATATCGAAGTTCAACTGTCAGAGAGGTAAATAATGTTGGTTTTTTTGATTTATTAATTTAAGGACGCTCTTTAACAGCTCAGGTCATCAGCGTCCCATTCAACTCGGCCGACAAATTTTGCTCAGAGGCCTCTCTTTCAGGCTTGAGGTTCTTTTTCGTGCCGTAAATGTACGACACGGGACCCACGGCTTTACTTCCATTCCGAAGGAAGTCATACTTAGGATTTTTACGCCCTAAAATCCATCGATCCTGGCCGGGTTCGAACCCGCGATCTTGGAATAATGTTTGTGAAATAGTAAGTTTTCTCAATATATATATATATATATATATATATATATATATATATATATAAAAGCGAGGACGTCCACATACAGTACACATAGAAGAAACGTTAGATAACATGGATATGCTCTGGAACGTTCCCCTAAAAATCACTTCGATGTCTTTCTAGGCAAACAAGAATTTCCTATTCTTCTGTTCGAACGGCTATAAAGCTATTGAAATTAAAACCCTATAAGATAACTGCAGTGCAAGAACTTATGACCCTATATCCAAAAGTAAATTTTGTATGGATTTTGAATACTGTGCATGACGAAGATATTGGACCTAATCTAATGTTATTTACGGACGAATTTTGATTCCACCTAAGGGTTATGTTAATTCACAAAATAGCCGATACTGGAGTTTAGAAACACATAACCTGCTTCTCGAGGAACTCCTGCATGATAAAAAATAGGATAGGAGTGTGGCGAGATGAAATAGGCATTTTTAAGACACAATTAATAGTGATAGAAGTGCACAGAATAATTTGCAACACTTTTTCCGTGAATTAACTCTGAAGGATGATAGGTTCGTGACTTTCTAACAGAACTCTGCAACGGCGCATACAGACCATGTCTCCTTGCATGTATTCATAAAATATTCAAGAATACAACCATTATTAACAAAATACAGCCCCCTCTGCCCCCTCGATTTAGCGCCATGCAATTTTTAATGGTGCTTAACGTCCGTTTTTACTACTAAGGCACCACAGGCGGTGGACACTGATTCATACACGAGATAAAATGATGAATTGAGAAATTATTATTTTTTTTTTAAGAAAGAAAACATTCCAGGCCTAAGTTTAGGAACCCCCCAGGCATTTGTCAATTATGAGGACTTAGGAAAACCTGAAAAAAACCTCAGTCAGAAAGGATGGTCCTGGTGGGATTCGAACCCCAGACCTCCCGCTCACGAGTCCGCGTCTTAATGACCTCGGCCACCCGTAATGAAAAATAACACTCGTGAAGAAATGTCTTCCATTGCTCAGAGGGAACTGCAGAAGGTAATGGTTAATTTCATAAACCGATGCCAGAAATGGTTAAAAAATAAAGTCAGTAGTTTCAGCATTTTCTTGCTTGATAATGTAAATCTTAAGTGGAAGTAAGGACCTTTTTACTATAAATCAATGGAGGAAGGAAATCTTTTTGAACCAAGGAATTACATAACAGCTTTAACACGGTAAAGTTTTTAGCTTTACAGTCATTATTACAATATTAATGACAATATTATTTTACAACCATTATACAAATAAGTTTCATCAATAGAAACTGTTTCATGGGCAAGGATCTTAGAACCTTCTTCTTCAGCCAAACAGGGTATTTTCTGATTTCAAGGAAATATTCTTCGCTCTCCCTTCTCCTGGGTCTTCATCCTCTTGGTTTTTGTCAATGATAAGTTTTCGGATGCCTTGTGTATCTACGAGTATTGTTATCCGTTATTTTTATTGTCATTTATATTTTAAATGTCTAATTATTTTCTATATCTACATTTTTGAAATTGCAGCAAATTGTCTTATAAAGGTCACTTTTGTTCACTGTATTCTTTGCTGTTTTTGTTTATTGACCGTCCAAATTTCAGATCCATATAGGAGGGTAATTATTTAAATAGTGTTTAACACCCGCTTTTTCCACTGAGGCATCACATGCTATATGAGAGAAATGATAAATTGAGAAAGGATTTTTTTTTTAAGGAAGGAAATGTTCCAGGCTTAAGGGGTACCTCCCCGGCATTTACCATTTATGAGGACTGAGGAAAACCTGGATGGTTGTGGTGGGAATCGAATCCCAGACCTCCCTCTCAAGAGTCCGCGCCTTAACGATCTATCACCCGTGGCAGTATATAGGGGAATATTGGCTCTGTAGTTACCTTTTATAACTGCATTAGGTATTCTTCCTTAGGCTATGTAATCTGTTACTCAGATATGACGCATTCTTATCTCGTTTATACATCGATTTTGGGGTGGCATTCAGAGTTTATAACCTCGACACGCTTGATTAATAGAGGTCCAAGATGAATTGGCAGAGTTGACAGTTTAAGTAACACAGTAAAATGTGCATAATCTTGAACTATCACAAGTAGGTAACAGGTTGAGACAAATTCTCGTGTAGCTTTGCATGTAACTCCCCGGGTTGTAACGATGCATCTTATCAACAGGCATTCTTAAAACAAATGGGCACTGTGCATGTTAGTGAATGTTAAAACATTAATAACTGCCAATTATTAAAAAGGACTCGTGATCCCCGAGTCCTAGAGTTTCCATTAATCGAAGCTACTCAGTTAAATAATTATCAGTAAACGCTATAGCTCACTGGAAATTTCTGCTTCTAAATCTCCTCCCAGAACACAGCGTGGTTTAAAGTCCAATGAAGCCACAAATAAAATGTGAAAATTAGGATTAGAATTTTTAGTGTTAACTTAAAATGAAATGTATTCGTGCAAATGTCTTGGGCAATGTGGGGAACACTTGATGTATAATGTAAGAAATGTAAACGGCAAGTATTTATGTAATCAAGAAGTACTATTTGTCTACTCGTACAATTTTGATCAACAACACCATGAGCAAAATATTATTATTGTTTTATAATGAGTACTAATACGCTTTTAGAAATTGCTCGAAGTGAAATTTATATGCAATAAAAATTTAGACATGTTTTAGTAAAGTTAACTGTATGAAAGATCTTTCAAATAAAAACTAAATTTCAATAATGCTGCTCTCATAACAGGAAAATGCGACAGACTTTAGCGTGGAGCCATCAGCACGGAACTTCCTTCTTATTATGACGGGCGATTGCCGTTGCCTTAATCCAACGCGCTGCGCTAAGCAGCGGAGAGAAGCCAAAAATAACTTACAGGATGTAACTATCGTACACGATAATAAGTTTTTTTTTTTTTTTTTTTTTTTTTACTGCATTGGAACCCATATAATATTAGCTCTTCATTTACTTTATCGGCAATATAATCTTTATACATTTCCACCCTGATAGTAGACAAATAATAACACTTAAATTAAATTGGATATTATTGTTATTTTAAGAGGTAGTTTCAAGTTTACCAACAACAGCATTCAATGGGAATAATTATACTTATTTATATTCATTTGTTATAGTCTCAGCTATATGGGAGACAGCCATGAGTGGCCTAGGTCGTTAAAGCGCGAACTCGCGAGCGGGAAGTTTGGGGCTCATATCCCACCAGGACGTCCTCCCTGATGTTTTTTTTTTTTTTTTTTTTTTTATTTTCCTCAGTCCTCATAAATGGTAAATGACCGGTGAGGTACCCTAAACTTAGGCCTAGATATAATTTAAATAGTAATAATTATTAAGTATTGTATAGCCTGCAGTAACAAGCAGGAACTTTTCGTGTATTACAAAAATGTATTCATGGTTACCTGGATGTATGGACAATACGGAAAAGTTGCTTTTTTAATCTTTTATGTCCTTTCTACTGATAATGGTTATAGTAATGTTTCTCTCTATTGTGACAGAATCCAAGCGCATGCAGGTGTCCGAACAATAGGTCCTTTGTATTTTAGTTGCTGGAGATGCTTCCAAATTCGTTAAAAGTTTGAAGGGGAACAGGTGTCGGCGATAACGTCATTACATCGTCTAATAATGAGCTCCTCAATAAGGAGTTAAAGAGGTGATGAATTTAAAGTAAGCGCGTTTGGGAGCTCAAGAGCTCACCAATAGTATATAAATATTTTAAAGACTCGGAAATACGTGGGCGCTATGCTGTGACCCCTGTGAGCTCTTTGTGACCACATGGAGACGGTTTGAATTTCATATGTAAGGGGAAACAACTTTTTAAAAGCACGTTTTGATTACCAACATCGCTTTACCAGAGCCAGTAGACAAGAGGCACACAGATGCAATTTCAAGTAGCATATGTAGATTGCGCCATTAAAGTTATAGTGGTAACGAAGCAGTTTGCCGATAACAAAGTGTGATTTGAACCATCTCTTTCTATCTCCCTCCTCCCGTGGTCAACAAGACACGAAAGGTGACTTCGGGCCTCTGAAAGACCAGGGTATCAAGTGGGATCCTCGAGCACAGCAAACATCACCACCATCCACATTAAAATAACCGCCTCGAAATCTAAAATAAATGTCCAGTAACACATCCCTAAATAGATATTCTAGTAGAACACTAAAAACTAAACAACTGATTCATTGTGAAGCGAATGTATGAGCCTAGAGAGGTTCTAAATCTAAACCAATGAAAAACAAGTTCATCGCTTACCATATGCTTGTACAAATTTGCTTCATACTCGTCTGTATAGATTGTTAAAGGAAGACTTCACTCACCTGAAAAGAAATAAATAAAAATTAATTACTTACAATAATAATAATAATAATAATAATAATAATAATGAATAATAATGAATAGTGTTTAACGCCCGTTTTTGCTACAGAGGCACCACAGGCTATTGACACTGATGATACATGACATGAAATGATATATCGGGAAAGGATTTATTATTTTTAAGGAAGGAATCGTTCCAGGCCTAAGTTTAGGGTACCTCCCCGGCATTTGCCATTTATGAGAACTGAGGAAAACCTGGAAAAAACCTCAGTCAGGAAGGATGGTCCTGGCGGTATTCGAACCCAGACCTCCCGCTCACGAGTCTGAGACTTAACGATCTCGGCCACCCGTGGCGGTAATTACTTACAAATAGAGTAGTTATAACTACATTCATGTTAATTAGAAAAGTTTACTTCTGTATAAAAAGATGAAAACTAACCTAAGTTTAGAAGTAAGGTGCGCACAATTTAGCTACCTAGATCTCAATTAAGGAACAAGTAAAACCCAAAGCGGCTCAAGGTGGGTTGTGCCACATTCCCTACATTCCGAATACTTCACTGCCTCTTCTGTGACGATGTGACCCGACTTGAGAATATTCAAGCGGCGGTGGGTAGGCTAGGCTGGCAAACCACGATAAGCGATCCCGTCACGTCCATGTGGTTTCCAAAAGCACGGATAAAATGTGTTAGTGACCCGTCATGATATAACCACAATAGTCCCACAACTGAAGAAGAAGTAACTGCAGGCATCATTCACTGTATTGCATTTAAAATGTTATTGCATGCAAACTTTTTAATTAAAGAAAATATTATTGGCGTCTTTATTTTGGGGCACAATGGAAAGAAGAAAAAGTCCCCAGCATGAATTGGTTAAAATAAAAATAATTAAGCAAACATGCATGTTTACTAAAAGTAAAAAGAATAAAAAAGATGCCCAAGTAAAAACGTTTCCCTTCAACCGGGTGTTTCTAAATTCAATACTGAAACTTCTAGAAATAGTAAAAGACCACAAAGCATTTTTTAAAATAATTATAGGTCTAAAATTAATACAGATAACCTGTGAAATATACCATGGAAAAGTATTTTAGATGTTAATTGAAAATTAAACATTAAATTTTAATTTTTAATTCTAAACTTTTGCAAGACCTGATCAAAAGTGCGGCCTCTTGAATCAAAATATACTCTACAATGATATGACTGTTACATGTTCAAATATTTCAGGCATTATGCGTGCAGAGCCACAAGCAATGGGATTCTCCTCCAATTAAATTAGCTGGCTCACATACGGCTCCCCCCCCCCAAAAAAAAAAGCAAATGGGAGGTTAAGTTCTGAGAACGATCAGGCCAAGCAATGGATCCATCTCGGCCTATCTATTGCTTACGAATGCTCAGTTCAAAGCTGTAAACTGCAATGGAAAAGTAAGGAGGTATACCACATGCGATTCCTAATGTCCTCGAGCAGGCAGTGCATCTTGCAGGAATTGAGATAAATGTTAAGAAGTCATGGCTTGTTTAACAAAGCATGCACATTGATGCTTTTGAACAACTGTCATAATAAATTAATTCAATTTTTTATGTAAATTTTTCGTCCTGAACTGGATATCCAATTTTTATTCCTTTTTTGCTTCTAAGGTTGACCACGCACTTGAGTTGAAAATAGGTTCGGCTAATTAACAAAATACTTTTGTTTTAGTCCCTTCTAATTATCCACAGAACTTCGATTATGGAGTAATTAAGAACACCCGATATTTAAACTACATTTTATTGACGCGTTCAGAAGATTGAAGACGTAAAATTTAAAACAGATGAAAATACGCTGTAACCATGGTACTGGCTGTGCCATTTGATAGAATGTAACACAGTAATGCCTCTGGTATTTGCAGATCATTAAGTAAGCTTAGGCATTAATGAGAATAGGAAGGAGGAGCCCTTCCCTCACAAAAAGGACACCAATTTCAAGGTTCTGCAACTCTGACAACCATGAATATTAAAAAAATTATTCTTACTGCATGCTCTTGGAATAACTCATGTTTTTACAATTTAAGAATTCTTGTTTACGAACTTTGACAAGATCCCAGCGCAATGTGTTTAAATACGATCATAAACATTAATAAGGTATTTCATTTCGATATCCTAGTTTATTCCAGTGGAAGAGAAAGAAACTTCATGTGATGTGATAGCCAGTTGTTTATTTATTCATTCAACCAAATTTTAAAAATACTATAAAACATTCCAATTAATACACATCATCATCATCATCATCATCATCATCAATCACGGTTTAAGCCTTTATTGGCTTGTTCCGGTCCCACAATTTAGAACTGCTCTGTCCATCTTCTTTTCGGTCGGCCAACATTTCTTTGGCCTTTTGGTGTATATCTTAAAACCAGTTTACTATAGCGGTTTTCCTCCATCCTCTCCACATGTTGTTTCCAGTTCTTTTGATTTTCTTTAATTCTTTCTATTAGATTAAAGATTCTTAGTTCTTCTCGTATATCTACACTTCTTCTCCTGTCTTTTAATGTATATCCTGCTACATGTCTTAAGAAGCGCATCTCTGCTGATTCTAACCTTTTCTCTATTTGTTTGGTCATTGTCCAATATTCAGACCCATATGCTAAAACTGGAACAGCCATCACTTTATAAAATTTTATTTTTGTCTCTTTCCTCGTGGTTTTTAAATTTTGTTTGATTGTGCCGCATATTTGGTTAAATTTATTTATTTTGTTTATTATATCATCTTTTTTTGTGTATGAGACGCTGCAGCCTAGATAATTGAAACAGTTTATTTGTTCTAATATTATCTCTTGTATTATTATTTTTGCTCTTATTGTTTCTGGCCCTCTAAAAGCCATTACTTTGCTTTTATTTGGTGATATTTTTATTTTATATCTTTGGCTTATTTTATTTAGTTTAAATAGAGCTTTTTGCATATTTAATTCTGAGCCACTTATTAAAACTAGATCGTCTGCAAATAACATTACATCTAAAATTGTATTGTTTATTTTAAAATGTACATTTAAATTATTCTGCCATTCTCTGACAATGTCATCTATATATAAATTAAATAATGTGGGTGATAATGGGCACCCTTGTCTAACTCCCTTATTTATTGTCGCTGTTCTATTTTGATTTGAATCGATCATTATCAAGTTGTCCTTATATAGCTCTCTAATTATTGTTATCAAATGTTTTGGTATGCCTTTGTTTTCCATTATTTGCCATAGTATATTTCTACGTACATTGTCAAAAGCTTTTTCAAAATCTAAAAACACCATATATGTGGGAATATTATATTCTCTGTGTTTTTCAATTATTTGATTTAGGACAAATACACAGTCGATACAGGATCTTCCTTTTCTAAACCCATTCTGAGCTTCTAGTACTATATTTTCCATTATGATATTTAATCTATTTTTTATTATTGCTGCATATAGTTTATAGCAAGTATTCAATATACTTATTCCTCTATAATTACTACAGTTATTTCTATCCCCTTTTTTGAATATTGGGCATATTGATGCTATTTTCCATTGTTCTGGGACATAGCCAAACTTCCAGCATATATTAAACAATGCCAGTAATCTATATTTTAGCTTTTCTGAGGCATGTTTGATTAGTTCATTGTTAATATTGTCTATTCCTGGCGTTTTTTTGTTCCTGCAGTTCTTATCTAAGGTAAGCTGTAGCTCTTCGTATGTGATAGGGTCCACTTCTTCATTTATTTCCATTATAAATTCTTCGTTTTCTTCTTCTGTTTCTTTTTTTGTCCACAAATTCTGAAAATATTGTAACCATTCTTCACTTGTTATTCTATTTAATTTTATATCATCTTTTTCTTCTTTATTTAGGTGCTTTAGACTTTTGTAGGCTCTCTGTTGGTTACCATGTACATCATTTTCTAAGTTTGCTATATATTTATCCCACTATTCCCTTTTAATTCTTCTTACTTCTTTTCTTGCAATAGCTGTTTTTCTTTTGTATTCTATTAGGGTTTCTTCTGTTTTTTGACTCAAGTGTTTTATGTAGGCTTCTTTCTTTTCTTTTATGTTAAGATTAATGCACAATTTATTTAAAAGCTTCGTTTTTAGAATTTATCCTGAAACTAAATTCCACTCACATAGGGTTTAGTTCTCGTTTCACTGGTATCAAAGGCGGTGAACACTGAAGACGTACGAGATGAAATAATAAATTAGGAAAAAACTTTCTTTTTCTTCTTCTTTTTTATTTGTTTGTTTGTTTGTTTTATAAGGGTTTAAGGTGTGTTCCAGGCCTCTAGCATCTGCCAGTAATGAGAACTGAGGACATGTGGTAAACCTCAGTCATTAAGGACAGTACTGGAAGAATCATAACCGCAGATTTTTCGTGCACGTCTATTTCTTAGCGATCTGATGTCATTTGCGGTTTGTTTCGTTAAGCTTGTTAACAAAGTCTCGATATAAGAGACCAACTCTCTACTAAATATCCTCAAAATGAAAACTTTACAGAGTGGCACAATGCTACTGTTGTAAATAGTCTTGAACTGTTAACAATCTGAATTTTGATCAAAGAACAAAGCTTTAGTTTGAAAGTAAACCGCAAGTTCTAGTCAGTAGTCAACTTTTTATTAAAGCAACAACAATGTTAACTGTACAAAATTTTACATAGAACAGAGTGAGTTATTATCTAGTTATAAATCATTTTAATAATAAACTTTTAAACGAGCTCTCAATCTTTAGCATCTTTTCGAGAGACAACGATCTCCTATGGACTGTCCAAGATCAGGTGAATACATTACTGCTACAAGTGAATACATATGTGGTCTTGCAAGCAGCAATGTGGAGTACCAAAAATTTACACACGGATTTGACAGTAGAATGTGTTTCAACACCAAATTCAAAGTTTATTGTCTATTGGAAGACCGTGTGTTCACTGATATTGAGAGAAGTTTAATGAGAGAATTTTAGATCTGTTTTCGGAAAGTGTTTTAAGTTACCAAGTAACCTATAAACATTCTGGTCAAGTTAACCATATAAGAGAAAATATCTATTAACTCTATAGTATGAATAGTGAACGGGTTATGTAAGGCACACCTGTACTGAAAACACAATATTGTTCAAGTCAGATCAACCTGTGCTAGGATTCGAAATTTAAAGTACAATTCCCATGACAATTTTTTTATATCAAAATTACAATATATAAAATTATTTTTTAATATGAAGGCGTTCCACTACACTGTAATATCTTTGCAAATGGGATTTGTCAAGAGAAATTCGTCGGGTGGAGAAATGCAAAGCCTTTCATCCAATTTGATTCAGACCGAGAACTGTATCAAGTCGTTTGTATCAGTGTTTCTGGGAGGCCTTCGGCTATGCGCTAATACACAAGAAAGACAACTGTGAGGTAAAAAATATATAAGTAGCTTTTAATTACTTGGACCAAAACAAACGAGAAAATGAATACTATTTCGAAATATTCCCAACCGCCACGGAGGCCGAGGTCGTTAAGGTGCGGACTTGTGAGCGGGAGGTCTGGGGTTAAATTCCCACCAGGATTGTCCTCCCTGACTGAGGCTTTTCCCAGTCCTCATAAATGGTAAATGCCGGGGAGGTGCCCAAAACTTAGGCCTGAAACGCTTCCTTTCTTAAAAAATATCCTTTCCCAATTTATCATTTCATCTCATGTATCATCAGTGTCCATCGCCTGTGGTGCCTCGGAAGTAAAACGGGCGTTAAACACTTAAAAAAAATTATATGGCGTTCATGGTTCACAACAAACGAACAACAGTCTATCTCAAAGGGGGAAAATAATTTATAATAATAAAATATGTAAAGAAAGCCTTACATTTTGAGTATTTACAATTAATTTTATATCACCACCACCACCAAAATATATAACATAAATCTGTTTTGTTTCATCTCAGGAAAGCAGTAATCATACGCATTTTAAAGAACAGAATTAAATATAAGTGCCACGGAATATTCAGTATGATTACAGATTAAAGGCTGCAGAAATGAGATTTCTATTGGCAATAAAAAATTTAGTGATATTATAAATATGATAAATATAACAGTTATGAGGCATACTTGTACAAATACGATCATTGAAGGCAAAAGAATTATGTGGATGAAACACCCAGACATGGCACATAGTTCCTTTAGAACTATAATCCCTTACTACAGAGAAAATATGTTTAGGAATGACTAGAGGCGAATAGACCAGATTTCGAAGTGGGTTAAATAAGCCTTAATATTTCAAATATTACTCTAATAAAAAAATAGAATGAAGTTTCCGGCCAATTTGGCCGTGGTCCAGAAGATGCTAAAACACCTGACGTTTCGCCCGTCTCTCCGTCGGGCGTCTTCAGAGGATAACTAAAGATTAGGTATCTAAAGTGGTACTTGGAGTTGCACCCGTCTATTATATAGGCTGGAGTAGGACTTCCTTCTCACTCTTATTGGCTGCGAGACCGCCAATCACAGTGCGGCTGCGGCTGCTTTCCCGGATTTGTCCAGTTGGTTTGTAGGGCTTAATCCTCGTGTTTTTCAGTACAGAAAATCATGTTTTGTGTATCCGTGCTGTTTCCTCTTTTCTGTTGAAATTATTTTTGTGCTTGTAAATTTCAATGGCTTCCCGGTAGATTCTGGAGTGGTACTTGGCTGTGCTGTCAAGCACTGCATTCTCAAAGAACTTGATGTCATGACCCACCAACACTTTATTGGATTAAGGTCGTGAAAGCCTAAGCATGTACATAAATATTACTACACACCAAAAAGGAAAAACATATTATAATATATTTATTATTTACAGTTGGCATTAATTAAGAAATTCAAGCAGTGCAAGAAAGCAAAAAGTGCAAGACATTTAATTATCACCAGAATGCACTCATAAAAGCCCCCTGCAAGCAGTTCAGAATGGAATCTTTACTTCTTTACAAATGTTTGCATTCTTAATATCATTATTGAGGTTTATAATACAATTGGAATTTTTCTGAGCTTATTATATGTTTTCGCCATTCATCTCTGTCATTGCGTTTTCTTTTCAAACCTCTACTTCCGCGTCTACATGGCTGTAAGTCTTCCATTTATTACTACTTTATTCCAGGATTTTCCTTGCAAATTCAGTTTTATCAATTCTTTTGACCTAATTGTGTTATACTAATATATTTCATGCTACATAACAAAATACAGTCGACAGCAAATATACTTGATTTTATAGAATTTTGATACTTCAACTTGAAGTCCGAGTGATCCGATACGATTATTTTTCTTCTTCTTAAACACTCATTATTGGATAATTGTTGTATTTTTTTGTGTAAGCTTACGTTTTCAGTTTCTAGACGACTATTTGAAAGTTTCTTTTAAATGTCAACGCAGCTCAACCCATTTTGTCCTCCACTAACGTGATGTGCCATAACTGATTTTCGGGACGATATTTGTTGATAGCGGTTTTCATTGTATAAGTCCGGGATTTCAAGACACCGATGTTCATTTGTTAGACTGAGAAAAAGTCAACACGAACGAGTCAAGTAAATTTATCTAAGAATGCGAGATTATTACCACCACTATTCCTATGTGTTACGCAACTTATAGCCCTCTATTATACAAGTACGGACACGCTCCATTTTGGGCCTAACCGTTTCTAACGTCCATAAGATTACATGTTAAGTTTGTCTCGTTTTACTCGATTGTCATACAGTTAATTGCTCAAATATTTATGTTATACTGTTGAATGATACCTTCTACGTCTGCTCATGTTCTTTTTGCATTAGAAAGCCTTGGCCAGAAGAAAGTGCATATATTTACGACACTTTCGCGGAGTACCACATCCGAACTCACCGGCCAATGACGGGTCATTTGCCGGTAGAGGAAAAGGTTGTCATCCATTAAAACAGAAATCGCAATATTAAACGTAGGCCTTATTAATTACATTCTTTAAACACGTGAAACTTAAAAAATAAGAATTGTAAGTACAATACAATTAGTAATAGTCACTGCTAAATACGACGTAGTCATTTTGACCATTATTTTATTACATTACGTAAATTATTTTGAATGCAATTTACATATCTCATTAAACCTTGAATGCCATTTAATGTAACGCCTTTCTTTCCTTGAGTTGTATAACTAAATGCACAACACCCAGGCATATTAAATAAATTAAAATATATTTTTAAAAATGTTCTCCATATAAGCATATGGCACAACACAGACGTCAAGACCAAAATGGCGACTGATGCTGGCGAACCAATCACGGAGCTCGAGTGTCGGCAAAGCGTGTCCATACTTATATAATAGATGGCTTTAACCCAACTAACCCATGAAGGGATCATTCAAATTCACAGAATACAAGTCTTCCTTTTTACTGATCTACCAAATTATATCACATGTTACACAATATTTTAAAATAAATGGCAGTTCTGGAAACTATAGAAGTATTTAACATTGTGCGGGAAATATGTGAGTGTCCAAAAATAACACTATTTTTGGAGGAATTGAAAAAAAAAACATTTCTAACATAAAATTAAAGACAAACGCGTTGATGATGTTTACGATTGCAAAAACACACAACATTAAAGTGAAAACAATTCAGATTAAAAGGAAAACAATTTCTTTAAGGAAGTCACTTTTGTAAGAATACAATACGTTGCTTAAAAGCTTACAACCTTAAGGTTTATCATAAAGGAAGTAGAGATATTAACTCATGTAAAACGTGGCATCACTGCATGAAAATGAGTGACAAGCTTAACTCTCTCCTACTCTGATTTCAAAGGCTGTGGCTTGAACAGCTTTCAGTGTGTAAACTGCAGCTAAACTTACACGAAGAACTCAACACTTTTTTTCATGAACTATAAGGGTACTTTAAAAGTTAAGCTCTTCCTCCTTCTCGCTAGTTTTTTTCTTACATCTCCGGCATGCATTTCCAGCACGGTAAGTTATAGGTTTCCCTGGCCGTAGCTCAGCAGTTGTCATGGAAACAGTTTCAGGTCATCCATGACCGAGGTTTCGCAAGAGAAATAACAGAAAGAATAGAGAGGGCGGTCAACTTCTCCCCGAAACAGACGCTGCGCGTCATTAATGGTACGTTATTATTGCCATTCTGGCACAGGAGTGAGAGGGAGGTTTTTAAGGGCTCTCTGGAAAGAGGCTCCTACTAAAAGCAAAGAGAGCTCCAGATTGCCACAAAAAACGGACATTTTACGAGTGTTCTAGATGTCCCGTACTCCCTGCATAGTAGAAGTCACCACAACCTGTAAAAAAAGCTTTACCTACCTAGGGTTCCTGAGAACCTCTTGAAAGTGCCTTTCGCAGCGCAGTATTTTATAACTTAAGTAAGCGAAAATAAAAAGTTATAGAGCCACTCATGTAAAGATATAGTGCACTTATATGCTGGTAATCACCGATAAAAAAGTTGAAAAATTAAATGTAGATCATTTTAATCATTCTTTCAATATTTTGATTACATTTACATTTTGTGATGGATTGATGTGTCCCAAGAGATTGCATAATTATATATAAATAACAATGCTTTACTTCTTATCCTAGGTAACAATGGGATAGGGAAATATACGTGATATAATACAAAGCTACCCTATGATCTAGAAGTTATGACTTTATTTCAATTTGAAATTTCTAAAGTAAATGGGTTGAAGGCTTTATAATATACACATATAGAGTGAGGTTTTCAGAACCTTTATGTGGGGCACTCGTATAGAATTAAATACAAATACTTGTTCAAGGAACATGTAGCACAATGCAATTTATTAATGTGAACTTATTTTATATTCATTGTTGTTACAAGATATATTGACTCTAAGTCAATTTCTCGCGTTCAGAGCAGATTTAGGGTAGAATTTACTGTGATACTTGAGAGGTAAAATGTACTGCGATAGACCACGGACCATCATGCAGTTAAAAGAACAACATAACTGGTAAAATTTGACATATTCATCACGGCTTATTGTAGGGAGTTGTGGTAAACTTCCGAATGTGTTCGTTGTCAAGGAGCCCACTTAAAAACCCCACAAGAAGGCTCTGAAAATCGTCATATTCCATCGGGTCACAATTGGGTTACTTACAAAGAAAATCATAAATGATGAAATACCTAATAAGCTATCTGTAATATAAGGCAGCGTGGCTCATATCTTTTTTATGCTGGAGATAGATTGGATTGGTAAGGACGGAGGAGAAATTTGGGATACTTCATCTGTGCTCAAGGGCTATCCGTTTGTGTCTACACCCATAATGAAGCACTTTCGGGAGGAAGGGATGAGATGGATACACGGAACGATGAGGGAAGGACATAAACGGAGCGCTTAACAATATTTCTAGATAACAGCAACCCAATGCTGGCGGAGCTCTCTCTTCCAAGGGCTATTTTGACATTGTATACCCGGGCAGAAACGTATTCAGAGCGCAAGTCATCGCACTGGAGCAGGATTTCCTAGCTCCAACGATTATGGTTAATATAAGATATTATATTTAATTAAATTTAAGGCTTCCCTGATGAATCATAAACAATCATCAATTAATCATCATTAATATAATTAAAGCAAAAGTTTTAGATATATTTCAGAAAGGCAGTATCAGACATTTGTGCAGTAACTTTGCTAAATTCTAAAAGTCCGGACCTTACGACCCTGGCCGTTCCTTCTTACACAAGGGACAAGAAAAGCAAGGCCATAAATACCAAATACAGTTAGCCAGGGTGATTTTATAGCCCGAAGTAACCTTGAAAAAGACGCAACGCTGGCAAAACATAACGGGACCTTTTTGTAACACAAGATTAACTTGAGGGGGAGATTCGAGAGGAGAAATAAAATAGAAAGCCAAGAAGTTCGTTAGTAGGATGACTCTCAGAGTGCCAAATTGTAGCCTATAGGTAACGAACCGGGAACCACGTGATTCCTATGTAGCCAATCTACGAATAGAATTTAAGAAGACGGTACAAGAATTTAAATATAAAATTACTGAAGGCACGTAAGACTGACCGACTGCATATTTAATAAAAGTCATGGGAAAACCAAAAAAGCCTATTTCTTAGTCAGTTCAGTTCGAGCCAGTTAGTTACCACTTCTCAGTCAGTTGAGTTCGAGCTAGTTAAGTAGCCAGTTTAGTTCGACTTACTCATTCAGTTTAGTTAGTTACTTAGTCAGTTCAGTGAATAGCGAGCAGTAACCGATATCCCTGTGAGCAGTGAGTAACAGTAGGAAGCAGCAAGCAGTAGCTATATCGAATAGCTATAATCAGGTTGAGTTTAATCGGTAAATGTTAATAAGGATAATAAAGTGATCGGTGATCGCGTGTGTCCGCGCCAATAGAAACAACAAAGGAAAGGGTTTTCAAGTGCTAAGGCTAGTTACATCTAGTACACCAAACAGATCCGCGTGGTTTTTCAAGGTTCTCTTCTGGCAAGAAAATACAATTGATATGGATAAAAAGAGATTCATCGTCTTGGTGTAAACAGATAAATAAACAGTTGTGAGAAAACCTTATATAAATCTCAAAAAAAAAAAAACAAATAATTCACTTTCATGCGCCGGAGCAGCGGTAAAGACTTGGTGAACAGCAGCACCTCATCGAAGCGGAGAGACAGAAGAGGAAGAGAAGCTAAGCTACCTATAACGACAAGAGGCCACCAGCAATATACTAAATTGCAGTTACTTTCGCTTCCTCCTTACATACTTCTTTCTCTGTCATTACCACAAATACTGACCCTGAGATCCAATCTTAATTTATCCCATTCTAATCAATCCCATCTTAATTAATCCCATACATATATTTTGCCCCTTACTAAAGACCGCTTCAGTACAGAGCATCAGTCCAACTCACCTGGGACTTTCTACCCTGGAACAGAATCAATGGAATGAATGAGGTGAAACCGCGGAATGAAAAACTCGCGCCTAAGCGACCAAGGAAAACTACGAAAATAACCAAGGTCAGAAGGGCTGGCGCCAAGGGATTTGAACTCGGGACCTCCCAAACGTTACTGCCTGAGTCACTTTGCTCGATTTTCATTATAGCTTGGATTTCCTTTCTAGTTTGAGCTATAAAGCATCAATCTTCATTTGAGAATCGAATTGCTTTCCTACGTTATTTTGTATAGAGATTTGTTACTCTTTTGCCATAATTCGATGTCTAAACTTGCACAGTGACATCGAAGGGACCTTCGATTTAGCCTGAAATATGGTGTTACAGCAAGAACGAATCGAGCTCTTATTTTTTGTGTTTATTTTCGCTTCTTCACTCCCTACAATGTCGTTTCAGGAAGTGATTAGGTAGTTTTAACAAGGTATTTGTGCCCTTTTTTATTTCAATTTTGGGGACTTCATGAGCGTTTGGCTAAGATTTTTAAAATGGTGGTTTCATCATTTTGCATAGAAATGTTAATGTTGCTAACTGCTCTTGATGTTTTAGGATTAATTCAAAATCACAGTTCTAAATAAAGAAAGATATAAAAATAGCAAGACCATATCATAGAGCCAATGTAAAGAGCACGCTAATGCATTTTATAAGGGAAACAAAAAAGTAAAAATTAATAACACAGCAGATAAGGCTCAGAAGCATTGCTGGTTAGGAAAATAAAACAAGGATTTAAAACCTACAGGTCCAAAACAGAAACACCTACCACACAATGTTCAAGCTCCTTTCGTGCACAAAAAAAGATGACATGGCATTAATTCTGAGGCCGACATGAGTAGGATGGATAGAACAGGGTAAAAAAGAAGGAAAGGGTAAAAGAAAACAAGTAGTAATTGAGAACTATGGGTGTTAGGACTTATGAAATATTTTCTTACTACGCCGTGAGGATTTAATGCTAGAACCGTGGGGGAAAATGATGCTCTGTACACAAAAAAGTATTTGTTTTTGTTTATTAGGCTGGAATGACATTTGTGTTATATTTCTGTGCGTTGTAGTTATCATAATGAACAGACGCTTTATGTGCAAAGCAAATTATTATTATTTTTCGGTAGAAAATGTTTTGCATGGTTGAAGGCCATTTTTCATATACTAAAGTAGAGACCGAATTATTGAAAAATAATAGCATAATAAAGGAATCAATATGAAAAGGGTCGAAGACAGATGAAGCTCAAGATTTGTGATTTAATTTTGTTAATCCATGTCAAGGAAATGCACTACCCTAGTTTCTGATCTAATTTACGGTCTCTTACTGCTCGAATTGGGATGGAATATATTTTATTAACAGTGAGTTTATTTGAGTTAGGGGTCGGGAGAGCACGGCTGCGTACTGGGAGAAGCCAGTCTTCAAGAACATATAATGCATCTGCAATACTACATGGCCTTCGTCGAGGAGTTTACAATGGCCGAAAACTCGACCTTTATCGAATTGACACGGCTGATCATAATTGAAAGAAAAGAAACAGAAAATGCAGATCTATGGATTTTGAATAGTTTAAATCTTCATGCATATCATTCAGTTTATTTATCTCTTGTTTTCACTCACCAATTAAAAATATAGATTTCTGATTGTCGCAGCCATTCTTATTGGACCAATTTAGAACAGAGAAATGTTAAACTACTTAAAGTGTTTGTTCTAAATTGAATTTGGTAGGAAGCCCTCTAAGCCCTATAATTCTTATAATTCATTCTTAACTGACAGGTTAACTGTAGGATACTATGTCAACACTGATATAATAAATGCCTACAACAAATAGTTTAAATACTGAATGGAAAAATTAAATGAGAAGTTGTTATTTAAGTTTCAGGTGTTAAAAAGGATGCAATTAATAAGACCTACGTTTAATATTGCGATTTCTGTTTTAACCGATAACAGCCTTTTCCTTTGCCGGCAAATGACCCGTCATTGGCCGCTTCGTTCGGATGCGGTAATACTCGAAGGTGCCGTAACTATTACTGACATACTCTAAAAGTATGCATGTTCTGTCTGGCCTAGGTCTTCTAATGCAAAAAGCAAAACATGAGCAGACGCAAATGGTATTATTCACAAATGTTTTAGGAATTAACTGTATGACAATCCAATAAAACGACAGAAAATTAATACGTATAGGAGTTAGAGAAGGTTAGGTCAAAATGGAGCGTGTTCATACTTGTATAATAGAGGGCTTTAAGCATATGAAGTTTGGTCAGCTTTCGATATTTTTTTAGTCACACCTTCGGAAGTTGGTCTAGCTCTAAGCGCTTAGCTTGCGAATGGTAATGTTAGATAAAGCTAAAAGCAGATTATTTTAAAGATAGAGTAAAGAAAACTATATTATTTTAGAATTGGAAGTCAGGGCATGTGTAATGAGAACAAAAATTGCATTTTTTTTTCGCAAAATTATCATCGCCAAGTAAGCAGAATAATTGTAAATTAACATAACTCTTCTGTCAGCACATCAAACTTGATAAGACATTTGCACATGAAATATATATTTTTTTTATTTCTTACATTGATAAAAACCCTATGGTCTTGTTAACAACAACAAAGCATAGAGCCTTACACAATCCAAAGTTAAGGTAGCCATTATTTCCGCACGTTTGTAAAGGAGAGAAAATGATATTATATATTATGACAATAATATACAATGAAGATAAGGTATTCAGTCAACTGCAATGCTATAATTAGGAAAAAGATTCAATAGATAAGTGAATAAGTAACTATGGGTTAAAGACAACATTTCGGTCATGTTATACTGTCCTCGCCATTCTCACGAGCCGTTCATAAACCTAAATAAGCATATTAGTTAATCAAACTGCCTTACATTATTATGCCTGTTTGTTGTATTTTTCGCCCCATTTTTAGTGTTTATTTTAACCAAAATAATGCCTCCCTTTCCACTCTTTTGTCATGACCCCTTTCATATGCATTATTAAACACGTTTTCAACTAGATAGCCTCACTAGAGATGATAAAATAAACAGTATTAACTTACAGAATAAGGTTCACGTACACAGTAAAACCATTTATGTCAACTTTGATTCTGACTTCAGATTGATTGATTTATTTATTTATGGACGCTCTTTAACATCTCAGGTCATCAGCGTCCCATTCAACTCAGGGCGTGAAACGGCCGACAAATTTTGCTCAGAGGCCTCTCTTTCAGGCTTGAGGTTCTTTTTCGTGCCGCAAATGTACGACACGGGACCCACGGCTTTACTTCCCTTCCGAAGGAAGCCATACTTAGGATTTTTACGCCCGAAAAAATCCATCGATCCTGGCCGGGTTCGAACCCGCGTTTTGGGCGTAGGAGGCAAGTATGGTAACCACTACACCACCAGGACCGACTCTGACTTCAGAGAAACAACATAAGACTTAAATATCCGTGTTTCATATTAGATTAAAAAGTTGAAGGGGTTTCAAGGACAGGAGGGAGACTTGTATGAGAAAGAGGGGGGAGCGCCGCTCGCAGCCAATGGGATTCAAAATACCGTACATTCGAGATAGTTTTTACGCGAAAGCGTTGTAGTTTGCTCAGGTTACGACTTTAGAAGTTAAACCTTCTTCACATGCTTGCCATAGTGAATGTACTGGTTTATTCTGGCTCTATGATGGTTCTCAATGATCGCAATATTTACATCGCAGACGGCACATTAAAGAAGTATACATCAGTTTTGATGAATTGTCTCCTGAATTCCTCAGAAAATGCTTTCTGAACTTTTGCCATGCTAGAGTATTCGGACTGCCACAACACAAAAAAGTGAAACAACTAGAGACTAAGCTTCCTTTGTATAAAAGGTGAGCGAATCGAGCACAAAACTGTGGTTCTGGAGAATAGCTTTAATTATTGAAGTTCATATATATATATATATATACTTCAATATATATAACTTCAATTTATATATAACTTATATATATAACTTCAATAATTAAAGCTATTCTCCAGAACCACAGTTTTGTGCTCGATTCGCTCACCTTTTATACAAAGGAAGCTCAGTCTCTAGTTGTTTCACTTTTTATATATATATCATTCTGCCTAAAAATTAAACTGAAGGCTTTTAAGTTGGTGCTCAAAAATAATGAAAAATAATTTAACTTTTTTCCCTAAATTTTTAACAAAATACGAAAGAAAAGGTTCAAGAGAGGTACTGAAGCATCAAAGAGGGGGTAAACATGCCTTTCTTAAGAAAAGGTGCAACAAAAGTAATCTATTTCGCCTTAATGAATGTCCTACAATAAAATATTAAAATTACAGATATAAAATAGCCATATTTTTGTAAAGGTGTTGCATTTTAAAACTCCTACCATGAGTTACTGATAAACTTCAAAAATGCTTGTTGGTAAATATTTACGCAGTTAGTCCTTCCCCTGATTAGCTGATGAATATTAATCACACGTATGAGAGAAACCATCATTACATGCAACAAAAAGCAAACGAATTCTTATTTAAGCGTGTTTATTAAGTATCCACAAATATAGAGGAACTCCGAACCGAGTTCTATACTTCAACAGTTTGACGCGCTGCTTCTGATGTGTTTAAGCACGCAACTATAATCAACGGCGTGTGGGAGTTCTGAAGCGTTAAGCGTGAGAACTGGGAGGTATAAGTTTATTACTATTTAATCACAGGTAATTAAATAGTGTTTCTGCTCCCATGCCCTGAGCCAGGGTCTGTGTAGCGGTAAAATCAATTTACGCTCGGAATTATGTGTATAAGGTAAAATAATTGTTCCTGTTAATCGGTTTGCCATAAAGCGTGGTCGGTCAACCATGTAAGTAATTTCTATACTTATGATGTGCTTATATGTACACGCAATACGAATTAGTATAACAATTTTGTCAATCTATACTTAATGAACTACATACCTCTAGTGTTAGATGCTCGTGGAACAGGAACAAATGAAAATCTATTAAATAAATCTGGTTTCACCATCTACCAAAATTCTCTTATTAAGTGTGAAGTTTTAACTCGTGCATGCTAAAGGAAAAAATAACGGAGCATATTTGTTTGCATTCTCATTTATAAAATCTATGTAGACTTTCTGTATAAAGTAATAAAGAAAACAATAAAATAATTATTCCTCTAAGAAATAGGACAATCCTACGAAAGAAGATTAATTCCTAAATAAACAACTAAATAAAAATACATAATCATTATTAATCGCATAGCTTATGGTAATTTAGCCCGTTTCGGCGATATTCGAACAGAAATCCATATTTTCCAAGGTCTTCCCTATTCTACTTCCTCTGAGCTTGTGTTCGGCTATTATCTTTCTAAATAGATTAACTGTCCAAATTATCTGGTTGCTATGTATCCTTTCTTCGATGGTTTGAACATTATTTTCGTTTTTATCCTTTGACCTATCTTAGGTACATCATTTTAATTCTTTGCTAGGAATATAATCATCCTTTTTGGTAACTTATATCACATCTAGATAGCAGAAAGATGACACCTGTTCAATGGATCTATTTATAACTATTATTTTACATGCTGGAAAATTTCCTTTAAATGTCATAACTTTTTCTGAATAGATGTTTGGCAATTGTATTTTTCAGAGATTACCTGGAATTTATATATTAGTTTTTTGGAAATAATTTTCACTGTCAGCTAATATTACAATATCATCTACAAACATAGTATTAATCTAAAGTTTTTAGTAATTAATATTCTTAATTTTTCAATATTTATTTTCCATAATGTTTGAGTAAATATAAAAATTAAAAAGTTTATGTGAAAGTGAACACCCTTGTCGCACTACCCGATTTATATTTTTAAACAAGATTGCTTCCATATTCTTTTATGATTCTAAGCTTAAATTTGTGTAAAATATAAACATTTGACAAATTTTATTAATTTTTTAGGAATATCATTGTTTTTGGGGGCAGTCCAAAAAAGTTCTCCATTTACTTTATCAAACACTTTTTCAAAATCATAAGTAGCAAATGTGATCTAAATGTTTTCAAGTCTTTCCTGTACAATCGGTTATAAAAACTATAATAATACATGTGATTGGTAACTTTTACTATTTTCGTTCGTTAACAGTCTTAGAAAAAACAAAATAATAAAATATAGTAAAATAATACATTTTGGGAAATTTAATTTTAAAAACCAATTTAATTTAGTCCAAAAAGTATTCATATTTTATACGGAGGAGTAGAGAATGTATAACTGCCTTAGTAACCTGAAGACCCAGCGCATTCCGTTCCTGAGATAATGTTTCCTTTTTTCATATTCGCAAATCAGATACGTGTTAATTGCTTAACTTTTGTTATTAACTGTTTTCGAGAGGTTATTCATAATTAAAAATAGCAGACCCTGCAAAGTTTATCATCACAAGGCTGTTAAACTCATGACTGCGAAAATAAGTGTCAACATGTCGAGGATATTAGCTGGCCTTTTCGCTTAAAAAGCCAATGAATTAGTAAATCATTAAACTCAAAAAGCAAAATGACACCAAATATGTCTGGAGATAGCGGAAGACATCTGAAAATGCTTCCCTTCGTGTGAACATCTGGTTTCTTCAGTTTAAAGTGTGAAACGGTTTTAATGGTCGAGGTTGTTGTTGATGGATGTACCCGAGGATCCCACTTCATACCCTGGGACGTTCAGTGGCTCGAAGACGCTTTTTGTGCCTTAGTGGTCACGGGAGGAGGGAGATGGAAGGAGGAGGTTCAAATCACACAATTTGTTTCATTGGACGTCTAGTGGCATTTATTCACACGATACTTCGTCGTCGGCCACCTGGTCCGTTGCCTCTTTGCAATTAACGCCGCGAATTGCATACGCTGCTTGGAATTTGCATTTACCGCCCTACAACTGCATTGTGTGTCTCTCCACTTTCACTTGCTAGGACTGCGTCCTGGTAATTTACTCTACTGTACTGACTGGAGATGCCTTCTGGAGACTGCCCTCTACTGCGATCAGGCGAAGCGTCTACTGTCTCTGGCAACGTGATCAAAAACGTGTTTTTGCAAAGTTGTTTTCCCTTATATACTAAACTCAAAACTTTCTCCACGTGATATCAAGAGCTCACAGGGGTCACGGAGTATAGCGCTCTCGGAGTCTGCGCCTTCAAAATATTCAAATGTTATTGGTGAGCTCTTTTGCTCCCAAGCGCGCTCACTTTAAATCAATTAACTCTTTGACTCCTCATTGGCGAGCTCATGATCATTCGGTGTAATGACGCCATCGCCAGCACCCGTTTCTCCTTCCAACTTTTAACGAATTTCAGACCATTTTCAGCAACTAAGATACAAATGACCTATTGTTCTGCATGCACATAGCTTTTGTCACAATAGAGAGCGCAGTTATTCTGGCCATTATCAGTAAAAGAGGGTACAAAAGATTACAAAAGGCAACTTTTTTTCTATTGTCAAAGATTATACCATGAATACATTTTCCTGATACATGAAATGTTCCTGTTTGTTACTACAGGCTATTATATTTAACAATTATTACTATTTAACTGATCTAAATGCATTCACTCTTGGGCATGAGCGGGTGTGAGGACTTGTCACAAGTATTTGTCAAGTCCTCTATTCGGGTTCAAACATTTAAAGAAATTCTGTCTAGAATACCTGTTTCTTCACAACTTCTATAATCAGTTAAGGGTTGTAATTGTCGGTCTGCCTTTATTTTGCTGGCCGTTTTGAGGAATTTAAGTAGTAGACGCTCTGGATGACACAGATGTTCCAAGTATTACATCAAGCACTTCAGAACAACGAATTTGTGCAGCCTTTGCTTTCGCGAAGAGAAAATTCACCGACTTACCTGAAACTATATATTGTTTGTAAAGTGTTTCTGAATCGCTGTTAATCTACAGGCAATATTGCATCACTGTCTACCTTGATAGAAACTCCAGGATCTACAGATGCAAGTTCCTTTTCAAAAATTGAAACACAGGATTTCACAAAATCAAGCAACTGTTTGCTGTTCTTGCAGGGGAAAAATACCTTGGGGTCCAAATCCGTGGCAGCTATGGAATTTGCTCTCATAGCAACTTGATAAAGGTCGTTTTCAGCCTAAAGAACATTTCTGATAGGCAACAGAAAATATTTCCACCAGAAAATTTATAAAGGTGTGTAGTAAATATCATAAAATCCTATTATAAGCAATACTTGGTAAGAACCATAATCAGTTCAATAATTAATAAAACTGTACAGTGTCATGTACTCCATAAAATTATTAGTGTAATAATTTGATAATCTAACAATGTATAGTGTGTTTACAGTTAATAACCTAAAAATTAAAAAAAAATATAGAAAATTTGTTTCATAAAATTCTAAAAATCCGAACCCAAAACGTAGCAACGTCTGCTTTCATCAACTACCTTGTATATTTTTCATAGACCGCTAATGTGATGTCAAGTACTTTTCTTTTCAGAGAGTTTCGTCTATCGAGTAAATCTTTACAGTTGTGTTGTGTAAAACTGTCACTTCCTTTTTTCGGTTATCTTTACGAAACACTTCAATTGATCATTACAGCAAGTCAATATTTCGGTGTCACTAGCTATAAATCTTTAAAATACAAATGTGGAAGCTGACATTATTAATTTTTACAATGCTTACTTAGCATAACATGGGGTTAATTTTTCTGTTATTGTTCGAGTACCACAAGCTCGCTTGCTCGAAACAACTTCTGCAATAGTAGCGTGGCTCAGTTAGACCAACAACTTTCGGTTGGGCAACTTCATGAGGGCATCCATCCATTTCATATCCCCTAAGCGAAAGTTTATTTGACGCCCTGGCAATGTTGGATTATATTTTTTTAGTATGGTAATAATTTCTGTAACTGCTGTCTAATTCATAAATTAAACATTACTGCATCAATGCGTAAATCAAACAACAAAGATATCATATTCCAATTTCGATAGATAATGGATTATATTTATCATAATGAAGTTTTTCTAAAAATAATTGGGATATTTTCATATATCTCATCCAAAAAAAAAAAAAAAAAAAAACAACAATACTTTATAAAATTTGATTTGTCTAAAACTTGTTTTATTTATGTTGATGTACAAGGTTCTAAAAATAAATACTTCTTAGGCTTTCACGGCAGGTGTTATAATTAAAATAGTTAAAACAGTTAAAACTTTCCGTGCCGTGGTCCATGTTTTAGTATGCTACTATAGCTTTCACCAACTACTGCGGTTGGCATCATCAGTGGACGATGAAAGCTATGGTAGCATATTAAATCATGGACCAGGGCAAAAACAATTGTTTGCATTAAAAATAAATAATAAAATTACAATAAAGTACACTCTCATTTGATTCATTAGATTAAAAGCCACGAGTGATCCTAGATCATAGACAAAGTAGTTTCTCCATTTGAAAATGTTAAAGCTGAACAAGACAAATAAACAAGTTAGAAAATTCGACTAAGATCACAAATTTTCTAACAAAACAGCGTTTGTACAGAAAAACAATGACCAAAGCTTTTTGTAAAAAAATTTGGCCAATGTTATGGAAGGTACTTTATTTTTAAATTCATATTAATAAATATTTCTTTAAACTTTATTCACAAAATCGGAAAAGAAAATTCCTAAGGTATTGAGTTGTATTGAGATAAGCGTGCATTGTCTTATGGCTAAAGTACTCAGGTTTCTAGTTCTTTGCAATGTTATTAATTCCAATGTTAAAATGATTTATGCAAAAGAGATCTGTTAGTTTATTCTTTTATTTGTGCATGCTTTCATCGAAATTCTATAGGAAACCTGAATTAAAGAGAGGTAGACATAATATTCTTTGTGAAGCAATAGAATAGCATGGAATAACAATGTGTGCACATGTTGCAAACTTGCCGCGGGCCACATTATTTTTCCCGTAAATCGACCGCCTGAGGTTCAACACTTCCAGGACGTTGCAAATTACCAGTGCTATAGGAAGTGAGCCTCTGGTATCCGAGCAAAACACAAAATGTGTATCTCACTGCATTCATTTGTTCAGGAAAGGCAGGTCAGATGCAAGCCACCCAATTAGCGCGAGCATCCATTATGTAACATTTCGTGACATGTCCAATTCACACTTGATTGGCACAGAAACACAGCCACATTTGTGGCCTCTGTTTGCTAAACTGCAAGGGCAAGAATGCACTGAAATGGAACGATGGGCAATTCTGCACCCGTCTGAAAGAGCTAATTGCTTTGAAATGTTCAAAAGAACCAGCGAATAGAAGCCACATATCAGTTGCTACCAACGCTCTTGATATAACCACAGCACAAATGGCCTGTGAAGGGAAAAAACACGAGAAGATATGCGAAGTTTGCACACCTCACGTAATCTTTCGATTATTCGTAAATGCACGCATAAAATAATTTTACGCCACATAATGCGATTTATATTTAAATTTTTGTTTCTTCTCCATTGCAGTTCAATAAACAAGTGATCTTATTTACCGAAAACTTATTATGTATGGTTAATCCCTGTTTATTACGGGAACAAAATTTATATCCGTTTTCATTTTTTGACATTTTTACAAGGGGATATTGGTATACGTATAATGTGAAACATTGAAGCAAGTTTTTGGTATGTTCTTAAAAGTAACTTTGAATTAACTAAAATAGAAAGCATATAAGAAATGCTTTTTGAGCCACAGGAAGAATTTTTAAGATGCATATAAATTTACAAGTTTATATTTTAAAATATGAAAGCATCAACTATTTCATTGGAACTGTCTAAGAAAAACTAACATAAATGGAAAGGAACTGTGTACGCGAAAATCTTTTATAAAATTCAAATAATAGTACAACGAAGTCTGCATTATTTTATTTCAATGCATGGTCTGGCCTATTAGAGAAAAACAACGATATTATATAGCCTGTATACATTTTATTAAGAACATGCATATTCTAGTTAGATTGTTTGGTATGCAAATAGGAAATATATTATTTAAATATGATATAAGTTACTATTTTGAAACATTTAAGTTACTTATTATACTAGATGCGTAAAAATGTACACAAAGAATCTACGAATAGCTTCAGCGCTTTTGACAGTGGGAATGGATTACCTTATACGCTTCAATATGCAACTACAGACATCAATAAGGATCAAAGTCATAGCAGCCTTCGATGTGACTTATGAGGATAAATCCATAAGTTTCCGGCCTAACCATTTTCTAGGTATGATAAAACAACACACTATATTTCACTTTTCAATATAGTAACCCTTTATTGCAATACACTTCTCACATCTTTGGATTAACATTTCAATCCCCCCCCCCCCGAAATAGTCAGAAGTCTTGTCTGCAAAATGGGCATAAACAGCATACATCACTTCTTCGTCACACTTAAATTTCCTTCCTCGAAGGTTCTTCTTGAGTTTTGAGAAGAGAAAATAGCCACTGGGAGCTAGATCTGGGCTGTAGGTCGATCTCCTTGAAGCCACGTTTCATCACAGTTTCCTTTGCAAAAAGAGCTGTGTGCACAGACGCGTTTTCGTGAAGAAGGCGCACACTACCACTCAGCTTTCCTCACCTTTTCTCTTTGATGAAAGTACATAGTCTATGGGGTAGACATGAAGATTAAACTTTCAAAGTTCCTAAAGATAGTGGTCATGATCTTCTTGGTGAATGAGTGACCTTGGCCTTTAGAAGCGGTGCTTTGCCTGGTGTACGCCCCTCCATTGATACTCTTTTGGACCAGGGATCATAGTAGAGGACCATACTTTCATCTCCTGTAACAATGGTTTGCAGAACTTCTCTCTCGTTGCCACGGCAGAGCTCCAAAAATGCCTGACAACAGATCACTCGTTGCTGCTTCTGAACTGAGGAAAGAAGTTTAGGCACCCATCTTGCACTAACCTTATTCATGTTTAAATGTTCATGAATAATTCGAAGGACTGTTGTTTTAGAAATGCCCAATCTTGCGGCTACTTCTATAACTCTGAGCCGCCGGTCTTCCCTAATTTCCCCTTCCACAAGAGCGAAGTTTTCAGCAGTGTGCAACTCCAAGGGGCGACTTGCACGCTCTTCGTCTTCAATGCTTTCTCGATTACATTCAGAAAAGTTTGGCCCATTCTTTCACGGTAGAATATGAGGGGGATGCTTCCCCATATACACCGTCCAATCGCTGTTTATTCATTAGGAGTAAGTGCTTCTTTTGTGAAGAACTTAATAACAGATCGACGCTCCATTTTGAACATGTCACAATCTTCTACACAGATTCTTCCTTATGCAACTATATCTGAACAAATGAACACAGTGGAATGGAAGTTACAACTGCAATTATTTACTTAACAGATAAGGTATGACACCGACAATGAAGGAGATAATGCTCATCGGCGAGGCCGGAAACTTATGGACCTACCCTCGTAGATTTATAGCCAGTCAATTATGACCAGTGTCAGTGATGGAAGTACAGTTGTAAGCAGTCAGCATCTTAATTTAACCATAATTCACGTTAAATGTACAGCGTTCGTGGAAGAGGTAAGACGTTTTGAGAAGTGTTAGGATTTATCCGTTACTGTGCGAAGTGAAAGTAGTAACAAGGCGCGAATGATAAGCTTTCCGAACACTCGTCTGGCATATGACACATTGGATAGTAACGAATGGCGGCATATTTTTAACATAATCCACTGAAGTATTTATTTAAGGTAATCTACTTTGTTTTGAGTTCACTTGACAATTCAGAAAACTCATTTACAGCGTGAAGTTAACGGCTGAAGCCTAGCAACGAAACGCCCGAGACTATTTGTTTCTCTTCTTGAGGTTCTATTTCAAGACAGCGTTCCAACTCTTGCAGATTTTTGTACACATTTTTCCGGACCATCTGGATGCTGACATTATGAGGTTTCTTTTAAATATCGTTAGTCCATCAGTTTTCCCTGCCATCCAACTCAATCAAATCTCTACACATTTTATCATACGAGCGTGAAAATTTTAGTGCAAGTTCTGTGTATTATGATTAAAAAAGTGGGCAGGAGGTTTTAATATATTAAAATTATCAAAATAAATATATCATAAGATATAAATGACGATATATTTTTCTTATCTTCGAGAAAAGATTAAATATCTAAATTTGAATGGTTTTATTCATATGTATTTTTTTTTTTGGGTAGTGTTTAACGCCCGTTTTTACTACTGAGGCGCCAAAGGCGGTGAAAACTGATGATATATGAGATGAAATGATATATTGGGACAGGATACTTTTTTTAAGGAAGGAAGCATTCCAGGCCTAAGTTTAGAGTACCTCCCCGGCATTTGCCAGAAATGAGGACTGAGGAAAACCTGGAAAATACCTCAGTCAGGGAGGACGGTCCTGCGGAGAATCGAACCCCAGACCTCCCGCTCACGAGTTCGCGCCTTAACGACCTCGGTCACTCTTGGCGGTTTCATATGAAGTGAAATGTGTAAAAATGTTAAAACAATTTTCTTCATTTGTGTAGACATATATATCTTTTTAAACAGATTATTTAAAATATATCAATGACATTAAAATATTTATTTTTATTTTTGATAATGAAACCTTGGGATACTATATGATTGGTATATTATATAAAATATGTATGAAAAAATTTCCAAATCAAAATTCTGGAAAATAGAAATCTAAATCATTGCCACCCTTAATTGAAGCTTTGGAAGAAATTAACACACTGCACGTTTATATCGATAACTAATTTAGTTATAAGAGGAAAAGTTGGTACTGGAACTATAAGCGATATATTCTCTTTTAGGTAGGTACTACAAGGACGTGGAATAACAGAAGTTGATGGAAAAATCACAGTTAGAAATAGCGTTAAGCCAGCTGCAAATAAATTATGATAAATTCAACAACTGGTCTTGTAGTTGATTTGAAATCTGTGAGCAGCCTGTTTCAAGCAACGAAATACCAACAAAATTTAATGAACCAGAGAATTTGAATTGTGCAAGCGGAAACAATAAAACAAACAAATAAATAAAAAGCACGAAAATAACTCTTTCATGAACCACAGATCAAGCAACAGAACACAAAGAAAATTCGTACGAGATAGTGCTAGATCTAAACAATAGCTACATTACTAACTAACGATCTTACGGATAAATTAGCTACACTACTTAGGAACAATACCAAGATATAAACCAGCCTATGCAACCGGGCAATTTGAAAGTTTTATAACTCTCCCCAAAATATTCCAAATCCTGGGAAAACCTGAAATACATAAAATTGTTAATAACTCTGTATTTTTAGGATATAGTAAACTTGATAGTTATTGAAAATAAGATGGTACAATTGCGATCAAAGTGTAAAGAATCCTATAACATTTTATTTGTAAGCGCGTGAGCGCTACTTTAGCAAACAATAGAAGACTAAACCTAGTTAAGGCTTGTACATTACTAACAATATCGTTTACAAAAACCTGTTTTTAGATGTTTTTTGATCGAACTTTTTCTGGCATTGGTATAGGTCTAATCAGTCTAAATACACTATATTTATTTCCTTTTTCTCCAACATATTTATAATACCAGTATACTGAATCCTGAATCCTTTTGCACAGAATTGTAAGAGATATGACCTAAAGGCCAAAATATTTATACTATTTACCACTATTTAACGGTGCGGATTTGTTTTGATTTCAGTTTTTTTTTAAATCAGTCTTCTTGTATTTTAGAATCAGAGGAAACATTCATTTCCTAGTGTCATCAGAAGAAACAAGTAGCTTGAAAGGGGTACTATTTCTTTCCGGTTGAATTGTCTGGTGTTAAGTTACTTTATGCTTCGAATATTTGTTATTTTTGTTGATTACATTTACTTTGAGCGCTTGAGAGAGTTTCAACAAATTTAGACAAAACGTCTTTGAGAACTGTCTCCGTGTTTTATAAAACGTATTTCATGTAAATTTCCTTCTCTGGCCTTCAGTGCGGCATCTACAATTAGAAAAATGCAAAAGAACCATGTATCGGAATTTTATTATCATTGATAGAAAATGTAAATCAATCATCGACCTATACAGAAGTACATAAATGTCACCATCAGTATTTCATTTTCTTGTTAATGCTATAGAAATCGCTTCTCATATTGTAAAATGAAATACTTGCACCATGTATATACATTTTAAACAACATCCTCTCGTTGATGTTTGCAAGCGTTTTCCTAAGGGATGTGACGAAGTGAAAACTCCTAGAGGTATCCCTGAAAAACTGACTCAAAGTATGAAAGAAGGATGACTTATAACATTCAGAAATATAGATTTAAAGGACATTGTGAGTGAGTTTTGGGCCGAAATCGGTCAAAATTCGAAAATATCCTTTTTTATCTCTCTGCAAATGGATCATTAAATATTTGAGCGTCTTCAGAGAGTCAAAATTTGCATGCCCGCTCTTCTTCCGGGCTTTACATCTATTTAAAATGATCCGCATGTTCTTTTAAATCACACAGTTTCCCAGCATACGGTTTTATAAGCGTTTTTCAAAATGTCCCACGGGTAAGAATTTTTGTTTGAATCCATTTAAACCTTCCCAGGATGTGCAGAAGTTTCCATTTTAACATTCTATAGGAGACAAAATACATGCCAACATCATTAATTAATCTTATAAACATTCTATGAAAAAAAGATTAGTTTCAAAGGTTAAATTTTCTTACAGATTTAAAAAAATTATCGTAGTTCACTCAACAAATTTATTTAAAATATCTTTCTATACAATTTTTATTAGGTAGTTCAAAGCACCATTTGCAAAAATGCTAACCAATTTTCTTAATTAATAAGCTGCGTAGGACATTTTGATTATACGACATATTTACGTATATGAACTAACTTGTAGCTAGCAAAATATTTATTCAATTTGAATGAAATTTGGTATACATATTAATTTAACAGCAATGCAAAACACAGTAAAGTTTCAGAGAAATCCATACAAAAATGTGGAACTTTGAAAATCACTCTCATTGAACCTTTAAATATAATTTATCAAAGCACGTGCTTCATTAGCACAATTCACACATTATTTGAAGATTGCATTACGTCAAAAAACCGTTTATAACAAATGCTAACCCTACTGAAAAAGAAATACATAGGTGCAATAATCGTTGCTTATCATCACATACCTGCGCCACTGGGTTTACACATTGAGGAAACTCCATAGAAAAAAATTATTAAAAAGAGCCGAAAATTACTCCCACCTCAGAGTTCTTGACTGCGTCTTCACCGAAAGAAAGCGAGGAAGTGTCTGCTCTGCTCGAAAAGTAACATAGCCATATAATTTGAGCAGGCAAGGGGACTCTTACAAAATTAACTATTAATGAATGTATGGAAGGAGTAAGGAAAGCGGAAATAAATAATGATCAAGATAAATGAATGCTCGCAAAACCCGCAAACAAATAATATAGTTACGTTCTTGTAAACTGATGAAATCTCCTCTGTTTGTAAATCATGCTCCAAAGGTCAAAAAAGAAATAAACCATTTTCTTTCATGTAATTAAAATTGTATTACCTAGCTATAGGAGAAATTATATTTATACAAATATGTAATTCACATCTATATAGTTTGATATGGATAGATACAGCGGGAGTTTTTGACACTTTTAACAGCATTTCTTCTTCAGTGTAACTCGAATAGAGATAAAAGGCTTCCATTTTCCTTCGCGAAGTCGAGCTGGTGCAGTTTTATATCACCAGAACCCTTGTTACTTTCACCGAATAAAATAGATTTGAATGTGTACAAATGTTACTCCATCAGGGGCTAAATCTTGTATTATGGACATGCACGATTTACAGCGAGTTTAGTTAAACAAGCAGAACGGCAGTGCTTCAACAGGTATCCGTTCTAGTGGCTAATGGTTGCGAGCATAATGTCGTTTGTTTAATGCATCATCATCTGTTGTAGTATTGTGCTGCTTTTGCACAGCGTGATGCTATTGTGGGGTGGTTCATCGATTCAGTATCTGTTTAGAAGAGTAACTCAGCTATTGTATTATTTCTCATGCTGGGTTTATTTTGATCAAAACACGTTTAAACATTTGTCGTCAAATGATTGTTTTAATTGGAAATAACGTGACCATGCGTTTATACAACATTAACTGTAAATTTTTTATATTGGTGCGTGAAAAATAGATATTTTTTCACTTTAAAAAAAATAACACGAAGCTCGCAGACACTAACCTTAAAGTTTACGACAATTAGGTCCGTCTAGCAGCTGGTTCAGTTGCCATTTTAAAATGACTGCTGCTATTCAAATACTTCAATATTTATTTTAAATTCATTACTACTTATTTGTCAGTAATATTTTATATTCAGTTTAAAGTAGAAAAAAAAATTCTCTTGGAAGAAACCTAACATATAGCAGTGCAAAAATCTCTAGGTTAAGTGACTCGGAAGTACATTTCTATATTAATTATGACCAGAGACAATACAAAAATTATATATCGGTCTGGTAAGTACTACAAAGTAGTATATCAACCTATTTTGACCAATATTTTATTTATGTAATAAAGGTGTATCTTCGTTATAAAATAAAGTTATATTTTATGCGTGGATCGTGGACCGTACTTCCTTAAGTATTATACATAATTAGAAATAGGAACAAATAATAATAATAATAATAATAATAAACATTAAACTGTAAAGCACGATATTTACAGATATATATAATAAAAATAAAGTAACACTATTAACAATGTAACAAATTAACAGTAATTATAATAGTAGAAAAGGATAAAACACTAAGAAAAAGTCACACTTGAGATCGCTATATTTCGAACTCGTGGAGTCCTATGGCAAGAAGACAAGTATACGAAAACTAACCCAAAGACAGAAACGTTTGCTTTCGTATTAAAACTACGACTGAATGCCCACATGCAGTCATCAATTTGGACCAGAGCGCGCTGTGCTTTGCTGCGATTTACTTTTAAAAATTATATTGTGAATGCTTTCAGTAGAGCAAAGTATTTCTCTGTCCCGCAGAATCACAACAGAGTTATTAACCAATGACCCATTACATTGTAATACGGTCTCGCAGCACGTGTATCGCTCGCGTACAGATGTCATTAATGTGCTAATACATTACGGCCGTTTTGAGCCATCAAGAAGTGCATAATGTCTCCGTTGTACATGATTTCGGAGTGGCTGGTAGCAGTTTCTGCGTGTCTCTGCTAACAATAAATCAAAAGACAATTCTGTTGATATATATGACATTGTTCTGTATCGAATGGACGGAGCATACTCTGAAATTTGTTGACATTGAGCGATAGATGACAAGTTGCAGAACCATGAAATAAGTTCATCGAGTGTACCATTATTTCTAATGTAAACGATTTTCAGTAATAATAGATATATAAATATTTAAAATGTAACTTTTACTTAAATGGCTTAGACAACTGAAGCAACTATTTTATCCCACCCAAATCTGTGATCTAAGTGAATCTTAAACACATAATGCATAAACAGGCCTACCCTGCTCTTATATTTAAATTCTTCATATTACCGCCATGTATGGCCGAGGTCGTTAAGGCGCGAACTCGTGAGCGGGAGTTCGAATCCCGCCAGGACCGTCCTTCCTGAGGCTTTTTTTCCAGGTTTTCCCCAGTCCTCATAAATGGTAAATGCAGGGAGGTACTCTAAACTAAGGCCTGGAAAGTTAAATTCTTTAAAATCCTTTTCCAATATATCATATCATCTCATGTATTATCAATGTTCACCGCCTGTAGTGCCTCAGTAGTAAAAACGGGTATTAAACAGCATCAAAAAAAAATCTATTACATGAACAAAATTAAAGTTTTTGATTTTTCAATATTCAGATAATTATTTTCTTAATATTGTTCGATTGCTGCTAATGCCGCTAACACAAATTTAGAATATTCAAATTCTTCCTTAATGTTCATTTTGCTTAGGCCGCAAATAATAGATTTTACTTAAATATATGAATGGTGTTAAAAATAAGACATATAAAATTAAATAACTCTGAACATTTTTTTAACTATATGAACATTAAAAAGAGCTATATCTACACTTAAAACTTTACAACACAACTGAAGAAAATTATACGCAAATGAATATGAAAACTGCATTCTAAAATAAAATGCATATGAGATAAAAGAAAAATTGAAACTTCGGAAAAGCGTTCTACACTCTGTAAGAAATTAGCGTAACTAAATGGACCGTAGTATAGTCACCTCTCTTAGAGGACACCAAAACAAAATGGGTTGTAGTGCGCAGCAGAAGAGGAGGAGGAGTAAGAAGAAGAAGGGGAGAGGGAGAGAGAGGGAGGGAGAGAGAGAGAGAGACGGAAGCATCCGAAATGGGGAGAAGTGTAAAAAATAGGTACACTTGGAGATAGGAGGAAAAGTAAAGAAATTTACATATCTTAAATAGCACATATCATTTGCGATATTATATTAGTTAATATCTTACATCTAAAAGTGAAGGTTGAGGAAAAATTGAGTTTTAAAATTTTTCTATTGCACACTTACGCCTTTCTGATTTGGAAAAAATCCTGAGTCAATCTCTTAATTTAGGTTTATATAAGGCAATGAGGATATTAGAAAATTGCTTAGTGGCCATCAGAAAGATGTAGAAAGCAAAAGACAACTATAATCTTATTTCGGTTTTTTCATTGAACAATCATTAAGTTTTTCTGATGCTCTAAAATTTCAATACGGTTATAAATATTTTTTTATATCTTCAGGTTTTATACCCCTTTTTTCTGAGATTTAAACGTTTGCTCTGTTTCAGAATGGACTATCTCTTTCATTAGGTCTAAGTCTCACTTTGGTAGACAAAATTGCACTTCTACCTAAACAGAACATAAAATTCATTCAAGCGGGCGGCCTAAAGAAAAATTGGTGGGTGGACTGCGTCCGCTTTTAGCAAACGATTCACTGGACGCTGAAGAAAGAGATAGAGGAGGATAATAAATTTCAGGCGTAGTAAAACTTCTAAAAATACCTTCACGTTCTACAACAAAACTTAATGAAATTGTTTTGGCCGCGCATTGAAAGAAAAGCAAACACTAAACCAAATTCGTTTACTGGGAAAAACGTAAACCACCATTTAATCATTAGGTTATTTATGACGACAGCATTTCCTAGAAATTCACTTACTAAAGGCTACTCTTAGAATGATAATAATAAATGTAAATTTTTGCATTTAAATTAAATGAGCATTACCGATATAGGATTTATGTAAAAGATATATTTAAAAAAATTATAAAAACTTAGTTTTATCTTAACATGCAGTATAGCATAAACCAATAACAAATTTCTAAAAATGTAAACCCTACAGTTTCCTTTATACTTTCTTTTTAAAAACAAATTTTCACATTTTAATGAGAAATAAGGCATGAACGCGATGTTATTTTTCAGCGAAAATATTAAAAGTTCACCAAATACGTAAAAAGAGTGTATTAAATGCTAAAATTAGCGTTTTTTTTTTTTCAAACCTCAGTAAATGCAAATTTTTTCGAAATTGAGCTATACATCGTAAGGGCATAATTTTGATCTTCTAGCAAAAGTCGACAAACATCAAAGTGTATAGAAACAGACCAATTCACTGGGTTTTTTTTTAAAGCAAAAACCGATATATGTGCAATCTGAGAGTTAAAACAAAAGTCGACAAATGCATTAAATTGTTCTTTACTTTCGTTTCATACCGAGCATGTGCATTTAGTTATCTTACAATAGCATGTTGCATTTTTGAAATGATTTTTTCTGCAATAGTGGCACTGCAAATGAACTGCATGACTGTGGCAAACTATTTTTATGTGAAACAAATTCAAAACACCTTCACAAATTACATACATTCATCTAATATTTGAAAGCTATGGCGAATGTATTCGAGAATAAGCGCAGAGCATACTGTAATACAGTAATAATATTGTAAGTGTAATACACTTAGTAATAGTCACTGCTAAATACAATAGAACTGTTGACAAATGTTTTATTACATTACATAAGTTATTTTGAATGCAGTTTACATGTCAAATTAAACCTTGAATGCGATATAAGGTCACGCCTTTCTTTCCTTGAGTTGTACAACCAAATGCACAACACCCAGGCATATTAACTAATTAAAATTAATTTTTAAAAATGTTCTGCATATAAACATATGGCACAACACACCGACAGCAGGCACAAAATGGTGGCTGATGCTGGTGAACCAATCACGGAGCTCGGTCGGCAAATTCCGCCGCAAAGGCTGTCCATACTTGTATAATAGAGGACTTTATCCTGGGTTACTTTTAGAGAGAGCTATCAAAGGTTCAGTTGTGTTTGTAAGAAGAAATATTTCAGGTTATATCAGATGGTGATTCCAGTAATTCTGAAAGTAGTGCACGAGTAAAAGAGTGGTCAGGTGGCAGAAGATATAGGGACAAGAAAGGTGTCACCCTTCAAACTATGGTGCTTATCAAAATAAAAGAATGTATTCTATAAATATTTTAATCTATTATTTCGGACTCCCCGCACTGATAAATGCTCCACTTGTAAGGCTGGTCTGATGAAAATAAAACAAGAGAAATGTCTGGAGAAGAAAAATGAATTACGAACTAGTCACAGATTACTTAAACTTCGTGCAAAGCAGTTTTATAGAATAATGAAATAGGAAAACCCAGCTGCCATTAAGACGACTTGGCTATGCAGTAAAACCATTCACTTATAAAACTAATGAATAAAATGTTCTATGCTATACAAGTATGGTTTACAATCTATGCATCATAGTTCATACTAATAAGCAAAAAAGGGAAAAAAAAAAAAAAAAAAAAAAAAAAAAAGAGGATGCTTCTCTTTTCTATACCTGGTTGAAAACAGAGTCTTCAAATGGACGCAAACAAGCTACCTCGATTTTGCTGAACTTTCCGACTTATAGCATTCATGGAAAACAATTATTAATTTCTTTGAAGTCCGTGGACATAGCTACAAGGCTCCAGACCAGTCTTTGGTAGAATTGAGACATCTTAAAGGAACACGGCACCCTGAAAATACTCAATGAAGACTGGGAAATGAAAAGCCTAAATGATAATGCACAGAAAGTACAACAACGTAGATTACCATTCAAAATTAATAGTCAGTGTGTCATTTCATTCAAAAAGAGCAATGTTAACGTATCAGTGAAAACCACTTACTTCGGAAATTCGGAAATTTCGGCAGAGAAAACCATGCCATTCAGTACTACTCTCGTCCATTGTTCTACCAAAGGGAAATGTGGTTAGAGGGATATTTCTGCACAATCAAAACATTTTAAAGTACCAGATGATATATTTGGATTCTGCAAAGATGTCTAGGAGACAACAAAAAAATCTGACCATGTATAAATATGAACCTAGTAATGTTCAACACTGTATGAATTATACAATCATAATAGTAGCTTAAATTATTGTACTATATGCATTATTAAGGATGATTAAATCATTAAAATATTATTCTTTTTGTGTTGTATTTCTGTTAATTTGTTTATTCTCCATAAAATTAGGAAAAATAATCAAAATGAATAAATGTTAAATAAATGTTTGCAATGTTATAAGTAATAATGCATGTCAATAATAAATTGTAAAATTTATTTATTCATAGGAGTCATTGTAATAACAAACAAAAAATAAATAAATAATGGCATATAAATTTAAAAAATGTAACGCATAAATAGAACAACGTTTCTCTTTGTGTAAATATGCATTTATCAACTTATGAAAAAAATCCTGTTATCCTCCATACTGTAATTTTGTTTCAATATATCTCAGTAGGTCGTTTTATTTAAAGCAGTAATGTCTAATACTGGCGAAAATATTAAAATCGTCTGTCTCTCTATAGCTCAAAATAAAAATATCGCATTTCCTGAAATTTTTAATATTTAGCATTCATAGAGTTTTGAAAAAAAGTCCCTCAATTATGGTTTTATGCCAAAAACGTTTATAGAAATATTACGAAAATAGTATTGCAATAATAAGCAATTATTACGATGATGCAATGAATCAACACATTTTAAACAATTGTAAAAGATGAATATAAATAAATTAGCGCTAGGTAATTAGCATTAAATTCGGTATTCAAGGAGTTAATTATGTAGTATTTCACGCACTTAGCACTTCATATACGAGGGTAGGTCCATAAGTTTCTGGCCTTACCTATAAGGATTATCGCCTTCACAAAACCTTTATCTGGTGTCATACCTTACCTGTTAAGGAAATAATTGCAGCAGTAACTTACGATTCCTTGTGTTCAGATGTTCAGATATATTTCCATAAAGAAGGCAATGTGTAGAAGATTGTGACATGCTCAGAATGGAGTGTCGAGCTGTTATTAATTTCTTCACAACAGAAGTACTTACTCCATATGAAATTAAACAGGGATTAGTCGGTGTATATGCGGAGGCAGCCCCCTCATACTCTAACGGAAAAGAATGGGCCAAACTTTTTCGAATGGAATGGGTCAAGAAAGCATTGAAGACGAAGAGTATTGCATGTCGGCCCTTGGAGGTGCTCACTCCTGAAAACATCGCCCTTGTGGAAGGAGAAATTATGGAAGACTGGTGGCTCAAAGTTACAGAAATAGCAGCAAGGTACTTCGAATTATTCATGAACATTTAAATATGAATAAAGTTAATGCAAGATGGGTGCCTAGACTTCTTTCCTCAGTCCAAAGCAGCAATGAGTCATCTGTTGTCAGGCATTTTGGAGCTCTGCTGTGGCAACAAGAGAGAAGTTCTGCAAATTATTGTTACAGGTGATGAAACTATGGTCCTCTACTATGATCCCTTGTCCAAAAGAGAATCATTGGAGTGGAGTAAACCTGGCGAAGCAGCGCCTCTAAAGGCCTCTAAAGGCCAAGGCCAAGATGATTTTGGCCATACACTTTTGGGACTGTGAAGGAATACTTTTCATTGAATTCAAGGACACAGTAAATAGGGAGTACTGTGTTGGACTACTGCACAGACTACGTGCTTCCATCAAAGAGAAAAGGCGAGGAAAGCTGAAAGGTAGTGTGTGCCTTGTTCACGACAACGCGCCTGTGCACACATCTCTTGTTGCAAAGGATGCTGTGAAGAAATGTGGCTTCAAGGAAATCGACCATGCAACCTACAGCCCAGATCTAGCTCCCAGTTACTATTTCCTCTTCTCAGAACTCAAGAAGGACCTTTGAGGAAGGAAATTTAAATGTAACGAAGAAGTGATGGGTGCTCGTTATGCCCATTTTGCAGACAAGATTTCTGACTATTTTTTTTTGGGGGGGGGAGATTAAAATACTAATTCAAAGATGTGAAAAGTGTGTTACAACAATGAAAAGTGAAATAAATTTATCAACAAATATGTAACAAAAGAGATTTTTTACTAACGGAAAAAAATCTCCTAAAAACTTCATTTAGCAATAAACCTTTGTCAAAATTATAGTTAAAGACTAAGGCTTTTGAATTTAACTAAAATAATGTGCAATAAATATAAATCAAATATTAACATAAAGTTTTTCAAAAAGTAAAAGAACAATAATTTGCTCACATTTTCTTCATTTTCCGCATAATCTTAAAAAACATGGCTCTAGCTACTTATATAACAAATGGTATTTTTGATATCACTATGACAAGCGGTTTGACGTTTGATTATTGTGGTTGAAACACAAATTTTCAACGTAAGTTAATTTATATTTATGTTATCTATGCATACTCGTATAGCGCTTATTCAACATTATTATGAAAGCTGGTGCAGTTTCTTGATGTAAGAGCTGGCCCATGCAGTTTAAGTTTCTTCCAGAGATAGCCAGATTAATGGTTATGGAACTATCTGAAGGAAAGAGTGTTCCTGAACAAACCTATGAGAAGTGATGAGGTGCCAGATATGCATGAACATGAACTCAGAGCTGTTCTATATAACATTGAAGAGAAGTTGTTACTTGTACAAGAACAAAGTGTGGACATCAATATTTAGAATAAAGATATGGCGATGCAAAATAAAAAATAAAAGTTTGTGTAAAAGATGACAATATGAGCAATTAATTACCTTTATTGAAACACCCTTAACTATTAGAGAATGGGTGTTTTAAGCCCAAAAGAGAAACATAAACAAATTAAAATGGAAATACATTTAGTTTGAAAATAATTGTACAGAATAGTTTTAAGGTTTTTTGCAAACGAAACTGTAAAATAATTGGACGCTCGCATTCATTGCTTCAGTCCCCTTGAGAGCAGCAATCAACATGAAATAAGTTGCATTATGAATACTTTTACAGAAGTAGGTGTTTTATCAGAAAAGGGACTACATGTACTACTAGATAGTCTTTATGTAAAGTTTAATAATTGTAATGAAAGATCTTATCGAGGTCTGTTCGAATTATGTCCACTCACTTAATGTTAAACACAAAGAGCTTACAAATAAAAATTGGTGTCTTATTTCACTGAAGTTTTCCCATTGGGATTTACAACCTCTTCCATTTTAAACTCATATATCCTCAGGTGCTTTGTGGCCTTCCCTTGACGTCGTTCATGGCGTGAAATCATCTTCCTTTCAATATGAAGAGCTAGAAATTACAATAAGTCATTGTTGATTTGTTTTATTTATGGACGCTCTTTAACATCTCAGGTCATCACCGTCCCATTCAATTCAGGGCGTGAAACGGCCGACAAATTTTGCTCAGAGGCCTCTTCTTTCAGGCTTGAGATTCTTTATCGTGCCGTAAATGTACGACAGGGGACCCACGGCTTTACTTCCCTTCCGAAGGAAGCTATACTTAGGATTTTTACGCCCAGAAAAAAATCCATTGATCCTGGTCGGATTTGAACGCGTGATCTTGGATCTAGAAGGCAAGTATGGTAACCACTACACCACAGGACCGACTACAATGAGCCATACAAATGGACGTTATGATAAAGAATGGGCACCGCCACGCGTGGCCGAGGTCGTTAAGGCGCGGACTCGTGAGCGGGAGGTCTGGGGTTCAAATGCCGGCAGAACACTCCTCCCTGACTGAGTCCTCATAAATGGTAAATGCTGGGGTGGTACCCTAAACTTAGGCCTGGAACGTTTCCTACCCTAAAAAAAATGCTGTCCCAATATATAATTTTATTTCGCGTATCACTAGTGCCCATTTACTGTGGTGCCCCAGCAGTAAAACGGGGCGTTAAACACCATTCAAAAAAATTAAACAAAGCATGGGTTGGCATTGTTAATTGTGAATGCATTGGTCAGCAGTGATGAGCTCATCCTGGAATTTCACTGCGAGAAAACGTTCAGGCATGTCCAGTTCTAGCTACATGCAGTTCACATAAAGATTCTAGAGGTATTCAAAATGGCCAGTATGCTAGGAACTTCCTTAAGAATTCTTATTTGCACTGAACTTAGTCAATATGGATCTGTAGTAGGAGATGATCAAATCTATAATGTAATCATAACAGTCGACGCCTTTATTATAATTTTCTGAATAATTTTCAGATAGACCTTATATACATATATCCCATATTGCTGATTGTCACAAATATCAGCGGGGAGATTTAAACTCTCTGAAGAACAGTAGATATTGAGAAACAATTTGAATAAATGGTACAACAATAGATATTGAGAAACAATTTGAATAAAATCTTCAAAAGTTCAATGGTTATCTGACGAAAAGAAAAAGGAAAAACGACTACAATTTTAATTAAGATGGCGAACAGTAAATAGTGAAAGTAAATCTCCAAATAGAAACATGACCTCAGAGTAAACATTCTATCATAATGAATAAATGACTCACATCAAGCCAGTAGGTGAACAAATGATCTTATAGCATGCGGGCAGGTGCACAGATATGAGCATTCAGATAATAATGGTCATCAGTCAAGTTTATTCTGCAGATATGGCATGCCGTGCTCTAAAGCAGACCACCTGTTCTTGTCTAAAACTTCATCTTGGTGCTAACTAATAGTGGCCATAAGCTCCATTAATACGGCTTCCAATTGCAAAAGATAAACTGCATCGAGCTGAAGTCATTTGTATGTTAATGGGCTATAACGAAACAAGCACAGAGACACTTGAGTGAATTAATATCTTGTGGAAACAATCAACAAAACGTTCTTGTTTGTTCAGCATGCAAGCACATTCCTCTGCATGCAAAAGTGCAAGAATGGTTGCTTATTATTATTATTATTATTATTATTATTATTGTTGTTATTATTATCATCATCATCATCATATATTTGTAATGTGTATAAAGAATTTTGTAACAATATATACATACTACATCCTGAAAATATGTCTTCCAATATCCTTAGCTATAAAGTAAGTGATTATTTTCATTGTAATTGTAGTTGTAATCGTGTAAGTTGCATGGATATTACTTCCGTTCCTCCGGGTGTTGCCGTTTTGTCGTGAAACGAGGGACAAAACCTGAAAGACCCGGTCTTAAACCCGGTTTAGTTCTGTAGCAGTTGGAACAGGTACCATATCATTCACATGAAGCATATTTCTAAGTTTATTTTGCATAGGTTGTTAATAAATAATTCTTTTTACAGCTTCAATGACTTTTTTCAACTCCTGTACTGTCTGGCGCTCATAAGAAGGCAAGCGAGAGGAATGTGTTACGTAAACATTTTGTACCTTCCTCTCTAAGTTCACGCATATAACTGCCGATAAAATGTACAGTGTGGTCAGATACCCGCCCACGGCTAGAAGTTCAGCGGGCGTACCAGATCTGAGTCTGAGAGTCAGAATGAGTATCGTACATGTGCAGATGAACAGTTCAAGCCCCTAGCACCTTTTCTTCTTCTGATCGCCTGACTGTAAATATATTTTGTTAAAACATAACGATTTAATATAATTATTAAATGTATATTGTTTTAATAGCTAGTAAAGTATGATTCGTGTTCTGTGCATTTAAATCTGTTTTTTTTTTTCCTCCACCGTTCGTAAGTCAATAGCGTCACTTCCGTTGCTCATAACTCATGCTTTAATAAAAATAAATAAATAGATAAACTATAACTTCAAATTGATACAAACTTTTGTCTCTGCTTCACACTTGATGCAGTTTTAGGCGACTTCTGAGTTTCTATCCTTGTGGCACAGGATTTTCCAGCGATTTTACTATGTTTGTTGGCAGCACGTTCTCGTGAATTCACAACGATTTATCTCTTCTGCCTTGTTGGCTTGTTTTAATTACTCAGATAACTGTGCCAGACCACCTGTCAGCCATCTTGCGATGAAACACAGAGAGGTCAATTCGTTACTGTCGATTACTCATTCAGCACTAGTGACGTGTTATCTTTAGCTCTCTGACATGACGCAATTGCAGATATGAGCCATTGCTGTATGTATAACTCAGTTATTAAATGTGTTAAGATAGCACTTCAGTTATTGCGAAAATACCAGTGAAACACAACAAGTTATACGATGCGTGTAATTTTTTGCCTGTCGTTTTGGTGAACAAATATTAGAACAATTCCAAAGGCTTTAAGTGTAGATTAGCGGTAAGTGGTGTAACTAATTTCAGGGAAGTCCGCAGGTTTTCATCTTAGAAACGGTAATTAGGCAATAATTTAAACGTTTCAATGACGTCATTCTGCTGCCACCCTGTGCTTCTTTCAGCTTTAGATTTGCACTTTTTAAATACTTGAGGATGTTATAAAACCAAGCGAGCCACATTCAGTACCCGAGTATGTGGTTTTGCTCTTTCGGATATGGGACACATTTTTATATCTACTGTATTACTTATGTACTTAAATAAATAAATTATTGTTAAAATATTAATGTTAATGTATATAATCGCTGGTGGATTCATTATCTTTTATCCTCGCTACTGCTACTGCGATTCACAAATCTGTTAATATGAAATGAGAAGCCTAAGGAAAGGTTGACGTAAATAATTTATTTAGTAATTGAAATTGCAGTTTGAAAAGTGAAGGACAAAAAAACACCGTGGGATTATGGAGTCCTGTTATAGCAAAATTCAAAATTGCTACCCATGGATTACACATAGGAATTATTTAAACAAAAACTGGCGGAACACTTTTCTAATAAAAGAAAAACCACTGCTTTGACTATATTTTTTTCTCGAGAACTGATACCACATATTAACAAATGAAACTATTTTGTGTCATCGTTGTTAATCATAATTTCACGGGTCTAGAGTACTACAAACAAAATTATTAAAACAAATTGAGTATATTCCAACCATTACTTTGAGAATGACACTTAGAACAAGTCTAAGGTAAAAATAATATAAACTTGGTAATTATTATTAGTAAAACCTAATTAAAACTAGATTAAAACCATTAAAATCACTACTTAATATATTATTACTCTATTATGAGATAACTACTTTTATAATATATTAAAATGTCAACAGAATCTCAGGTCTGGAAAAGTATTTACCTGCAAACTAAGACAAGCTGCAGAAGGTAGAAACCTGGTTTGGGCGAGTAAGTCAATCAGATTTAATCCCTCCTTTAAGTTCTTTATTTCAAAATGTTAAACCATGTGCTTGGTTCTTTAGTAAAATTATCAATATATCTCGATACAATTTCTTGTATTGTGATATCGGGCCTTGGCCTGCCGCAGCGAACGCTGCATCTTGTACCTCCGTCTTACGACATCATGGATAGAGAGCGTATTACAGGAGAGCAGGTGATCAGCTCCTCGGTACCCCCCTTTGTAAATCGAGGGCCGCCACCTCTCTATCAGGCAACTTCCCAAATGTCCTTATGAAACTTTCCAGATCTCCCTAGATTAGAAAACCCCTAAACAGGCACCAGGGCCAGTCAGCAACGTTAACTACTAGACCTAGGAGTCAATCTGTATTGTGTATTACCATATCTTATTGAAACCTACGACATTTAGGGATAGCATTAACTAGAGGCACAAAAAAACAGTCTTTTTAAAAGCTTCCCAGTTATCTTCTGAAAATTCATTGACTCAATTCTTATAAATACACGAAGTGTTTACTATTTTCCATAACATTAGAGCGAGAGAGCGAGAGAGAGAGAGAGAGAGAGAGAGAGAGAGAGAGAGGCTCCTTTTCAGCTGAGAAACCTCCAGGATTTGAAATCCCCTTAACAATCAAATCTCAGATTCTTTTTGTTAACGAGTGCACGATTTAAAGGTAGATTTTAACATAACATGATAAAATATTATATAGTTGTCTACCTGTACACATCAAGTAAAATCACCTCTAGTGAACTTAAAATTACATTATCAACTTATGGAGTCGCCGTTGTTCAGTTCTTTGTCAGTCGATTTTGAATTATGTTTGTACTCCCATTTCAGAAGTTAATAGATTTGATAATGGCGCTGTTTTCGGAATAGCTTTCCTAAATTGAACCCCCGAATGTTCGGTAATTGCATCTTGCGAAACCTGAATTCGAACCAAACTTTAGAATGGGATTATGTCCTTAATTGATTTATTATTATGTAATAAGTGTATTCGTGATCATATTCTTTTCTGCCTACTTTTTACTCATTCGAATTGTCTATTCTTTCTTCTTTTCCTTTATAAGTAATTTATAACCCCATTTTTCTATTAGGTAATTTTTTCCTATTAGTTGTTAATGGAATAGAAATTAAAGATACTATGAAAAGAAGAAAACCAGGAGACGGATCCATTGTGTATTATGTTGTATATTGGAATGTAGAGTAATAAAAGATGTTTAAAAATTGTAATAATTTGCAAGGTGAAATATTACCAAGAATTATACCGGGAAAAAGAAAGGATTTTTCAGAAAAGTGAGGGAATTTGATTGAAAAAATAACAGGATAAAGGAATAGCAGTAGGCTTTTGTCTATAATTAAACCAGGAAAAATACTTGTGATTAAATTCTAAAACACACACAGTTTAACACACGTAATAGGGTCGGAGGAATATATTACCTCTTAAGGTCAAATTGTAGATATATGCACGTTAAGCAATAGAATTATTAATATAAGTTAAGTAATTGTTATATTTATATGATACAATTAATGTAACTGCTATCAAATTGATAATCGGAATAGATAGATTCATTACCAGTAAAAACCAAGAAGAAACTGTTAAGAAAATAACAAAAACAATGCATTTGTATATTCTAATTTAATACCAATTGCTTGTTTGAATATTACACATTTGTAATTTCTAATTCTATAACCGATGTATTTTATGAAGTTATTTGTTAATAAAATTGTTTCTTTCAATTTCAACATTAATTAAAATACTTTCTTATTTTATAACATTGTTTTAAATTATTCAGTTCAGCTTGTTTTATTTGTAGATAAACATAACAGACAAAATAGGATTAAAACATCTCTTTTTGTTACTAGTTGGGAAATACTAGCAATAGCTATAACGGCAAGGAATCAGAGAAATTTTAATAATGATCTCAGTATGAAAGTGCAATCTTCTATCTAATTCCGCCTTATTCTTCCGCCATCTGCTTCCTCTTATGCGATATTGCCCATATATAAAAAGACCAATACACCAACAACTTCAATACAAGTCGCTCCCAACTGTTGCCTGTACCAAAACTCAAACTTCCGCCAGAGATCGAAAATGTTGTGCTGCTGTAATCATGTCACCGGCTTCAAAAATAAATAAAATAAAAAATTCTAAGATAAGGAAAAAGAAACATGAAGGACGAGGAATAAAGAGGAGTGTTAAAAAATCGACAAGACGGAAGAAGGGCATTGCATTTTCCTTTAAAAAGAATAAGAATCAGCAAAATTCATAGAGTTATATAGAATACTTTCATTAACTACGAAAACTCCTTCTGGTGATAAATCTACTGACAGTGTTGTTATCGGTTTTGTAGCAAAATGTATCATAAGATTTCCATAGTGAACTGTCTACAGTGATTAAACATTGCAGAGAAACATGAATATATTTTAGCAACAAACTCTTTAAAAAATTCTTAAAACAAATAATAAATACCATTTAATGTGACACTTTTTACTATTTATTTTGTCTATTAAAACTGTCATTTATCTTCTGAAGTACTGATTTGAAAAAAAACTATAATCTACTTAACTAAGAAAAAAATCAGTTTAGAAATAAAATATTGACGTATTGACGATATGCTTCTTGAAAATTAATCAGAAAATACTTTTTTTTTTGCTTCAAAAGGTCATTAAAAATTTAAGATGAATAAAGTCGTAATTGTGTCCTTCTCTAATAAATCCTAGCATAGTTCGAGAATGTCCTCTCCCTCAAATAGAAACGTAAGGAAGAAAGAAGAAAAGACGAGGATTACGAGAATTTCTATTAAGAGTGTACTGCCGAATTATATAAACATTTCCGGTTTTTAAATGCATTTATTGTGGTAAAAGTAATTTCACACTACACTGTTTCCAAACAGTTAATTTTTAAATAAATATTTTTTTTAAGAATATGTGCCCTGATATTAAATAGTACAACTTATCAGATAATGAATTTTCATATATTTTAGTGATTGTTTATTCTTTACTGTGATGTGTAATAGGTTAAAGAAAGTAGGGGAGAGAGGAGGAGAAAGACAGGTACAAACAATATTCCATTGCGCTGGGACGATTACAAAAGTTGCATGGATTGGGAAAAGAGCCCCTGCTTTGTGAAATTGTTTCGTAAGTTGGTGAACAAATTTGAGGAAACAGCTGCATTTATCGGTAGACAAAATAGTATATAACAAAGCCCAGTATCTTACTAATAGTTGCCTATGAACGTCATTTGTAGTATAAAAGAATGACTAATTCCTTTTGCAACACATTGGTAGCCATATTTGACTTTATCTGGTTCATTCCTGTTATAATAAAATTCCATTTGTTTATGAACAATTTTGTGTTTTTATTTTTAAACAATCTAAACATTTTCCGAAGATATTTAAAATTGGGAACTGGTTTTTAGAATAACCCTGCAGACACCTAGGACGGTCGGAACCCGATGGATTTGAAAGCAAAACCTCCCGAATTCGAGTATCTAGCGTTAACCTAGCCCCGTTTGGATAGTACAAAAAGCATCATGCATTCAGTTCTATTATAAAGCATTTGTTCAGGAGGAAATAAAGAGAGAGAGGGGTTAATTGGGTGATATTAATAAAAACGAGTTTTTAATTTTTTTTAATTTAATTTATTTAAGGACGCTCTTTAACATCTCAGGTTGTCAGCGTCCCATTCTATTCAGGGCGTGAAACGGCCGACAAATTTTGCTCAGATGCCTCTTTTTTCAGGCTTGAGGTTCTTTTTCGTGCCGTAAATGTACGACACGGGACCCACGGCTTTACTTCCCTTCCGAAGGAAGCCATACTTAGGAATTTACGCCAGAAAACATTCATGGGTCCTGCCCGCGATCAAACCGACAATATTGGGTTTAGAAGGTAAGAATGGTTACCACTACACCACCACAAACTTTTACTCTTCACTCGACCATTCTCAGTAATAACCCAGATAACGCGTGCGCATTAATAAACATATTCATCTCTAATTCATTCTGTCGATGATCTTTTTACTTTGGGTGAAATATTACAAGACAAGGTAGATGATTGATAATATTAAGTTTCCCATTGATATTGATAACTATCGCCCTCTCTAATGGAGTGCATTCCCCGGATGTTTTGAATCACCTTGGTAGGTGAACTCACGGTGCATCATTGAACTTAAAAAGCATGATGGCGCAGTTTATTTGGTTTGTTGAAAGCAGAAAAAATGCTAAAAGCCTTGAATGCACAATTACATAGACATGTACTCATTTAAAAAGTGATGCTGTACGGGAGCTAGAGCTGCAATTGTTACTCGATTTAAGCAAGCAAATAGGGGAGAACCCTCGATAGTAAAGAGAAAACGAGACATTTCTTGGTGGTCTAGATTTCTAGACTGCTGCAGCAAAAGACACCTTTTCTAGGGTACCGTATCATCAACTTTATGTGCTGATATCAAGTTGAAAGCAGATAAGTAATTGAATTCAAATCCCAAAAACAGTTGAAGCACTACTCAATAAGGGAGCTGTTCATTCTCTGATAACATTGCAGCAGTAGGCTATTCATATACTTATGTAAAATAAGTCACATGCAAGCAGGTACACTTTTCGTTCTACACTTTATTTACCGCCACGGGTGGCCGATGTCGTTAAGGCACGGATTCGTGAGCGGGAGGTCTGGGTTCAAATCCGGCCAGGACCGTCCTCCCTGACGGAGGTTTTTTCCAGGTTTTCCTCAGTCCTCATAAATGGCAAATGCCGGGGAGGTACCTTAAACTTAGGCCTGGAACGATTCTTTCCTTAAAAATAAATCCTTTCCCAATATATAATTTCATTTCATGTATCATCAGTGTCCACCGCCTGTGGTAGTCCTCAGTAGTAAAAACGGGCGTTAAACACTATTCATTATTATTCTTATTATTATTATTACACTCTTTTATACAAATGCAGGGGTTGAGCATTTACATAATTTTTATGTAGAATAACAAAAGAACTCGCGGTAATAGAAAAGTGTTTCGGCCAGTTTAAGTAACGGTTCCCGGTTCTCCAGAACAAATAATGGTAGCCACGTAAAAAATACCTATCATAATACTATGTTGCGTTGTAGTGAAAAATGTAGCTAAGCATCTAAGTTTCTGGCAATTGTAACTTGAAAATTATAGTGGATAATCCTTCAATATATTACTGAATACAACTTGAAATTTAACTCTCTTTTCAACCATGCTTGAAAATGATCTGTATTTACTAGCCGCAGTAAATAGTTTGCTAGATGTTAAAGGCTTTATTTCATTAAGAAACTCAGGAATATACAGCTGACACTAAGACCATGAGTAACGACTGGGTTTTCAATAAGTGACGCATGTTTTAACGATAGGAAAGTCAGAATAATCCTTCACCATCAAACCTCACCGAGCTCCCAAATACAGTTCGCTTACCCTCACTCAGTTTTATTAATATATCCCATTTTTATGTGGAAAATTCAAGTGATCTTTACAGCTAGGATTCTTTACATTTTGTTCGGTATTTTCATACATCAATTTTTCATTCAATTTCTGTTTCAAGTTGGTTTACTCATGGCTACATCTAATTGCTTTAAGCTTTCATAGAAAGTTTTTGTTGTTGCTCGCTTTGTTAGTTTGAGCTGTCTGTCTCGGGGCTATCAAACTTGCCTTGCAAACGCACTCTCGTGCACTTTCGCTATTCCATCAATTTTATCGCAATTGCTAGTAAAAACAAGTTAATTAAATTATGTATAACTGAGTATAAACCCTCAGGGGGGCATTGTATTGCTTTGAGTATGAGCAGCGAATAGGCTTCTGAAAGTTACAGCAGAGAGACAAGCAGACATAGTTTTAGAAAAGAGCGATATACAAGCGAAACTAAATCGTCGCTTTATCATCGGCCTTTGACTACATTACCTTTCCCTTTTCCTGTTAATTTACAGCCCAGTAGTGGTCAGATAATCTGAATCACTAATGAAAATATATATATGCTTATACTTTAAAAATATACGTTGTGTATTGCTTTGATTTCTCTATTATTATTTTGAAAATTTCACTGCCAGGCAGTTCACAGAGCTCGGTTTTCCCCCCAAAACTGGGTTTCACTTTTCATATCTGTTCTAGCATAAACACATATGCAATTGTTATTACTTAAACAAACAGTTCCCATATACTTACCAAGTAATAGTGCAAACACCGTGCGTAAAGTGGTGAGGCTGGCAAGCTTGAGTTTGTACCCGGTTGTTGGCATCTTATTTATGTTGTAATATTGGATTGTCATTTCTTACAAATAAATGTACATTTTCCTTGCAATTACTCAGTAAAATGAATATAAAGTTCCCAGTGTTCAACTGTCAACAAACGATTTGAACAAATAGGACATAATGGATTTCTCACAAAACTGTTGACCATAAACAATTAGAACGAAATAAAATGCACATCACCCAGCTCAAAGCTGTAGCATAATACACGTTAAGATGTGCATATAAGGGTGTTTTGAATTAGAGAAAAATATTAGTTCTTAAGACCTGAAACTGAACTTAAGAATGTGATTCATTGCTTTAGGATGGGACACGATTCTCTCTTGCTGCAGATCTCCCAGCCTACTGCTCAATTAAACTCTAACAGTAGTTAACGGCCGCACTTGGAGGCGTTTCATAACCCAAAAGATCCTTAATGCATATAGGGACAGTAAGAGGTGCCTTAAGAAATTATACTAGAGAAACATTAATTGCATATAATTGAAAAGTATTAACAATCTTTAAATAATGAAAGTGTAATGTCGGAAAGTTATTTTAGGACAAACCGACTGCAACATTTTGAGAAATAAAATTAACGCCAGAAACTATCAAAACAAATAAGTAAACAATTATTTCTCCCCATAAAGGGCAGCCGCTTTCCATAAGAACACACTGCCACAGAAAATTTGTTTACTCAAATAAAATTGGAAAGCAACAAAAGTATCCTGTCCCAGTACAATGCCTAAACAGCTATTTGCATTCAATTTTTTTTAAACAAGTACTACTAACCAGGCACCTAATGATTTAAATTACCAACAATATTATAGCGAGGTAAAGAAAGGCCCAGTGCTAAATAGAATATTGAAATTTGAGGTCTAAAGGCTCGCTGGGACTGTCCATAGGGTATCGTGAAAAATGACGGTTTTGTTCAAATACCACATGCCACAGTTGATAGAACAGAACTTAAATAATATTTGTAAATTCTGTTCTGTTATCAGTGAATCGGTGCACAAACAATGTGAACCGTGTTTGGACAATCACGATTTCTATTACGAACGAACTTTGTAAAGAATTTTATAGTAAACAGTAACAAAACTACACTTTTTGTTTTTTCTCACCAAGACAAACATGATGTGTATCAGGAATCTACGCCTCTGCTGTACGATTAAAATGTACATGGTTAACTAATTTCGAAATTGAAGATGTTTGATTGCAGTCATCCGTCTGTTGAGATTATGATTTGAAGATGTAACAAGAAAAGCAAAAACTTGGCTTAAAAATAAAAACTAGTGTACCAAGTCAAATTGAATTATTAAAATGTTCCATTTCCTTGATCTCAGTGGACCTAAAAATAGTCAAAAATTACATTGGTATTTACGCAAGTGCTGGAATTGTGTGCCAGTTACCATAACTTAAAGCTCTATAGGCGAGTTCAAAAACTTTTGGGTGTTGCTCAATAAATATATCGTTGGCCTAAGTAGATATTATGATGAGATGTATTTTCGTCCCAGAAGAATGGAACTTGCTAACCAGACTGCTTCAATGAACTAAAATTACCTGAAAATAAAATCAACTAGAAACAAACCAGAGAGGGCAAAATGAAGTGGTTAATGAATTTTAGCAGAATGTGTCATACATATCCTCAAATATCATTCTGGACTAATCAGAAATGCTTTGTATCAAGCGTTAGATCTACCGTGAAATGAATGACAATAGCTACTTCCTTTCAGCCATACATTTATTAATTATTTTATCGATTGTGACAGTGTCTGCTACATAATAGCTTCACGTTGTAGCTTGCGCTGTTATCGCCACTGTCACATGTCTGCAAGAGGGGGTTATTTGTTTAGCCCTGAGGTTTCCAAAGACGGTCTAAGCTTGCTCTCCAGTGTTTGCTTGGAGCTGCGGGAGGATCTCGCTTCGTGTAATTCCGTGTTACGGCACTAACCCCTGTTTGATTCCGTTACATATTTTACATTGCGCAGTTCTTTTTTGATTATTCAACTGCAAAACGGTAATTTCTGACATCAGTAACAAGTTCAGATCGGAGCATAGATCGACTGACCCTGCTTAAGACGTATACACATACGTATACGACAGCCAGTAAAGTGTCATTCGGCTATCTTCCTATTTTTGACCAAAAAATGTAAAGTCCTCTTCATGTAGAATCATTATTCATATTTAATAAAATAAAACTATAACATATTAAAGAAATCAGTTTTAAGCAAATATTAAGTATACAACTTATGCAAAGAAAAAGAAATGTTATTTTGTTTAAAGTAAGCATATTAGGAAAACATTTTTTCTCCATTAAGGCATTATATACAAATACACCTAACTTTCTTTGAAATTAAAAAGGTATCGCTGTACTAAGTAATTATAGAGCGCACGAGTGTTCCACTTTTTTGTAAACCTTGTCCTCTTGCGATGTTTTACTTCTGGACTACCTAGAGTATCTCGTGTACTTTCCCCTTCTTCTTACCTTAGATAGGATGTTGAAATTGCCATCGAAGGAAAAAAAAAAAAATTAAACGATTAAATTTGACCTCCGTAATGCTTTTGATTGTTTCATTGTTAATGTTTTTTCTGCACTCTAAAATTCTCCACTTGATTTTGTTTGTGAACGTTCAAGGCTAGATAAATTTTCGTATTTAAATGGGCACAATTATTTCTTTTAATTCTGTGCCAAATTAGCATATCCATATTTTTGCACAATATCGTGAAATGAAGTTTTGGAAAGAGACAATCATTTCCTGACTAAATTCCGCACGCAAAAGACAAGCTGATTTGTATTAAGTAACAGTTACACACAAAAATGCATTTTCTAGAGTCAACGGTCTACAAACTATTTAAGTATGTTGTTTAAGATTGGCAGGAAACAGGTTTAAAGCGTCGAGCAGTGGTCCTGGTGGTGTAGTGGTTACCATACTTGCCTCCTACACCCAAGATCGCGGGTTCGAACCCGGCCAGGACCGATGAATTTTTTCGGGCGTAAAAATCCTAAGTATGGCTTCCTTCGGAAGGGAAGTAAAGCCGTGGGTCCCGTGTCGTACATTTACGGCACGAAAAAGAACCTCAAGCCTGAAAGAGAGGCCTCTGAGCAAAATTTGTCGGCCGTTTCACGCCGAGTTGAATGGGAAGCTGATGGCCAGAGCTGTTAAAGAGCGTCCATAAATAAATAAAAAAAAGCGTCGTTAGAGGGCGAAGCGGGGTTAAAATAAAAGGCTGCCGGCTGCGGTACACCTACTAGTCAAGAATTAAAAACTGAATCCCTATTTAAAAGCACACCATAAATATTCAATAGAAGAGTGATCTCTACGAAGAAGCACGGAAGCAAGTGGATCTTCATATAGAACATGCATGGTAACTTTGCAGCATGGACAAGGCTTTCACAGAGGTAAAATGTGAAGCGTGTACTATATTTTTTAAAAAATGCAGAACAAAATATCAGCTTTAGAACTGCAATGCAGTATAGTTATGCACTGAAAAGCACTGCATTTGTATTCAACACGCATTATTTTTGTATTCAATGCTTTTTGTATTATTCCGTACATGCTTTCTCGTTTCATTAAACAGATTTAAACATGTTCGGACATTCCGAATGCAAAATACAAATTGAGAGTACGGTTAAAATCAGCAGGACTGTCGCCTAAATTCCACTATTATACTTTGAAATAGCTGTAATATTCGTGCCCTGTTCGGCTTTTATAAAAAGCTGCCCATTATTGAAATGGTTCTCTGGCGTGGACATTTTTGTACGTATAATGTTGTGTTCTGAATCGCCATTTTATTTAGAGCTTCTTGAGATCCACTCCTGGTTTTGAAATAGAAAGTTCAAAGAATCAGCCGTATTTGGTGCTTGAATCTTACTATTTATACAGAGTAGATGGAAACTTTGGGACAATATTTATGTTAAAGTGTATTTATACTTCAGCACTATTCGATACACATTTGATTATTTTTTGTTTATCTTTGAAAACATAAGCGTTTGCTTCTTTTGGTATATGCGAAAAAGTACAGCAAAATCTTTACTAGGGAACAATAACAATTTAAGTTATTACAGAATAAAAGATGTATCATTAACAATGTCATATAGAGATGAACTATCTAGCAATAATCAAAGATAAAACACACCCTAGAATATATTTTCAGGTCTCTTAAAGAGTATCTCTGGAAGAGGTGTTTGTTTTTATTAAAGAATTCGACGCTAACAAACGTTTCAGGTTTCATCTCTAAAAATGCACTTCACATTTTTTCGCAGTTCCTTTGTTTTGGTATATTCGACTCCAGTGAAGATGTATTGTGGAACTTGCGAGTTTTGGAGCACATTCGAGACTGAAATGACATCTGAATTTGAGCAGGAACAACTTTTGATCACTTTATCCGTTAAGACTATCTATTGAAAAAGTTAGTAATTTCAAACATTTTGTTTTAAGTTTAAGTTCTTATATTATTTTCAAATTAGAATCGTTCAAAATTTGTGTATATGGAGCTATTAAAAATGCTGATTAGCAAACCCGATATTCAATCTATTCTGTAGTTTCATAGAACTATGACAGTTTCTAAGTTCCTTTATGGAGCAAAATTACAGAACATACCCGAAAAACACAAACGGTAGAAATGGAATTCAAGCAGTATATTTTAGGATATAAAAATAATGTCAAATTTCGAAATGAGTGATTATAAGCCAAAGATTAGAAGCAAAACACTCATTTGAAGAAATCAACGATTATCAAAAAATTACTTAATGACATGGAAAATAATTAATGACAGATTTCCTAAAATTATAGCGACAAAGGAAGAAAAAGCAGACCGAGCAATCTTAATAAGACTATTCCTTGAATATTATGATCAATTAGCACTGAAAAGAAGCATATTTCCCTACCAATAGTGATACGATGATTTTTTTCTCTACATATTAGAACATATTCCTGAAATTTTGCTTCAGATTTATTAATAAAATTACAAATAGTTCCATTTTTCTTGGTCGTAGTAATGGTGATGGACAACTCTTATCAATTTTACCTTCTCGGTCTTGGAACGTTTCCTTTCTTAAACAGAAAGGCCCTTTCCCAATACGTCATTTCATCTCATGTATCAAGTGTCCACCACCTGTGGTGCCTCAGTAGTAAAAACAGGCGTTAAACACTATTAAAAAAGAGAAAAAAGAAACAACCTTATATTACTAAGTGCAGTGTGATTTGAATTCGAAACAGCTTTGAGAGTTTGTGCCTTTGTGTAAAATAATAATAATAATAATAATAATAATAATAATAATAATAATAATAATAATAATAATTGCATTGTTAGATCCCGCAGTACAAAACAAGCCATTAAAATTACGATTAGTTAATAAATTTATTAGCAGGAAACTTCTTGTCCATGCACAAATTAAGACTTTTTCTTTATATAACTTACACGTACAGTGTTGCGCAACACAAGACTATCCCATTTTGTGGCTTAAGGGTTGCAAGTTAGCCTTGCCTTGCTTCACCACTGTCAGAAGTTCGAAAGTGCATCTGGGAAGTTTCCAAACCTGGCAGAAATCCTGACGCTACCTTAGTCTTGAGAGGAAATCCCAAGCCTTTAGGCTACAACTGTGCTGAGGTTAAACATGCTCTTATATTGTCCGTAATACAGTCGCCTATTATTTCCAAACTGCGTGGGTTTCTGGCACCGTTTTCCCCCTTTGTCACTGTTTGGTTCTCTACGTTTACTCCTCCTGAGGAGGGCGGAGGGAGTTTAGCTTTCCTTTTTGTACAGCATGTAGAGCATCACTACTTTGGCTGATGGAATCCTTTAGCAGCAGTACACAAAGCCAACTTCAATAGGATGCAGTCCCACAATTTCACTGGCATGTTCGATTTTTGTGCTAGACATAGCTTGACCTACATTTCAATCCTTTCTTGGTATTATCTAAAAGTACAAATGTCACTGCTGTCTGTTTTTTTTTTTTTTTTTTTTTTTCCCCCAATGCAGTACGTCAGGTAAGCAGGAACAAAGCACAAAGCTATGTTTGAGAAGTACCTGCTGCTAATTCAAGTCTCAAAGAAAGACTTTAATTACGGGGAATGATGTGTTTATTATGACGAGAAAAACACTCATTAGAGACGACTTATTTTTACAACAGTGCTTGAACTATCCCAGCACTGGATTTCAACATGACGAAATTCTCTTGTAGTTATTTTCCACCATTTAAAAAGCATATTGCAAGAGAATATTGTAAACAAGGTGCTGTCCACCCAGCGCGTGATACGACAATGGAGAAATTTTGAATTTCCATTTTATTTGTATTATTTAAGACAGGAATACTTTTGACAGGCATGGGAATGAGATAGGCACCTTTTTATTTTTGGAGTTGTGTATTGCACTCATGAGAGTCGCTTGAAAAAAGTTCGGCAAATTTACTTCTCTTCTTCTACTCCTCCTCCTCCTCTTTGTCCTTTATCTTTCTCCGCTATTAAGGTTTCTTCCGGTATAAACCACTATGACCAAAATGTAAAATATTCTACGCAGCAGAAGAAATAAAAATAAAAGAATTATGAGAGGTTTTAAGAAAGAGGAAAAAACAAAAATATCCAGTGTCAGAAGAATTGAATATAGGAGTCAATAAAGAAGGAAGAATGAGATCGTCTACAACGGATAAATGAATGCTAGATAAAGATTACAATTAGAGATAATTAGCTGATAGCAAGTACAAAATGTATATTTAAAAAGGCAGAAATGGAATGAACGTTCAAAACATTCAGGAATTGAATTGTTAAATTCTGCATATAAGCTTTGTGCAGGAATCTTAAATAATTTAATAAAATCAATAAAAATAATCATTACTAATGGAAGAACAGAACGGATATAGAACTGACAGAACATGCACAGATTATTATTATTATTTTTTTTTACCTAGACTAGAAAAAGCCTTTGATAAAACAGCAAAAATTATGGAGAAAATGGGAAAACGTGGTTATTTTGCTCATCTAATAATATACAATAAGAAGTCTCTATAACAGCACACGCTTTACGTTCAACTCATCCTGTTACATGGGTCTTCATTTTGGTTTTCCCCGCACGCGGACTAGTAGTTGGCAATTCACACACCGGCAGGCAAGGACGTGTATTGCTACTGTTTAGATTGGGAACAATGAAGAAATACTTTATTATTGCAGTTTATCAGGATTCATAGATTTAACACAGAAGGGCGCGTTTTCATTTCCTGTAACTGTTTAAGACAAGAATCAACTGTCAAATGCCGTTTAAGGTTTTAAGAACGTTTCTCGGGGACTGATTCACCTGACAAACCAAGAGTTCCTTAAATAGTGCTTAAATCCAAAACAATACAATCAGTTGGACAGGAAAGTGTAAAAATTTACTTTTAAGTATATAGAACGTTTGTTATTGCTTTAGTTCTGATGTTTATATTATCGATCATACAAAATAATATGCAGAACTTGTGTTAACAATAATTAAATACATAACTGGATGGTATCGCTGCTCGATTAGAACAAAGTTAGCACAGGTGGGAAACGGCCCAAAGGCAGGATATTCCGTTACAAATTTGCTAAAATTTCATCTCTAAAAGGCTACTAAAGTTGTAAGCCTTACACCCACCGACTCCTGAAGGAAACATGTTATTTTTTGTGCGAAAAAGGTAAGCACGTTTTAAGTACTTTGCAGATCGTGCGGAGCGCTGGTTGTGGGAAGCAGGGCTGTGTGCTCCCGGCTGCTGATAAGGGTGTTTATCACCTACGCTTTTTAATATTCATTTGACGAACTCTCGCACAGTTGGAAGGAAGAGTAGCAACTGCGATTAGAGTGGGAGAGATACATTTTAACATTTTAGCTTATGCAGCTTACTTTGTCATATTACAATATTCATAACTTATATTTACAAAAGACAGTGCATGAATTATATAAAATTAGAATGAAAAGTATCTTAACATCTCAGCTTCAAAAACAAAGACAATAGCATTCCAGGAAAAATATCCCAGAGCAACATAAAGTTTAGAAAATAAATATAAAATACAAATATATAATTTATTTGGGTTACAAACATCATTAAAAATTAGATACATAAATAGAAAACCATTAAAATAAATACCAGGTGATGTGAGTGACTATTAAAAAGCATTAAAAACCCCACGAACAGATACAAAATATAATTCTATAAAGTTATAGTGGTTGTAAGGCAGTGAATCTTAGACTGGAAGAGAAAGAAAGAGATGGAGATTTTCGATTGCATGCAGCAGATATTACCTTTTTAGATCACTATTAAAATAGACATGAAAATGGACCAAGAATTAAGAAACGAAGTAAACGTTTTTGCAATTAACGATAAAATAGAACAACACAGAAACTGGATATACCATGAGATGGATGGTTCGTATCAGAATTGCAAATATACCTAGTGGCCGAGTCCGAGATAGAGTTGGGATGAATCTGGAATAGGACATGAGGGCTAATCCATGCGAGGTAGAAGAAGAATAAGAAGAGAATAATTTTTGTGCAATCCGGAAATATTGATATTTTTTGAGTAGTGTTATTACTCTACCTTTCACTACTGAGCCACCACAACCGGTGGACACTGATGATACATGAGATGAAAATGATACATTTGGAAACGATTTTTTTTTTAAGGAAGGAAGCGTTCCTGGCCTAAGTTTAGGGTACATCCCCAGCATTTGCCATTTATGAGTACTGAGGAAAACCTGGAAAAAACCTCAATCAGAGAGGACGATACTGGCGGGATTCGAACCCCAGACATCCCGCTCACAAGTCCGTGCCTTAACGACCTCGGCCAACCGTGGCGGTGAAAACATTGATGCCTATGTTATTGGTATTTTTGCAAAGTTTGACAAAACCTATTTTTACAAAGGGATGAAAATATTAGGAAACTCGCTGGACCAAACGTATAGTCTTCGATGTAGTCCATACTAAGTTTGTGATTGCAGTTTACGGTATGGGAGTGCAGATTTGATGTGATGGGATATCTCAAGGAAATGTTTTGATCTGAAAATAATTTTAGCAATAGCTCAACAGAAAATGAGAAAGACAAATCGGGAGCCTCTACGCGTGGACTCATCACCTACTTGTTGGTCGTTGAGGGGCGATAATGAGGTGATTTGTAGGAGGCCTCTCTCAAGATAATGAAAAACATTCCTTAGAGCACCAAAAAATCACAATGATGGTCTAAGTCGTTTCAGATAAAAAATACCAATACGATAAGGGGGGGGGAATGTTACCGCCACGGGTGGCCGAGGTCGTTAAGGAGCGGAGCGAGAGGTCTGGGGTTTGGTCCCCACCAGGACCGTCCTCCCTTCAGCCTTCATAAATGGCAAATACCGGGGAGGTACCTGGAACGTTTCCTTCCTTAAAAAAAAAAAAATAAATAAATCCTTTCCCAATATATCATTTCATCTCATGTATCACCAGTGTCCACCGCCTGTGGTGCCTCAGTAGTAAAACCGGGCGTTAAAAATTATTCAAAAAAATTGTGGTAAGTATTTTCTTTACGTTAGCTACACTCTTTCTTTCATTATGCTGTATTACAAAAGCAGCCAGAATTCCACTGCATTAAAATTATTTCCAGAACACAAGTTTCTAAAGAAGCTTATCAATTAAATTAAAAATATAATACACTTCTTTGTAAACTACTAAATGTTTTTTTTAATTGATCGTTTTCTGTAGACCCTTGGGTTTTCCATGCAAATTGCCTCATATATTACCCGGTAATAGTCGGTGTTTGCTATACTAGCCAGCTCTCTAATTCAAAGTTATTTATTCTGTATTACCTTCCACTTCTAATGTCAGTATGTTACAATAAGTTTTAACGAATAATTGTGTAACAATTCGTATAAAAATTTCGATTTTATTTTCAAAAAACCCTTAGGGGCATCTTTTTAAAGGGGTTATGCTTGTACTATGGTAGTTCGATTATTTCTAAGGGAGGAAAAAAGAGAAAAAGCGAATGTTTTAAAAAGTATGGACATTGCTATAATGACATACAGCTGTGAAAATTGACAGGAGAAAAAAAAAATAAAAAAGAATTAAAACGTGATGAGATTTCAATTTTTAACGCACTCATTTTGTCTCTAACAGTGGATGTGGCGTTCGAAGCCATACTATATGGTTCCACCATTAACGTTTTTATTTCGAGCTTACGGTACATACCGTCATATCTGAACAAGGCCCTCCACTCCACCTCTTAAAACCTCCGAGCTCCAGACAGACATCTATCTCCTTCATTGCTGAAGTGAAGAGCTTGACATCCAAGCACATTGTGGATAATGCGAGAAGCTGAACGACACTCACCTGCGAAATGTCAGTTCTTCACAGCTGCCTCGGTTTTAACGAGTTCCTCGTCTGCACCTTGTGGCATGTCGGTAGTTACCAACACTTGCTTCACTACTTCTCAACTTACAACTTTGCCCATAATTCCGGTGCAGGGCTAGAAGGCTTAGGCCTGTAAATTTTTGTTATCATGCCATACCTGATCGCGATGTATTTTTGTCTTACAATCCCTCCTCGGTCCAGCTACTCAAAACGTTTAACACCACAAAACTAAGTTTCCTTGGTTTTTCTATCATAAGTTGAATACATTTATATAAATTCACATTAAAGTTATACCTTAGTCTATTTGTGCTCACAAAAAGGGAGTGAATTATTATATAAATAAGTGCTTTCTGTCCAAAGAAAAATGCTCGTAAATTAATTAAAAATTTATGAAGATCAATCACCAGAATAAATATAAAATCTTACGTCATATTAAAACAATAATAATGTATGTAAAATACGTTTTCAGAAGCATGCAATAAACACATACATTTGGATTTAAATTTTTAATTTAATTTTTCTATTATCTTTCCCTGTTTATATTATTTTAGGATAAATTACAATTTCATTGTGGAAGTATTTTGTAAATTTGAATATTTTTTTTTAAATAGTGCTTAACGCCCGTTTTGAATACTGAGGCACCACAGGCGGTGGACACTGTTGATATATAGATGAAATGATATGTTGGGAAAGGATATCTTTTAAGAAAGGAAACGTTCCAGGCTTAAGTTTAGAGTACCTCCGTAGTCAAAGAGGACAGTCCTGGTGGGAATCGAACCCCAGACCTCTCGCTCACGTGTCCGCGCCTTTAACGACCTCGACCACCAGTGGCGGTATATTATTTTGTAGATGTATAAACATTGTGAAATGGAATTACAAATAAAGGGAACGTTTATTTGTAATTTGTAATTCCATATATTAAAGCTATTATAACTCATATTGGTAACAAACATTTTAATCAACACATTTGAAATATACGCATGCTCGGGATTCAGTTGATGAAGTGTATAAGCAACTTCCAACAAACCAGTGCATTATATTTCTGTCTGAGATTTCCTTTTGTTTCTCTTGCAGTGCTATTTGGCATTCATATATTTGAGATTGCATTAAATCGTTTCAACATTTTAAGCGTTGTTGAGTTGTTTTAGGTATATTTAGAGTAAAATAAAATTGAGGATAATTTAAGTTTGTTCAAACTTTTATACATTAAAAAGAGCTTGCCAGTCGAAACTGTGCGCACTGAAGAAATGTCACCCATTCAGCCGTATGTTATGAACCAAAAATAAATATTTACGACATATGCAAAGTGTTGTTTTGCCAAATGTGTGCAAAAAACGGTCTGTAAATAAAATTTATTTGGGCTTGAAGGTAAATTAGTTTTAATGAAAGGAGTATTTACGGTAAAGTTTAGGAAATAGACCTACAATTTTGATAAATGTTTTCCTGATTTTATTATATAAACAACATTAAAAATATTACTACACAAAACACGCTCGCTCTATGCAACATTAAATGTGGTGTTAATGAATGAATAAAAAGGGCGAGTTTTTGACGACAAACACACTTGGTATAAATACAAGAGCACAGGGCTGAAGGAGGGGAGTCACAGTAGCACGTCGATTATACGAACATACATGTTAGGTATGCATAAAATATAAAGGTATACAGTATGTAATGCTCGAGCTGCTTTCATCATTAACGATCGGCTTTCTTTGATTTAACGATATAGCTGTTGCATCAAAAAAACAGGAAGAAAATGTTCATTATGAAAAAAAGTTAGGTAAAGTCCCTATTGTGTTGAAAATTCTGTTCATGATATTTACCTAAAAACCAATTTTTCTGTCGATAATGTATAATTTGATGTATTTTATGAACATTCTTAAAAAGACAATTTAAGAGTACCTGAAAAGTTTATTTTTATATGCTTGCCTATTTCAAACAAGATAGACAATAATCATTTTTTATTTTTAGGTGCTTTCTTCAAAAAAGCACAGTTCTATGTTACAACTCCAATATTCTTTTTATGTTTCTCCCTCTTTCTCTGTGTATCAGAATCTAGCCACAGACCACCTAATTCTAGTTAAATTAACTGTCAACAGTGATTAAGCACTAGTTTGGCAATTTAAATGCGACAAATTCCTGTGTCCAATTCTACAGCCGACGTTACTTAGGAAGGCCAGTCTCTTGCTAGCCACATTACCACGCACCAAACGATAAAATAGTTTACAAACTTTGTTTCTAATACATTAAATTCAAATATATTTTATACATTTAATTACTTTGCCCCTTTTATTACTTCACTTAAAATTCTCTGCTCAGTCCGAAGTGCTATCAAAATATAACTTCTGTATTCTCCTCAAGGTCGGTCCTAGTAGTGTAATGGTCACCATACTTGCCTTCTAAACCCAAGATCGCGGGTTCGAACCCGGCCTGGATGGATGGATTTTTTTCGGGCGTAAAACATCCTAAGTATGGCTTCTTTCGGAAGGTAAGTAAAACCGTTGGTCCAGTGTCGTACATTTACGGCACGATAAAGAACCTCAAGCCGTTTCACGCCCTGAATAGAATGGGACATTGATGACCTGTGATGTTAAAGAGCGTTCGTAAATAAAACAAATAAAAAAAATCTCCTGAGGTTTGGCACACCACATGTGTCTTTTGCTGCTACACTTACGCACTATTCCTCTGACTTGCTTGTGTAGTTCTTGTCGCTTTGCTTTCCCTGGGTCAATTTATAGTCATACACATACCGATTTTTTTAAATTTGCCAATAATCTTGTAAAATCCTTAAACATAAACACTAGCTGCACTCGCAAAGCTTTTGACAGAAGCGAGAAAAGAGGTTAACGGAAAAGAGCGCTTAGGTTTTCTGCGCATTCTTTCCAAAACGGCTATCCTAGCGATTACGTTTCTAGTTGTGTTGAGTATTAGAAAATAAAACAAAAACAAGAAGATTTTTGAGAAATTAAATCATACAAAAAAACCTAGAAATTTGCTTAATTCCTATGTGGCTTGAGGATTTTCCGAAATCCTTTTTTATGTTGATATTTATTCGGGAGCAGCATGTTTGGATTTAACAGGTTAAGGACCTTTTAGGAGTTTAAAAAGAATATTTGTGGAAGCAAAAGATATTGAAACAGTCATTTTGGGGGTGGTTTCAATGCAGGGGGATTGAATGGGATCTCGGGGGTAATTTTGGACTGTTTTTAATGACTTAAAGTCATTAGAGGGAGAAGGAGATTGTTCACTGTGTTAAAGTCCGGTACTGGTTGATTATTTCATTTATTTTACAACTTGACAGGTTACTTCCTGATGGATCGAGGCTGACCTCACTACTCACTTAGACTGACTTTAGAATCACCTTAGAATGACTTAGAATCCTTCGACCGCTTTAGAATGACTTAGACTGCCCTCGACTGACTTTAGAAATGACTTAGACTGATTGCTTTCGAATGACTTAGGCTGCCTGCTTCCGTGTATCTCTTGAGTGAATCCTCTGGTGTCTCTCCTCAGCGACTGCCCCCGTATCTCCCACTTCTGATTCTGTACTCGTGTTTTCTACCACATCGCCAGGCCTCTCGGTAAATTAAATTCCCTCGTATATTATCCTATTTCCGAGTTATATGTTCATATGACCATAACTAGTCGTGTTGGTCTATTCGGTCCATCAGACCGGATAATCCTAACTCCGAAAATCAAAAGTCTTACGAAATAAACTGCTCTCTTTGTTATGTGGTGCTGAAGAGGATTTAAAGGGAGATAGGAAAGGTATGAAGAGGTGAAATGTGTTGAGAATCTATCCAATGTTTAAAAAATCCGTAAGATTTACACACACTCCAAGACAAATATATTACCTAAATGTACGCTAAGGAGAAAATGAACATGTAGATAGTGCTAATATTTTCAGAGATCAAATTTGTGAATCTTTTTATTTTTTGAGTGAATATGTAGGGAATTAATTTTTCTTTAAAAGAGTAATATTTGGTAAATACAATATAAATATTTTTATGTACACTTATGCATATCCTAGACACGCTCATTTTTCCTCTTCAAATTTGCATATATTGAACACTTATATTTTTAAGAAAATTTACACCTAATAGAGTAGCAATAACACATCTTTAAAAAATCCTTAAAATATCCCTTTTGTTGCAAAATGAAAAAAATATATCCTAAAACAATCTGTTTTTCCCCTATTATACATGTTAAAAATGTAGATACCAGTGAACCACCATGCCACTAGATAGGTTATATATATTTCATACGTCACCAGTTAAGGATTAATATTAAGGTTACGCCTATATTTGGCAACACTGTAAGCAATAAAATGTGAATCACTTTTGTCATATTTCACAATATTTTCTTCTAGGACTACTTGTGCTAATTCTCAGCTTTTTATTGCATATATCTAGTTCGTTAATACAGTATAATACTTTATTATTAATTAATGTTTTGAAATACATTTTACCATTCACATTGAAACCAGCAAATACTAGATATTTCAGGAAGCCTCTTTTGTTTAATCACAGTGACTATAGCATTATTTATATCTACCACATTTGGTTTTTAAGTTTATTTTAATCTCTACGTTAGTAGTTAACTGTTTTTTATTTTGATTGGTTTGTTTATCGACGCTCTTTAACATCTCAGGTCATCAGCGTCCCATTCAACCCAGGGCGTGAAACGTCCGACAAATTTTGCTCAGAGGCCTCTCTTTCAGGCTTGAGGTTCTTTTTCGTACGACACGGGACCCAGGGCTTTACTTCCCTTCCGAAGGAAGCCATACTTAGGATTTTTACGCCCGAAAAAATCCATCGGTCCTGGCCGGGTTCGAACCCGCGTTCTTGGGTGTAGGAGGCAAGTATGGTAACCGCTACACCACCAGGACCGACGTAGTTAACTGTAAAATGTATATGTCTGCGTATATATTATAAGGACTTTTAATACAGTTTATAACAGATAATAAATTATTCCGTAATAAGGCATACAAATTTTGTTGTATAGTTTGTGTATTAATACAATGAGATTTACGCATTGTACTCGTATATATAGAACATATGTAAAGAAAAAATCTGCTATAGTCTGCTACAGCAAATCTGCCAATAATAATTGAATCATTTCAAAGTTATAATGTTCATATTAATACCGTAGCTATTAAATAATTATTGCTTCTCATTTACGAAAAGGATCTGCTGTAAATTTACCTTTTCCTTCCATAGTTGGCCATAAATAATTTTAAAGGCTGTTAAGTTTATAACGATAGTGGTCATTAAAAGCTCGAAGCCACGGTCGCATTAAATTATACCGCTGTGTAATTACAACAGAGAAATCCTTAAGGTCTATATGACTTAGGGGTGTGGAATGAACGAGAGGGCGAAGGTTTGTTCAACGCTTTCTGTAGCTAGGTCTTATGCGCTTACATGTTAAGGACGTAAATTATATGTAACAACCACGTACAACGTTCAAAGTGTTATATATTACAAACAATATTTAACGTTGATAAATCTAATTTAAACTGGTTTCAAAGCAATTGTGTCGAAAGGCACCAAATGCAGATTGTTTCTTTTCTACATTTATAATACATATTCCAAGGTAAACTATTTAACATTCCACAAAAAGCTATTTTTTTCATAAATGCTCATTTTATTAGTATTACCAGATGCATTGTAAGTTTATTTATACAAACAAAACATATAAAAGAAATAATGACGTATTTATTTCAGATTTTAAAGAGTATTATTTTATTGTGGCTTAGAATAATTTATATAATGAAAAAAATTATCAATCACGTTACTTTGATTCATCCAATATTCTCAGAGATGTATATTTTAAGCGGATGCGACCGCTCTGGTTCCAATATAAACAGAATGTTACAGAATGGGGGAAAATTCTGGGCTATTGATAGAAGGCTTCAGAAAATCAGAAAAAAGGTTATATAAAATGGTAATTTTCGTTTACTTTTTATTTGTGGTTTTAATTTTAATATCCATAGCTCTGCAGAAAATGCTCGAAACGGTCACTTGATGTAGTTTCCAATCGCTGCATTACAATCTTATTCTCTTCCTTATTCTGTGCTTACATCGTATTTCAGTAGGAAGAAAACGTCAATAGATCTAGTATCTGCCCTTAAATTGACCCCGTTGATGGAAATTTCATAGATTGAGGTCGGTTACCCATGACCTAACCATTTTCTTAGGAACTGCTCATCTAAAATCTCACGAAATAAATGAGGTGGTGGCCCATCATGCATGAACGCGTTTAAACGTCTCAGTATTATGCCCCTTTTAATGTTCCAGTAAAACAATAGCAAAGTATATGTCGCCACTTATTCATGCAATGTTAAAGTAATTCTGGTGGAGATTTTCGCCGGATCATACCTGGATAACTGAAAGTTCTATGGAATTTGCGGTGCATGACATGGCTCTGGCTCAAACCACAACACATTTTTTACAAAGAAAAAAAAAACATAGCTTGCTTAGCAATACACCATAAATGAATGTAATTAATATATTATCAGAAATTTGTCGTGTGTTTATATGAACATTTTGCTTCTGTATCAATTCCACAGAGATTGCTTACGATATAATTAACACCTGATACTTGCTCAAATCTCTCATGTGTATATTGTTCGTGCATAGTGTCCATCTAGCTTTAAACAATTTCTGAACCATCTTTCAACGTTCAACCACATTAACCAGCCTGTTCAGAAGATTATGCTTCTTTTCTGACAGCCGACGGCACCAAGCACAGCTGCTTTAGCAGTAATTGCCACTACAGCATGACAAATGTAGTTCAGGGAGGTGGTCCACTGTGTCATTCGATTTCTGCACGCCAAGAATGTATCAACTGCGTAAATACATTGTCACCTTGTGGAAGTCTATGGAGAAAATGATTCGTTCGAGTGCGACAAAATGATGCTCAGAATATCAAAGTGGCGAGTCACACTGCCTTTCGAAAACTCTTCCGTCACTTTCGATGGGAAACTTTATAGCCTTGATCTAAACCCAAGAGATTTTCATATATGTCCAACTCTGAAGGGGCATCTCGATGGCTGCAATTTTGGAGTGATTATGTAGACTTGAACTTGCAGGACACCAAATTCAGAGCAGAGTATCCAGAAACTAATCTTACGCTTAAATAAACACCGCAAACTTCGTGGTGAATGTGCGCTGAAAACTAATGTAATAACCAGGGAACACACTGCACATTGTAATATCTGGTGTATGCGGAAATATTCTCCGTACATAAAAACCTTGTAGATTTAAAAAGAAAAGCTTAACATTCTAAATATCAATTATATAAAAATGTCTGATTACTGGAAAAATGCAGCCGCCGCAACCGGAAAAATGAAGTCAGACTATGTAAAGTTACCAATTACATTTTTATTGAAAGTACAAAATGTTACTGTATTTAAAAGCTGACAATAAATACTAATCTGTATTATAAAGATGTTGAAAAGAATGCCCCTCATCTGCGTAGGAAATTGCATTTTTTCACATAACGCTTCTTCCGTAAGGACAAGGCATGGTAGTTTGTCATTTGTTACTATCTATAGTAACTTTTTAACAAGCTGTTGAACAGTATCTCTTAATGGAACACTAATACCCAAATATTTTCTTGCAAATCGTCTCATCACTTCTGAGCAAAAAACTCGTTTTCACATAAATTATATCAAGAAGTCTATATTTAGTAGTGGCATAGTAAACGACGAACAATTAGCGCTTAATTTAGATACAATGAAAGCACCGAGTAACACAAAACCACTCGCTTCCCCTGACTTCCCCTCTATACGATCCGCGCTCTGCCGGCCCGTAACTTAAATAACCTCACTGTATACAAATCTCTTGTAACAATGTTTCTGTGATATGTTTATCCTAAAGACAAACTCTTTGCGCGGTAGCCTTAGATATAAAAGTCAACATTTCTTAACAGGTAAAATCTCGTAGCATATGAAACTACCACAAAAGCAATAATATTATTAATACTGTTATACATTCAGATGTTTGGAGAACATTCACCCATCTCCAGTTTCTTTCTTGTTTTCTGTTGTGCTTTCTATTATCTGTGTGTTTTAATTAAGCGTAATGCTTGCTTTGCTACCACTTATGAACAGTTTATCGTTTACGGTAAACCAGTGTGTGAGAGGAATAAATCGAAACACAAGCTCTCAATTATCTTGTTCATTTTGGTTACGGTGAAGAAATATGTCCATCACTTTCCAAAATACAGTGTAAGTTCTCACGATTACTAGTAGCGTCACTAAAAATGTAACTACTCAACACATCAAAATTGGTTTTCAAAAGTTATGGGGCCATCTCATTCTCCAAGACAATCTCCATCGTACATTGCAAGAAGTTTGGGGTACCTTAGATGGAACTAAAGATAATGGCTTGGTACATGTAGTTGCCTGATGGATGTAAAATAAAAAAGGCTAAACTGGCAACAACAAAAGGAAAACTGGGCGCGATAATATAATTTAGTTACTTTTGTATTATGACCTCATAAATAAACAAATCTGTTATATTTGTAATCATGTTCTTTTCGTTTGCAACATATGATGTGCTTACTAGTATATAAGTCGATATCTTAGTGGAAAACGTTTCGTGTAATACATTACTCCTGTTTCTGAAAGTAAACCATCTGAAAAAATTTCTGTAACGATATACCGGGAAAGTTATTGTAATATCTCTCTCACACACGCGCGCGCGCGGGCGCACGTGAAATTTCCCGTTTTGCGCTCAGGTTTTACGTTGACTTAAAAAAAAGTGTATAATGGAGCATAATATGGGGAAAAAAGATAAAATAAACAAGAAAATAAAGCAAAGTTTCTTCGGGATGGTCCCAATTCAATTTAGTTACCTTTGATACATAAAATCGTCTGTAGTGTTTTGGTTCTGTGGCGTTCATATAATTTTTGTTTTGTATGAAGCAAAGAAAAACAAACCCAATGTTGTGTTTACTTTCAAAATAGCTATTTTATATTTTCCTTGCAAACGGTAACAAACCGTACAGATTGTTGGAGTTAAACATTTATATAGTGCTGTATATTTAATGCAAAGTTGTGCTACAATGAGGTCGCCTCTAGAGAATAAAGCAACTTCCATTCTCTTCATATCCGGTTGAAAATGCTGCTAACACACCGAAAGAGGACGAGGGAAAAAAAAAAGAAAGGGTTAATGTGCTAATTTATCCCGTTTTGTATCTCATTTTGCTTACCCACACAACACCTTTCATTTTTATTGCTACTGTGCGAATGAGCTCTAGAAAAAATATCCCAGCTTGTTCAACTCGCTCTGATGACAATCAACAGAACTACTATGCTTAGATTTTAAGTTCTAGTGAGGTAACATGACTTTTCTGTATTCGGGAAAAACGAGCGATCCAATTCTCTTTCCTGACCAACATGTATGAATTATACACTGCTACATGATCAGTCAAACTGAAATTGTTTAGAAGAATTTCCAAGAAACAAAATATACTACTTAAAACTAAATTAGAATTATTTAATTTAATGTGGACAGCATACACTGTAATGGTTAAACAAAGTACCAGTCCAAAGGAGTAAGATTCTTACAGTTCACTAAGAGGGAAAAAATACATAAAGAAGATTTATTTAAATTATAATAAACAGAAAATATCTACTTTTCATGTAGTAGAAAAAACTAAGCATACAAAATGAAATTAAACTATTGAAATTAAATTTATTTACTAATAATATCTCTACATATGCATGTAATTTTCAATTAACTTTCTGCCGTAAGTTGATCTTCGGCTGCTCTATGGCTAATCACTGGACTTTCCTGAAAACTCAGGCTCGGTTACATACAATATTCATAAACACAGACGATGCCAAAATATACATTCACAAAAAACTGTGTTAACATAACAAAACTGAATTCACACAAACAGAAAATGATGCGCACTAATCATCTTAGACTTTTACAGTTACTCAAAATGCCCACCATCGGCGTCGATACACTTCTGAGTACGTTGAACTACTGATTGAGCAACGCTTGCAAAAGTGTCCTCGGCGATTGCTGCACATGCCGTTTCAATTTCTTCCCAATTGTTTGTACACAGTAGACACAGTTGTGTCGGTTAACATTCCGTTCAACTTAGATTGAGCCGCATCGGACCAAACAACTTTCTAAGAAGGCCTCATCCTCTTGCATCATGTTCCGAAACCACTCACAATACTGCATTCTCCGATCAGGGCCATTTTCATTTAATGTAAGCATAAGTCTTGAGATGAAAGCTTTCAACTTTGCTGTTTTAATAATATGACGGTACATCATACAATAGTTTTGGCTTCATTTGTTCATTGTTGATTTACCTGTCATGTAGCAACGCTATCATAATGTATGTGAGTCACATTTGTTTACAGAACATCATACTACACATTAATGTTGTTTTTCGGTTCAACTTTGAAATATATTAAATAGATATCTACTGTGAAAGTGTGTATACATTTTTGGCACCCTGGGTATATACAAACACAAACAAACCACTGTTATTTACCAATTTTAGTAATAATTTATGGATATTTAGCCAATTAACATACTCTACATTAATAAATCGAACAACCATTTATATGGGGCCTCATTCCACACAACCCTCAGGTATTTGCATAATGAACGTGTATTTCCCTTGTTAGCACTCTTTTTCTATCATATTCTAATTCTCACATCCTTCTAACTATTCTAATCCATTTCCCTCTTTACTAAGTATTTCGCTATCCACTTGCTACATTTTTTTCTGTAATTTATCCCATTTCGCTTCCCATACACCCTCCCTTCATGTCTTTACCCCTTCATTTTTATTCGATTTTTTATGGACGCTCTTTAACATCTCAGGTCATCAGTGTCCCATTCAAATCAGGAAGTGAAACGGCCTACAAATTTTGCTCAGAGGCCTCTTCTTTCAGGCTTGAGGTTCTTTTTCGTGCCGTAAATGTACGACACAGGACCCACGGCTTTACTTCCCTTCCGAATGAAGCTATACTTAGGATTTTTACGCTCGAAAAAAAATCCATCGATCCTGGCCGGGTTCTAACCCGCGATCTTGGGTTTAGGAGGCAAGCATGGTTACCATTACACCACCAGACCGGCTTTACCCCTTCACACTGTAATAAACAATGAACTGTTCCTTCAGGCTCTTTACATATTACACACTCTTCCCCCATGTTCTCCTCTGAAACCCTTTAAAAATATTGCTCCTGCTTACATTCTCTCCCAAATTTATCACAGCAATCTACATCTCTCTCTCTCTCCCCCACTCCTTTAGGCTAACTATTGAGCATTCATTTGTGTGATAATTTAAGTTGAAAAACCCACACTGAGACAATGGTTAAAAATATATCCCAAATAACATTCTCACCTCATCGGGTAAAAGTTTAAATTATTTATAAATAATTTAAAGCAGTTTATTATGTTATTTTTCATTCCCATTTTTATTATGAGATAATACAGCTTTTTAGTTGCAAAAGATGTATATGTTTGGCTTTATTAATAAATAGGCCTACTTTTAAAAATATATAAATTTACTTACAGTTATTTACATTATTTACTGTTTAATACTAGTTAAAAATATGAATATCTACAATAAGTGTCATTCATAGCAATTTACAAGTAATAGGCACACTTTAGATCTCCCAACTGTACTGCTAAAAGCACACAGTACAGGTACAATTATGTTGATTGCAATTATTCAATAATTTATCAGATATTAAAAATTTACCTTTAGTAAAAATGGTTTGTTTTTGCGGAATTGTACACAGTAGAGTATAAACGAATTTTAAGGGATAAACACCTTCTAGACAGGAATTTCGTATCTTTGTACTCTTTATTTATTTTATTTATATGTTTATATTGAACATTTCTATACAGAAATTTTATTATTAACATTTTAATATTGTTTGTAACCAATATTGACAATAATATATTAGTTCTCTCTCTGCTGTTTAATGAGGGAAAAAATATAATCGAAGTATTCTTTAGAGTGAACATAAAGGTCAGCGTTGGTTATTATAGACGCGGCATGCACTCATATGCCAGAGAACATCGCACTTCCAGGTAAGTACATATTAGGTTTCTCTATCAATGAAGTGAAACAGAGATAGAGGAAGCAGAGGTCGCCGCGGAAGGCCAAGACTCCCACCGGACTGTGGTGCCAAATAAGAAGCTGAAGAAGACATTAGGTTTGGCGTAATTATTAAACACATTCTTCCAGATCTTCACGCTCCCTCTATATCTGTTTTAGCTCCTCATTGCTCCATCTCAGTCGTGCTCAGTTACCCTCGCATATTTGCCATTTCCATACAAAGATCAATACACCCAAAACTCTTCTATAAAAATGGGCTGAAACATTTTATCCATTGTTCTATACGAGCCAGAGGTTTTGCGTCAAGCAAAATTCCTTTTTATTTGTGAAAAAATGTACTTTTTACCAAAGGAATATATAACTATTTCAAGATAGGTTAAAAAAAAAGTCCTTCTTCCAGGAGTGGAGAGAGGTGTCATCTTTCATTTGTATTTAAAGCAGTAATTCATGAAAGGCTCATGTGAAGTTCCCGACACCGTTAATATCCATCAGTTTCGTCTTGTGCCTTTCAAATTTAACTGACAAGGGGATACAGCTCCTTCAGTGAATAGGATGGAGTCCTTATGAAGCTTCCAGGTTCTAAAGGACCATGGAGTTGTCACCTCAACTTTTCTTTGTTAGGATTGATGATGCTGATAGTTAGGACCTAAAGACTTGCATTGTACATCTTCCGCTGTCTTCACATCTCAGTGGAGTAGTGACGAAAAGCTTCCACGCTTATGGAGAGGAAATCCATGCTAATGATGGTTACTGTAATTTTATATTTTTCCACATTTTTCAACAATATTGAGAGTTTAAAATACTTTTCTTGTCTAGATAACTTTAATATTAACTTTTTATTTAAATGTTAATATAACAACAATAATGATAATAATAATGAATATTTTAATTGTGGAAAACATTAATGACGAAATAAAAATTAACGTTGAGTACAAAACTCGTATAGTTTTCTCTGAATAGAAATACATTGTATACTTAAACTTGAAATTATATGGAAATTTCATATTTACATGATCAATAAATGAAACAGTTAAAGGCAGCTGAGTAAGGTAATCAAGATGATATGCCTAAATAAATAACAACGCTACCCAGCGTATTCTTTATATCATTAATTTATGGACCACATGAACATTCAAAATTAACAAAATCCTTGCCTAAATCTAATAGTAAATCCATTCTGACAAATATCTTTTTTCCTTTCAAAACAATCTCACTTTTTCGGGCACTTTATTACCCAAAGATGTGGCATATATACTACAGAAAGTGAATCAAAACTCTTAACGTAGAGCAATGAGCATAAAATGCAAATCAATACAGGGAAGCATCCCCCCCCCTCTCTCTCATGTCATTACTAAAGCTTATGATGTCCAAATGCTGTCATTTAACCCTGGGATAACAATCGCTTCTCAGATACTGTAAACTCTTGTGTTTAGCACACCGATTATTAAACTAAAATCTCACAAGTTGATTTCTTTCTTCAACGCGCCACCTGTATACCTCTACTAAAATTACAAGTAAACATATACCAGTAGAGTCAAAAGGTAACTGAACTTTACCGGACTCCGCTTTGCTATTTAGGCCACTTTACTGTCTCACCTTCATGACATACAGGGGTAATGACAGACTGCGGCAACGCAATAGCAGTAGTTGATCGATTGCGACTACATAGCACACGGTCACGTACCTTTGGAATTCATTCCTGAAGGTCGAACTGTCAATAAGGAGACTGTGTTGCCGTTTTTAGACGCCTTCGTGGTGCAGTGCGATAAAAAGGGTCTTATTTCTGACAAGAAAAGCGTTGGGTTCTCCATCACGACAACGCCCCACCTTTAGGTGAGCGAATTCCTCGCAAAGCATAACATACGAGCATATGTCCTTCTTCATCCTCCGTGTCCTCCAGAATTTGCTCCAGTTGATTGCAATCTGTTTCTGGAAGTCAAAAACTTGCTCAAAAGGCGGAGATTCACTTCGGTCGAAGAGGCGAAGACGCATGTGGCCAAAAATTAACTGCGGTATCTTTTAAAAAGCGATACGGACACTGGCAGAAGGGTGTCAGGGGATTTTCTTTGAAGATGGTAATGTGCAAAATTTCTATTTCCTGTGAAATAATGCTTTTACACATGTTCGGTTTCTTTTTGACTCTACTAGTTTGAAGTTAGAATCTAAAAAACATAAAGAAATAATAAGTCATTATTGATTAAGAGGTGAAAGAGTTGAAGTTGTAGAACAAGCCAAATAAAAGTGTTTCCTTTGGAAAGTACATCGTTTATGAAATTATTAAAACATTTCCAAGAGTACACCTGTATAGAAACATTAGATAGCCAATGGCAAGTAAAGGAAAGGTCATATTTTTCTTGAAAACAATTTCTGGCGTTAGTGATGAACTTAACTTTAAAAAGCAACCGTTCACCATTCGTATATTATTTTAAGATGAAACACTTTTAACTACTGTCCAGCTGTTCTGGAACTCAGAAACATTTTAGTTCAATCATGCTATTAGAAATTGCATTTCACATTTATTAATCAATGCTTCAAAAATACAATTTTATTACTTATTCATTGCAGATATTTCTTCTACATGCGCTTCTTGCAATGTTTCTGGAATTACAAACGCAATTGCAATATAAAACATTTAAATGATTATAGGTCTGAACATAATGCATAGACCAGTTGTATGTTATGACATTTACTTTAATCTTTTTATCGAGCAACAGCACAATAACAAATAATGAGTATCAAACACAACTAGCGTCATTATGAACGGTTGAACCAATTAACACCCTCTATTTCATAGTACAAACATTTTGAATTCTTTTAATAAGTAACACAAGCCAACAGAAATGGACAATATGATCTGAATTTAAGTTTATGTTAATGATCTGGAGATAGACTGAATAAGCAAATATGTTTTTTAAAAAAAGATGGCTCTTTGCGTCATTTTTGCATATGTTGGTGAAGCGGCAAGGAATATTATTAAACATATCGCATACTAGGTATCGTGAATTACTTATAATATATCTACATATTATACACCACCATGTCATTACAGGTTACCTAGTTTAATTTTATCCACTCGTTTCTCTAGTTTCAAATATTACATACATCTAACATCTATGTATTGAAGGAGCTTCGAGAATGAGAAAAATATATAGTTTTCTTTAATTACTCTTAGCTGACCGCAATATAAAATAGCTTCTTATCTACTGGTTCCAATAAGAGCTTTTCTATTAAATATTTCCGAAATCTTTTCATCACAAGATACAGATGTCTGTAGTACATTTCTGCAATAAAAATTAATTTATTGGCATGAGTTAGTCACTTGACATTCATGTTTGAACACTGTTACTATTGCTAATATGCCTATAAATGCTTCCATTAACCAGAAACATTATTTCTTTTCTGTTCTGCTGTCCCTGAATATAATGTTGGCTAGGAGACTGTTAAAGCAACTATTATTTCGTTAGCAAACCTTATTATTATCATCAACATACTATTTGAGTAAATCTACTTCCTGCTCGTTTTTTAAAAATGGAGAAAACACCAGGTGAAACACTTAACACTATCCAAACGGGTGAAAGAGAGTGCCAATGAAAGCTGCTTCACGCCACTGCTTGGAGGCTTTTGCTTTTGTGGCAGTGTTCTCTTGTGTTGTGTGAGGACGGTATCAGGGGCTTTGGATCCGATAGAAATCGATTAAGTTTTGTTGAGCAGGAGAAGAAAAGCGAGGGCATAGAGAATCACCAGAACGTTAGCACCAATCGATCAAAAGAGATTACACCTTGTGTAAACTAAACCGAATTCAGGCAAATGGCACAGCTTGCCTCCTCGTTTTTAGTCCGTTCCTACATTCACGCGTGGTGCCATTGTGTTTGGCGAGGGTGAATTCAGGATAGTCAGACTAAGGGTAAATAAAATACTTACATAAAACAATACTGATACAGAAATTATATATTAAAAATAACTTATGTTATAGCTTGTCCCTTTTCTTATTATTTAATAATTCATTCTGACGGATGGAAGTCAAAAGTATACCAAGGGTGACAAAAATGTATACACACTTTCACAGTAGATATCTATTTAATATATTTCAAAGCTGAGCGAAAAACAACAGTAATGTGTAGTATGATGTTCTGTAAACAGATGTGCCTCACATACATTATGATAGCGTTGCCACGTGACAGGTAAATCAACAATGAGTAAATGAAGCCAAGATTATCGTATGATGTTCTGTAAATAGATGTGACTCACATTACGTTATGCTAGCGTTGCTAGAGCAAAATGGAGCCAAGATTATCGTTTGAGCAGCAGCAATTTTGAAGTGATATTAGAAAACGGAGAATGTTGTTGAAGTTCAAAGGTAATGGAGACATGTGTACAGAACAGAACCGCCATCTAACCGGATCTAACTCCATTGGACTTGTACCTATGGGGAACTTTTACGGATGTTGTATACCGTAGAAAACCAGCTACACTGACAGCACTTCGGGAAGAAATTGAAACGGCATGTGCTGATATCGCTGATAATACTTTCGCAAACGTTGCTCAATCAGTAGTTCAACGTACTCAGAAGTGTATCGAAGCCGATGGGGGGCATTTTCAGTAACTGTAAAAGTCTAAGGTGATTAGTGCTCATCTTTTTTCTGTTTGTGTGAATTCAGTTTTGTTATGTTAACACAGTTTTTTCTTTATTTGAAGTGCGTATATATTTAAGTAAGAAGTAAGACAAGATCAAGATAGCCGAGGTTGTTAAGGCGCAGACTCGTGAGTGGGAGCTCTGGGGTTCATTACCCACCAGGACTGTCCTCCCTGATTGCGATTTCTTCCAGGTTTTCTTCAGTTCTCATAAATGGCAAATGTCGAGGAGGTAATCCAAACTTAGGCTTTCCTTCCTTTCAAAAAAAAAAAAAAAAATCTTTCCCAATATATCATTTCATTTCGCGTATCACTAGAGTCCACCGCGTGGGGCCTCAGTAGTAAAAATGGGCGTTAAACACTATTCAAACAAAAAGTAAAACAAGGCGAAACCCTTTTTACAAGCTAGGTACCTTTTGAGGTGGAAAGAGCAGGACGCGACTTTTGCAAATGTTGGATACAAGTACATTTATTTACACGGATAAATTGTAAAAGGTGTTTGTTCTATGCTAGCTTTGTATAACTATTCTATATCATCTGAAGTGCTTGACATAATCTAGTAATAAAAGAATTATTCCGATAATTCTTCAGTCTCTTAGACAATGATTAGAATGCATTAGAAAATATTCGACGATTTAAATTTAGTATACATATTTTAATAAATTACCTAGCAAAACCTTCTCTTATCCTTCAGTGTATTGATTTATAGTTAAGGGCATCAAACGGCTAAGAATAATAAAGATGGAACAGGTAAGGTTGCCATAAAAAACATGTAATGTTTCGCATCGGGAGAGCATTAAAGCCAAACCGGGAGATTTTATGACAGGCCTTTACTCTGTATTTATTTACCTGGGTTTTGATTAATTACTGTGTAATAAATGTGGCAAACCTATTAAGATTTAACGCTTCAAATATTTAAGTTTCGAAGCTTCATTCAAGTTTAACGTTTAAAGAGTCTTAGTCTGTTTAATGTGTGTATGTGTGTGAGAGAGAGATTGTGTTCTTATTAATGTGGTTGAGTTTAACTGGAATAATAATTACCACTAGCACTAGTAATTATAATTAAATGAAATATTGCTGAGATACTTAAATACTTTTCAGACTTAAAACTGATTTAGTTTTACCATATTTTTTTATTAAAATTTTAATTTATTTTACATTTGCTTTATATATTGATTATTATTACTCAATAAATTACCACCATCTTGCCACATAGAAACTGATAGAAACGGTAGGGTGTCAATTTATGGTTATTAAATTATATGAAATAGGGCATTTTGTACATTGCAGGTAAATTCTCTATGTAAATAATCATAGATATCTTATCGAATCAAGTCCGTCCTGGTGGTGTGTGGTTACCATACTTGCCTTCTAAACCCAAGATCGCGGGTTCGAAACCGGCCAGGAGCGATGGATTTTTTCGGGCGTAAAAATCCTAAGTATGGCTTCCTTCGGGAGGGAAGTAAAGCCGTGGGTCCCATGTCGTACATTTACGGCACGAAAAAGAACCTCAAGACTGAAAGAAGAGACCTCTGAGCAAAATTTGTCGGCGTTTCACGCCCTGAGTTGAATGGGACGCTGATGACCTGAGATGTTAAAGAGCGTCCATAAATAAATAAATAAATAAATAAATAAAAATTATCGAATCAAAGGAAGAAAGTTTTCCACCCTGCAGAGTAATGGGATGATCTTGAGTTGTCCTTTCATAAGTGAAATGTATGCATTTCAATTTGTTGACATAAATTTGATGTTGGCTTTCCTTATTTTGCACCAATCATATAAAGAACACAGAAACTGTTCTGTTTATTCGCCAGTACTTGGTGATAACCTCCATAGAGCACAATTCTTTGTAGTACAGCACAAATTACATACTGAAGCTGACTCCCCATCAATTAAAGAATAATTGAAATAATGAATATGTGTAATTTTCGATTAGCAACTCAATAGTTACGTGCAAGTATGTTGTGCTTTTTAATTAATTGGAGGAACTTTAATGACCCTACCCATATATGTAGAATTAATATTTTATAGTGTTTAAATGCGTCCATAACATCTAAAGTGCAAGTTCTGTAATTTTTAATAGGTAACATGTAATATTATAGCAAAGTAAGAAAAGATTGCATCTTTCTCCGACCAGAGCAAATCTGGGCAAAAATCATAAAATAGAAACTACTCCTTCAGAAATGCGGCGAGCAAAGGGTTGGCCATGCCTTAGGCTTGGAAGCCAGTTATTTTCGCTTGGAAAGTGGTACACCTGCCACTAAAAGGTCATTTACATAACATGTAAACTTTGTTTGAAGTCATCTTATTGACGAATAGCGAAGCTTGTGACTTCATCAAAGTTGGGTATCGAATAGGAAGAACTCTGTGTGATGTAGGCATCAACCTATGAGCATGTTTAACACAGAACTGGCGCGAAAATCTCGGTCACTTTTCCTGTGTTAGCGTGAGTTCTTACTGAGTATATAAGAAATAGATTTTGCCTCATAACGGACTAAGATAGTGCTGCTGCTGCTGCTTCGCCCGGAGGAAGAAAGTCCTTAAGTCCAAGATACAAGATCTGGCATCAACAGGCTCGACAATCAATCAACGCGCGAGATATATATATATCACCATTGTGCTGCATTAAATACCATTGAAGTAGCACTTTCTTCATTATTAGGCGCCATTTGGTGAAAGAAAATTTACGTTTTGAAGTTTACCTTGCCAGTGATCGACGCGAGGCGTGAGTTCATTTGATTTTTCATATTTGGGAGAATAAACCACTTCAGCAATTAAATCAGAAGGCGTTATTTATAGTCGCATTCAACATCAAATTACCATTCTCTCAGTCCTGGCTAGCTTACAGCTGCCAGAAATCAGCGGAAAGCCCTGGATGGATGGATGGATGGATGGATGGATGGATGGATGGATGGATGGATGGATGGATGGATGGATGGATAGATAGATAGATAGATAGATAGACGGATGGATGGGTGGATAGATGGGTGGATGGATGGATGGATGGATAGATAGATAGATAGATGGATGGATGGATGGATGGATGGATGGATGGATGGATGGATGGATGGATGGACGGACGGACGGACGGACGGACGGACGGACGGATAGATAGATAGATAGATAGATAGATAGATAGATAGATAGATAGATAGATAGATAGATAGATAGATAGATAGATAGACGGATGGGTGGATGGATGGATGGGTGGGTGGATGGATGGATGGATGGATGGATGGATGGATGGATGGATAGATAGATAGATAGATAGATAGATAGATAGATAGATAGATAGATAGATAGATAGATAGATAGAAGGACAGATAGATAGATAGATGGATGGATGGATGGATGGATGGATGGATGGATGGATGGATGGATGGATGGATGGATGGATGGATAGATAGATAGATAGATAGTGTGTGTCTCATGGAGGATAAGTTGGTAAATCATCGATCGCCGGGATTAACATAACTACCGTATAGCCCAATTTTCGTCCCCCACAAACAATTTCACTTCCAATTGGTGCTCAAGACTTTAGGGCTAACTATATCAACCACCCTCCATCTATAAAGCTTCTTCAATATCTAGGATGGGAAGTTACATATATACTTCACAGTAAACTTTCTGTTTAAAGGTTATGACTGTATTATTTTGAAGTGTGTAATGTCTAAAAGTAACGACTTTATTTTGAACAGAAGGCCTTCATACCATTACTTATCAATTACATGTTCTGTATCTACAATATCTGATTTACTTTTTTTATTTTTCAACATTTTTACTATTTTATTATTTATGCTTAAATTAATTGCTGTAAATAGGAATGTGAGAATCCAAAGAAAATTGTTCCAAGTAAAAGTAGACGTTCAAAACATGCATTTTGTGCGTTAGTATTCAGAAATGAGCATTTAGCTCGTGTTGCAACCCCGTTCATTGCTGATGTTTGCCACATTTCAGTAGCATATGAAGGTATGTGTATGTATATATATATGTGTGTGTGTGTATGTATATATATATATATATAATGTATCTGGCACAGTTTCCAACTTATTCAATATAATATTTGAGTTATTCTCACAATTTTATTAAAACTATGAAATGGGCAAACGTTTTACTTGAAAGGTTGTTGGAAAATGCATAACAGAGCATTTATATCAATACCTAGGTCGATTATTTTTAGAGGTAGGTGCATTTCAGTATAGTGTTTTGAAAACGGAAACCTGAAATAATTAAAATTATAAATGATTAAGTATTTCTTTACAACCGCTACTGGTAATATTTAGCTATCCCTCATTCGGTAGAGGTCACTAATGCCTAGCGTTGCTGTTAATCCTTATGGCTGCTAACCATCCGTGTGTATGTGTGTGTGTGTTTGGCGCGGGCTTTTGCTTTGCAACTGAGGACCCTGTGCATCACAAAAGCGGTGCGACTACAATGCCGGCATTAATCCTGACATGCCCTCAGCATGTAGGTCCTTTGGTGGCCTTTCCTCTGTAATTACCCTAATACACACAGATATTTGATTGACATTTTGTTTGTTTCCATTTTTTATTTGTAGTTAAAGTAAATGCAATTGACAGTTTCTTTGCTTATGTTGATATCAATTTAAATGTTGTACATACTTTTATTTTCTAAGTTACGGCCATTTTTATTATGACAATTCACTGTTATGTTATATATTTCATGAAGTAAATTTAAGTTCGAGACATAGTTTTACTAAAGTATTTTAAATTATATATATATATATATATATATATAATTTAAACATTTATAAAAACACATGTTAATATATTAAACGATTAAAGCAATTAGTTTTAGTTTTTCACATTATATATATATATATATATATATATATATATCTTAAAGCGCTTTATATTTCCACAATCAATGTGAAAAACTAAAACTAATTGCTTTAATCGTTTAATATATTGAACATATGTTTTTATAAATGTTTTGATCCTTAAATATAGTTAATGCTAAGACGTTTCCTGATAATACATTCCATTTTTAAACAGTAATTAACAAATGCTAAAATAGAACGTTTATGATTATGGGCACATTTATCTTCCCCTTTTTACCATTTTGTAATAATATTACGTACATCTATTAAATATTTGCAGTATTACTTCCTTGTCCAAATAAATAATATTGCGAAAACAATATAAATCATACTACGTGTATTTTTTCAAAAGAACTTAAATCTCATTTGCTAGTTGTTTTATGTTTGTTGTAATTTCACATATAAAGTGCTTTGAAAATCTTGATGAAATCTGTCAATTAGACTGTTGCTTTGCTTTCTAATGTCTGCTTTTATGAAATATGCGAATGCTATCCCATTTATATAATTTACACACTTTTTATGCTCGATTAAAAATTAGCTATATTTAACATCTCAAAGAGAAAACACAAACAAGTGATGTTTCAATGTTTTGACCACATTTTACTAGTTAAAGGTTTTTTTAATAAATTCCATTTTAATTTATTTTTAACTGCAATAATTATTTAATTTAGCTATTTCAGATATTTGTCTCTGTTAAGCAATAATACATTTTTAAATAAAAGAAAATTAGTGCAGCTTCTGAACCATGTTGGCTATCAGTGTTTTTAAATACGCATACACTGGTGGTGGGCATAAAATGATCTAATGTAATAAGTTTGCGGAGATTTTCCATTTGTTTAATATTTCTTTTAATATTTCTGTAATGGGATATATTTATTTACCTATGGAATACATCTTTAGCATGCAAAAATTTAAAACATAGCAGTCCTCATAAATTCTATCCTCCCATTCAGTTCTTGCATCAAAACTGTTCTGGAATAAATAACCCGTCCTTTATCACTTGCTAGTGCATTTTAATGGGCGTTGGCTGCTTTGTTATTGTTATTGATGACGGTAACCTATTTTTCCGGAGAGAGACATATCACAAACGTCATTGGCATGCCAACTGAGGCACGCAATCAGCCTTTGCAACAGAATTTTTACTATTTTCATGATATAAAAATGTTTTGCTATCCTATAAGCTTGAATAATGAAACGAGAGGGTAGCGGAAAATTAAGCCTCGTAGATGAACAAAATGTCACCAGCAGAGAGGTACAAACATAGAAGTTATGAATTTGTCCCAAAAGAGTTCCAATACCTTTGTTGAGAATTTAAATATGTTTTGAAAAGTATATAAAAAAAACACTATTAGCTAGTAATAGTCAGCACAATGTCGAAATACCGCCATGGGTGGCCGAGGTCGTTAGGGCACGGACTCGAGAGCGGGAGTTCTGGGTTTCGAATCCCGCCAGGACAATATTCCCTGACTGAGGGTTTTTTCCAGGGCCGGGGAGGTACCCTAAACTTAGGCCTGGAACGTTTCCTTCCTTAAAAAATTCTTTCCCAATTTATCATTTCATCTCATGTATAATTAGTGTCCTCTGCCTGTAGTGCCTCAGTAATAAAAACGGGCGTTAAATACTATTTAAAAAAAAAACAATGCGGAAATAGGAGATTCGAATGCTATTGAGACTCAGATGCGAATACAACAGAAGAGAACTAAAATATTTTATTTTTATTAGAGCAATTAATATGAAAGTATAGATAATGGCATTTTGCCTAATTTTATTTGATTTTTCAATTAAGAAAACACATTTAATAATGTTCCGATGAATAAACTATGGTAAATATTATTATAAAAGAATTGCATGTTTTATAAAAATACAACGAATAACCAAATAAAGCTGAGAGGTAAGGAAACAAAGATGACTTAATCAAGAAGTAAAGCAAGTTATTAAATATTTAAAGTAAGCTATTAAGCATTAAAAATGAATTATTAAAACACTTGCATATGGAGACATTTAGATTATTTTTGTAGAAATAGCGACTGATTCGCAAAGAAATTTCATAATATGGAGAAAAGTATGTCTCAACTGTAAAAACAAACATCGCAACTTTTGGTGGAAGAAACCGTCTAAGTTTAAGATAGTTATTAATGAAAAAACAAACCTAATTATTTTAATTTGTCTAATATTTACATATAAAACTAAATGCATGTTATATTAATGCTGTGAAAATGTGGAATAGAAAGAAAATAAAATAGATTAAGTGAAGTTTCTAAAATAGTAGCTGAATTTAATGTTTGAAGCCGGAAATAAGGCTGCCTATATTAATTTTATAACTTGAGGCTGCAGAGTTATGTTTCTAAAGGCATTAGATTTGATAAGGATAATTATTATGTATAATGAAATCATTTAGAGATAGGTATAACAGGAATTGAAATAATTTGTAACTTGTACTTATGTGTATGTCATTTGACAGGTGATTTTATCTTACAAAAGGGTTTTGTATACATTTTGTGGTAAAAGATGTGAGAAAAAGACAAAGATGTATACCTGACACCTCGTCCGCTGACCGCTCCTTAGACAAGGCTGAGGAAAGGGTAAACTATCTTTTGTTAGGTCACGAAACTTCTGCCTAAGGAATACTTAGGAGTTCACAGTAAGAAAACATGTGGCTGTAACGGGACAATATTTGAACAAAGTCAGACACAGTAATAATTTAAGTGAAAATGAAAATGTCAGAACGGAGACGAAACTGTTTTATTACAGGAAAGCCGGGTGTACAAGGTATTAAAACCGGTCATAACTACTTGCGTTATCTCTGAGAGAATTTGGAAATCTACAAACTAAGGGAGGCAAATGATGTTTCAATAGAAATCAGCATGGAAGCAAAGTGCCGAAATTTATGACAGGCTGTTCTTGGAAAATTCAGGCTCGTGGGAAGACATTGTAGATCAGGAGGGAGAGAATAATTCTAACCAATGGGCATCTATAAAAGTCAACGGATAATGAGAACTTAGATACAAATAAATATTTTAAAGATAGCCAATGATGAACATAAAACACGGAAATAGGATAATATACGAGAGAATTTAATTTAGCGAGAGGCGTGGCGATGTGGTAGAAAACGGGAGGACAGAAGTCAAAGAGATACGAGAGATACGATAGACACACGAGACGATAGAGATACTAGAGACACACGAGAGGATTCACTCAAGAGGTATACGAAAGCAATCAGGCTAAGTCATTTCTAAAGTCAGTCGAGGCGAGTCTAAGATATTCTAAAGCGGTCGAAGGATTCTAAGTCATTCTAAAGTGATTCTAAAATCAGTCTAAGTGATTAGTGAAGTCAGCTACGAGTAATCAGGAAGTAACCTACCAAGTTGTATAATAAATTAGATGTTCAACCAGTGTCGGACTTTATTAATGCAGTGAACAATCTCCTTCCCCCCTAATGACTTTAAGTCCTTAAAACATTTACCCTGAGATCCCAATCAACCCCCCCTGTATTGAAACTTTACCTCAGAAATAACCGTTTCAAATTGTCGACCAACTGTGGGGCCAAAATCTGTTACATGTTCTAGATAAGACAAAGAAAGACAAATATGCTCATCCTAAACGAAATATCGCTAAGGGTAGCCGAGGTCGTAAGGGGCGGACTCGTGAGCGGTAAATCTAAAAGTTCGATTCCCACCAGGATCGCCCTACCTAACTGAGGATTTTTTTCAAGTTTTCCTCAGTTCTCATAAATGGTAAATGCCGGGGATGTACCCTAAATTAACCCTGGGAAGCTCCCTTCCTTAAAGAAAAAAATCCTAGTTTATTATTTTATCTTATGTATCATCAGTGTCTAGTATGTTTTTTTACTGAAATGTAAATCATAAATAAATATTACCGTACAGATAACCGAGGTCTTTAAGGCGTAGGCTCGTGAGCGGGAGGTCTGGGGTTCGAATCCAGCCAGGACCGTCCTCTCTGACTGAGGTTTTTTCCAGGTTTCCTCAGTCCTCATAAATGGCAAATGCCCGGGAGTACCCTAAACCTAGGCCTGGAACGCTTCCTTCCTAAAAAAATCCTTTACCAATTCATCTCATGTATCATTAGTGTCACCGCCTGTGGTGCCTCAGTAGTAAAAACTGGCATTAAACACTGATCAAAAATAAATGTATTTTGTTACTGATGATATGGGTGCGATTGCTTGAAATATTCATTTATAAATACCCTTCATTTCTCATTAAGTAGCACATTTAAACATGTTTAAGTCTTAAAGTAGAGTGCCATTCAGCTGCAGTTGACAGGCGTTCTGTACTGATATCTTCTTCTATATAATGCTGGCGTATGAAACAAGCCGTTTCAAAATTTGTAATCGAAAAGGGTCAGCTTGGGATAAGGATAGGGAGTTTAACTGTTCTACTATATACAACATCGATCGCCGTCATATATTCACGATATTACCTTCCCTTTCAAGTGTTTTACTCCAGTTGTTGCGCCTATCTTGCCTTATTTAAACCCTATTTCCCACATTGCTCTTGCAGTTTTCCTCTTATGAGTGAATGTCGTGTGTTTGACTTGCGTAAAACAGATGACGCAGTCCTGTAAGGTGTCAAACCGTATTTTGGAATTTATGTATTTATTCAATGGAATGTAAGATCTAAAACTTTCCCCATGCAGCCACCTCTATCACATCTAGTCATTATTTTGCAAGTAATGCTTGAGGTTTGTCTAAAAAGTATCCAACTTTTCTTCCTAATCCACAAACTTAGCTCAAAGAATTGCTGCAACCACTTTTGAAATAACTGTTGGATTAGCTCTCAATTCCGCTGTCGCATTGCGTGCAATTCTCTTGTACTAAGTTTTTATTCCATATTCTGCCTAGAGCGACCGCAAGTCTTCTTCTTCTTCTTCTTGTTCTTGTTCTTCTTCTTCCTCCACTAAATCTATTTGTGGTACATTTCCAGTCTAGTACCTACGCAATGTACCTGTGTATACCCTGTATTATATTTGGGTGCCAGACATGGTCACTAACAGAAAAAGAAAAGAGCAAAATTCAAATGTGCCAAAGAAAAATGTAACGCAAGATCCTGGGAATAACTTTGAGGGACAAAATACCTACAGTATTAATAAATCAGTTAACTCAGACAACAGACATCGCACAAATAGCTACCAGGAGCAAATGGCAATGGAGCGGTCACGTTGCAAGAATGCAGGAAAATAGATAGACCTGCAAGATCTCAATGTGGTGCCCCCGAATAGGAAAAAGTACAAAAGACAGACCCAGAAGAAGATAGACAGACCTCTTCAAGGAACATGCAGGTCCAGATTATTCAAGAGTAGCAAGAGGAACAGAAAAATGGAAATCTCTCGAGAGGTAACTAGTGCAGTGAGAAATGCAGTAACCAAAGGACAAATCAGTCAGTGTCTTAAACAGCATACGAACAACTAGCGTGCGATAACTCACACGTTAGGAAAAAGCGAGCTTTGCCCTTAAGGGACACGAGAGGCTATCTTTATCTGTCACCTAAGTAGTTAAATGAAGCAAATAATCCTTTTAAATTTTCACTTGACTATGGCTCGGAATTTCTGACCCATTTGGGATAAACTGCAACATAATGTTAATAATGTACCTAAATTGTACAACTGGAGGAATGTATCGTTCATGGGAATTTTCTAAACAGGAATTGAAAGTTAAGTTCGAGCTCTACATATGGAATCTTCTAAGCTACTTTGTCTAGAATTGTGTTAAAAAAACATTGACAATCTGTAGTTAAAAGCTTACTTTCTGGGTGCTGACGTGTCTTACTGGTAAAAATGGTCACTGCTGGCGTTTCATGCAGGCTGAGTTGTAGTTTGTCAAAACTCTAGTGCCTGACAGAGGACTACTTGATGTGCCGGGAGAGCCGCGGAAGCTTACGTCTCCACTATGACATTCTCATTCCATCTAGTTTTAATTTCTTAAAGTCAGTAAGCATTTTGCATTTGAAAAATAAATGCACCCTGTGTTATAAATGCATTCTCAAATAATTTTTGGAATCTCTGTGTGTGCTATATTGATGGGCTCTTTTCTGAATTTCATTTCGCTGAAAAGAATGCACGAACAGCACGGTTATTTTTAGAAACATTCGCGTGGTAGTTTTACGTTATTCATCCTGTATGTAAGGAATATAATTCAAACCTGTATATGAAGGGTATAAACATGACAATATATGAATGCTCTATAATAGAAGGGATATATGCTCCAGTAATTAAACTTGAATAATGTTTTCCTCCCTCACAGCGAGGCGGTTTCAATGAAAATTTCTTTCTTTACGGAAGTCACAGAATCAAAATCAAAAGAACCACAGAGCAAAGTCCATAGTATACGCTACGATAAAAAGAAAGGAAAAACGGAATGCTAATAGATATATCTATCCTATTCTAATAACCTCATGTGACAGCCACAATATATTTTACAGGCCTATATGCCTGTATAAGAGTTAGTTAGAAACTCTCTAATTTATTTTATTAAAAAATACTGAACGCATTTTCCTAAACTGAATGTTTATCTATATAAAAAGAAAGGGGGATTACAAAATCAAGAATATATATTATAGTTAGAAAGTTAAAGACAAAAGTTTCAGCCCAAAAATTGCTTGTACATCAATGGTGAGTTGAATATAAACTACCCTCAACAGAAAGAAGACAGTGAGACAAGTGAAACAGTAAAGTGTTCCCGATCACGCAGGTGCAGATACGAATAAGAGCAATGTATGGACAATTAATGCAGTTTGAAAATAGGCGGCGTATCTACTTGGGTGAGGACAGCTTTTGGTAAGAATGTGGTCGGAGGTATACATTGGCTTCAGCAGTTTAATGTGTGGCAGCAACAGTTAATTGAAGGCACACGGGCTTGGCACAGAATCACACAGGGCAACTGAGAGAGATCGACACATTCTTCGGATGGTATTTCTGGACCGTTGAGCAATAGCTATTCAATTTCGAGCAACTGTGACACCTCACATTGCAGGACAAACCGTTGACAATCGTTTACATTAACTTTGACTGTGATACCATGGTCCTGCAGAATGTGTTTCATTAAACCCTTATTATCGACATCAAAGAACCTTTTGGTACTTACTGGCAACGTTTGCAACAGGCAGAGAAACGACACAAAGTTATGTTTAATGATGAATTTCGATTTTGTCTCAGCACAATTGACCAGCAAAAGTGCGTTCAGAAGCTTGCTGGGGAGAAGGGAAAAGCACAGAGAAACACAGATTGGCTTTCATATGAGCGGCCAACAAATCACTGGACACGTTTGATAATTGCAAGTGTACGTGTAGAATAATCAACCCAGTGAGCGATTATTCGGCATAAATTGAAACTGGAATATTTCAGCAAGTTAATGCACTATCACATGACATGCGCCTCAATGCCTCCTCTCCAAGACAATGATACAGTGAACATGTCGCATATAGTTGGAGGATGAATAAACATTTCCTTTCATCCAATTCTTAATGTTTTAACCTTCCATGCAAAGAAACCATTTAATATTATCCCAAAGAAAGACAATTAGGGGCTCATTGATTATGCTGTTTGGTTTTTCCTACCTACAGACAACGTGCAGTTGATTTTGTGTGTGTGGGCGTGCGTGCCTATTTTGAATTGTTATGATTTTTTTCTGGGATTATTTACGCCACTTTAAAACCCCATAAAGACTCAATATATCGAAGTGAAAAATGTTGCAAAATTAAATCCCATATTAACCTCACAAAAATATGTTTTGAGAAAATTTTTGCACATTTATTTTTTTTTTCAAACAGTCCAAAACTTTCTCCTCAACCCATTCACTTATGCTCTTTAAATAACAGAACCTTCATTAGTGAAAGGAACGTTACCTTGGGCATACGAATACCAGGAAATAGAGAGGATGAGGGAAGTACTGTAGTTCTGAAAAGACCTGGCCAATGATCTTGTATCGATCTGCGCGAGACAATTCTGCGAAATTTATGGTGGGGGTAACTTCTCAGCTACATAAATGTAACAAGCAATTGCAAGCAAGAAAGATGAGAGCGGTACAGCTGTGCAATAAACCGTACCTATAATATGTTCAGTACGGACGTAAGAGAGATACTAACCTTATTATCCTATAAACACATAAACAACATATGAATTCGAGCAAAAACCATTGCGTATGTTTTGTTTATTCACCAGGACTATTCAGAACTACTTTATTTTGTCTTCCATGATGTCCAGAAGGTTGAATGTTCTGTTATAACTGGTATGACTCTTTCAGAAATAGTTTCTTTTAAATATCCTCCAATAACTTCAGTGGAAGTGTAACATTGTTATTCCATGACGAGAAAGGTTCTTTCCGACAATCAACTGACTATGACAATTGATACTTTGAAAAAAAAATCTTGTTTTTGCTTGTCACCAAGAAAAGTGGGCTTAAGTACTTTAATTGAGAGATAAAGAAACTATGTATCTTAAATACCTATTTTCTTTTATGATGAGTGATATAACTCTCCGTTTTTAACTTTAATAAATGCATACTTTAATTATATTGCTGTTTATTTTCAATATTTTAAGTGCATGATGCCTGCCTATGTAATCAAAATAAATGGCAGAACTTCCAGACTCTGGTCATCACTAATAACATGTGCCTCCCTCGATCCCTCGATTTAACGCCCTGTAATTTTTGTTTCGGGTGGGGGGTGTACAAGAAAGGGTGTACAAGGCAAATACACACACATTATATGAACTGAAAAATATCATTCGGAAGGACATTTCTTTCGCTTCTAGGAGGGAAATGTAGAGATTAATGGTTAACTTCATAATCCGGTGCCAGAAATGTAAGGAAAATAAAGGGCGGCATTTCGAGCATCTTCTTGTTGACAATGGCGAGTAAATGTAAGTGTTTAAGATTCAGTAATAACTTACTCGACAATCATAGCTGCGAACTTTCTGATTACCGCTCACCGTGGTACCAGCTTGAACCGACAGACCGACCGGCGTTATGCGCGGAACGATCCCGCGAGGAAAAATCATCCATTACATCTTGTTATATTGTTGAACGTATTGAATCTAAGATGCATGCTTTCAATATAAACAACATGCTTAAAGCTACGTTTCCTGTTATGGTTTCGAATTCATTTATTCATCTCAATTAATATTATTTTACCATATAGTCTATAACTTCTATGGTTATCTTTTATTTGGCTTGCGTTCAACCTGTTGACTAGCCATAAATTATCACCTATCATTTAATTTAGTCTTATTACGTTTATTTGCTTAATTTAATTGTTTATCCTGTTGGAGAGTGTGTTACTTAATATTTGAGAAATGCATTTGGGGTGTTTCCATTTTTTTATCTTCCTTTAAAAATGTATATGCTTTTCCTTACATTAGCACCATTATCTTTAGTGTTTGAACCTTTTAATCCATTCCACCACCAAAAGTGATCTCGTCATTTTTTATTGGTCTTCCTAGTAACTGCTTTATTTTTGGATCATATTTTTTGGCTACTTTAGCAATACTTGTAGCTGAAATTCTATTTATACGGAATTTCCAATTATTTATATATTCTTTAAGTAATTTATTATACTTTTATTATACTTTTAATAAATTCCTAATGTCTTTATTTCATATTTCAGGAAGTTCATTTCTCATGCTTCTATTATTGTTGATCTTTTATTAAAACTCAAGATTTACTGCCATATATAAAAGCAGGGATTGTTCATAATTTTATAAAATTGAATTGAGTTTTCTTTTTTGTTTTCTCATTTCCGGTTGAATAGCTTCACAAAAATAATTAAACAGATTTAATTTTTCTTCAATTTTATAATTTTTTTAATATTTTATAAAGCATTCAAGATATTTGGACGTTTTGACTGATTTAACAATTTATTTATAACTATCTTCACTCCAATTGTCTGAGGTTCAATAAAAGCTATTGTTTATGTTTTACTTGCGCATATTATTGCATACTTGTTTAGATTGTTGTAATGTGTTCGTTAATTATTTGCGGAAGGAATGTCTGTTAAGAAGAACGGCCATGGTGGCGGCTGATGGTCAGAAATATCCAGAAGCAAGTCTTGCGTTTTAATCTGATTGGTGGTTGAGAGTTTCCCCACCTATGTAGCACGTCGTGGAAAATGCTAGGAAAGAGTAAATTGGGGATAGACCAACGAACAGATAGATCGGGTTGTGTGTCACATCTTTCCCCCAGCCAGAAGCATACACAGAATGCTCGATATTGTAAAATCAGATATGTAGGAATTGTTCACAATTGATAGCCTGGAAGATTATAATAAATTTCATAATTTAATTTAGTGTAAAAACAAGATTTATAATTTAACAGATTCCTTTGCATGTTTACTGACAAGTTAGTGGTTCATAGGGTTACATTTTCACGACGTTACTTAATAATTTAAACCAAAATGTGGATTTGTGGCAATATTTTCATATAAATTTGGTGGATATTCGATTTAATTTAAAAAATTGCTACTTGCTAAGGCATTTTATTTTCAAAAACGGGTGCCTGATCATAGGAAAATATACACCACTAAAATACACATATTTTTTTAAAATTTAATAGTATTTCTTTCACCCATATTTGACTTATTTTATATACAAAATAAAAAATGTTTCTAATATTTCTACCAGTTGAGTCTAGCTTTGCAGTGCTTTTTTAATATAATTGTTTTATTTTTATGAATACTTTGTGTTACTCTTATTAAATTGGGTGTTATTCGTTTTACAGGCCAAATCAGTGCTTTATAAAAATTTACCTTTTATTTCAGACAAAGTTTATTTAGTTTGGAAATTGTTTTCTAATTGAGGATTTAGAATGGCTAATGTTACAATTTAACGTAAAATATTTAGGATCCTAAGGAAAATATACCCTGTAATAAATATATCATTACTGCAATGCCATTATCTACTACAATATTCGAAATATATACTTTTTTAAGCTTTTTCACACAACACCTTTTTCACTCTCTATGGGTATTCACTATGCATGGGTTAAATAAAACTGGCGATAAAGTACAACCCTGTTTCACCCCTTAATTAGTTAGTAATTTTGTCCTTTTGTTACTGTATTGCTTTGTGCAATAAAACAGATACACAAAAGAGTTAATTAGCATTGTATCACTGAATTTCCCTCATCCTGTATGTTAAAATTCAGGCCATTTATTTCAGCTCTTTGTGGTGTTTTACGTGGTGTATTGCGTGCATCTGTTAACAATTCATATAAATGTGAAATTTACCCGTTTTCTATATAGTTTAGTATTGGTAAATGAACAACGCGATTATGAAATTCCCTATTAAAGAAGATATAAACTGTTTTGATATTCATCTAAGAGCACATTGTTTAGACTTGGAACAGAACGCTGATATTTAACCATAAGTTTGTACGAGAAAGGGAGTTTGAACAGTCGCTGAAAAGAGTTTGTGAAGTTGTGCTCTAGCGGCAGTTCTGTGAACTTTATCATAATGATAATTTTAAAGTTCAGGACGTTTCATGCAAATGGGGTCTCTGAAAGAGCTGATCTTTGAAGAGAACTCGATGAAAGGGAAGATATCGCGAGAGTTACTACACACATAAAGTTAAAAGTGATACCTTCATCACATAATCACAACCGTTGACTAAGCGAGATATAGTGCGCTGGAAATATAAGCGCTCCCGACCATTTGAGAGGTTTTATGCTTGATACTCCGCTGGTTAAGTTATGGCGCATCTTATGGGCTTATTTAGACAGGGAATATGGAGCTTTTCTTAGGAATACGGGAGTTGTCAATGCTACAGAGACGTCACTCTCCTACAAGATAATACAAGGTCGCGCACAGGCAACTTAACCAGGAAAGTTTCAGTCTCAATCATTCTCTTTATAATTACGAGTTATCACTTAGAAAATGCAACTTTTTGGGTCATGCTCAAACTTTATTATGGAGTTACAGGAAGATGTCGAAAGGTTGTACCGCACAAGGTTTACATAAAATCCACTACCACTTTCAATCATCAATTATACAAAAACCACAAGTGCATGTGTGTTATTCTGAAGACAGATTCACAAACTTCGTACATCAGATAATCCAACTTGTGCTATACCCTACCCAATATATCTTCTGTGACTGTGGAGGGCGCTTCCTTGAGTTCCTCCATACCATGCATCAAAGGCCGTTATTAATGCGATTATAAAGAGGGTGCCAAAATATGTATACATACTTCAAGCAAAGAAAAAACTGTGTTAACATAACAAAACTGAATTCACATAAACAGAAAATGATGAGCACTAATCATCTTAGACTTTTACAGTTACAACAGTTGCTCAAAATGCCCACCATCGGCGTCGATACACTGCTGAGTACATTGAACAACTGACTGAGCAGTGTTCTCAGTGATTGCAGCACATACCGTTTCAATTTCTTCCCGAAGTGTTGCCAGTGTAACTGGTTTTCTACGGTATACAGCATCCTTAAGAGTTCCCCATAGGTAGAAGTCCAACGGAGTTAGATCCGAAGAACGCGGTGGAAACTCAATCGGACCTCTTCGTCCTATCCAGTGCCTTAGAAGATTATCATCAAAGTACGCAAGTACATCCCGGTGGTAATATTGTGGTGCACCATCCGGTTGTATACGGTACCATGAATCTCAAATTTGTCTGGAATGCGTGCAATTGTTGCTCCGTTGGCGGTTCTGTTCTGTACACACGTCTCCATTGCCTTTGAACTTCAACAACATTCTCAGTTTTCCAATACCACTTCAAAATCCCACCGTTCAAACGATAATCTTGGCTCCATTTTGTTGTAGCATCGCTAGCATAACGTAATGTGAATCATATCTGTTTACAGAACATCATAAGACAATCTTGGCTTCATGTGTTCATTGTTGATTTACCTGTCATGTAACAACACTATCATAATGTATGTGAATCACATCTGTTTACAGAACATCATACTACAAGATACTGTTGTTTTTCGGTCCAACTTTGAAATATATTAAATAGATATCTACTGTGAAAGTGTGTATACATTTTTCGCACTCCACACACACACACACACACACAGAGTAGTAAGTATGCTTTGGTAGTGTATATGTTAGTAACAATGTAAACATTGCAATATTGCCTGGGAGAAGTCGTCAAATTTATATTAAGAAATGTATGAATGGAGGGGAAAGGTAGCGCATGCGTTGTAAAGACCTGACACGATGGTTTTGCAAAATTTAGCTGACTTCCTCCTCCTTTTCTGAGAGGTGGAAAGGAACAAATGTATCCCGGTTTCCGTAAGGCCAAATATAGATAGGATACCGATTGTTAGTTCAGGTATGAAAATCAGGTATCAATTAAACTAACTTTATTTTGAAATGACTCGTATATTTTTGTTCATAATGATACTTAAGTTTTGAATTATTTTCTTGATATTCGGTAGTTTATTGAGAAAAAGGATGTGAACGATTAGAAAATATTAGGATCTGAGTTATACAGCATACAACAAGTGCTCTTTAAATGTAATTAATTGGCAAAATAAATGGTGAAGTATTTGCAAGATTATTTAATAGAGTGACATTATTATATGATTTATTAGGTATTTACACAAGAAAATACATCTCGGCATCCCTTGCATCAAACAACTGCCCTCTTCTTCAGAATGTTGGAACCATCTTCGTGTTCAGGTCATTATGGAAACGAAGTAGAGCTCAATCCTGCTGGAATAGAAAAGTATCAGAACCTTCCTGCATTTTGAATAATATGCCAAGTTAGGAATGTCCAGTCACAGGGGTTTGAGCGAAGAAAGAGCCGTAAATATTTCCCCACAACACTCCACAGAAAACATTAAACTTGGCGAATCATACTGATATTCAGTGCATTCTATGGATGTCTGGGTACCCCAAATGCGACATTATGTATGTTTGTTTATGGTTCTATTTGTAGGAAACAGCAGTTCATCGCTGAGAATTATTTGATTTAAGAATTCGCCATCCGCTTTTGCCTGTCGTTGCTGCTTATAACAAAACGGAAAGCGTTTTTTTTTTAATCAGATTCAATTACTTTATGTCGTAACTGAAATTTGTATTATTGTTACCTTTACGTAGACGTTTTCACACAGACATACCAGCATTTGGAGCTGTTGCAACCCTCTACTCATCAATTTCTTCGGATTTCTTGTGAATGGGGAGTTCCGCATATGGGTGGCAGAGGGTCCTTCATCATTCGGCGGACCACAGTACATCGAATGATGAAGGTGAAGATGGAAACAGATGATAATTGGATGAGTGAGAGAATTCCGGAGAAAACCAGTCCAGACAACGCTTCATTTGCCACAAATCATATTAATGGCCGCTTGGATCGAATCCAGGTCGCCTTGGTGCGAGGAGAGCAGTCTAACCACTTGGATACTGCGCCGCCTTGAATTACCACAGTAACCCGAAGAAACAAAGTACAGCATAGTAAGTTTCAGATGTTTCTAGAAAAGACAAAATGTGCACTGTCTTGTCCTTTGATTCGTTTTGTTTTACTTATGGACTCTCAGGTCACCAGTGTCCGCTTCAAATCTGGGCGTGAAGAGGCCGATAACTTTTTCTCAGAGGCTTCTTATTTTAGGCTCGAGGTTCTTTTACGTACCGTAAATACACGACCTACGGCTTTACTTCCCTTTCGAACGAAGCCATACTTAGGATTTTTACACGCGAAAAAATCCATCGATCCTGACCGGTATCGAAACCGCGACCTTGGGTCTACGAGGTAAGTATGACTTATCACTGGACCACCAGGACCGACTCTATCTTCTCATATATTAAATTTACGGCCAAACATTAATTGTTGGTTTCACTTATGCTGTTTTGCTTTTCCCCTATATATATTTACTAAATATATACATATTTATATTAATTATTATAGTATATTGTAATTATGCAAATGTTCCCCTATTTTGCCTTTTCATAATCCATAAACAACATATATCAGGATCGATTTAATTACCTACTTACTTTGCTTTTCTACTTTTCTGTGTATGTTTATATATTTTATGTACATCCTATTTTTTTCACTGACTGACTTTAAGATGACGGTATAATTTTTAAAATCATCAGGGCACTACTTCTGATTTACTTTCTTGTTTGACAAGCATACCATTCTTCACAGAAACTATGTTCATTCTCACGGCTATCAACAAGTGGAGTTAATAGCATGGTTTATTTCGGAGAGCCCCTACCCAAAAAGTTTCCTTGTTTAATGAATAAGAAACAAGCACTGCTAACCACTTTGCAGTTCCAACTTCTCTAGCCCACCGAGTGCATGATCCACTTCAAACTCTTGCCTCTGTATAAAAACAAGCAATTACAGAGCTGGATGGGTTCTCCGACCCTTTTTCTAACTAGCCAGATGAGAGGAAGTTGAAAGCAGCGCGGGAGGCAGCAAAATTTTGGAATCGTAATTGCTCTTCGTAGTCCTGCCTCTCAAGTATTTCAGAGACAAACTCAAGAGCAGTAATGGCAGAGGAAACTGTTCGGTAATGGACAAGGATGTGAGAAGCGAATGTGGTGCTAGATTCTTTGTTAACATTGCGTAAATCAGTGAGGTAGGGAATGCGGTTTTTTTTTTATTTATTTATTTGCTGATCTTCAACCAAACACTCAATCTTTTGCCCCAGGAAACTAGAGAGATAAAACTTCAAGCATCTAACTTGATGCAAATAAAACTGAAAAGGCCATTACAAAAAAGGGCACGCAAAAAAATTGCACCGAGAAACTGCGTTTTTAAAGAAATGTATTCTATATGCATATAATAGTTATTTGATGTGAGTGGAATTTTATTTTCTGAACATAGCGGAACAAAATTAAACAGTTTTAACAAGTGATTATATACTATTATTTATACATTCCTTAATATCTATAAACAACAATTTTCTGGAATATATAAATTAATTTTGCAATGTTAATATTAAAAATAATTTAATTTATTATTTATCCAGTCAATTTTTTCTTTAAATTCACTAATTACCACCCCCACAACATTGATAGCATTATTCAGAGATTCGGGTAACTTTTTTTTTTTCATGCTACTCCTACTGAAAAATAAGTACGCAACCCATTTCTTTGAAACAAGGGATGACTGGAATAAATTTAATTTATAATTATTAATGTATTTAAAAAGTAATTTTCTTGCGCTGAAATAAGCAATAGCATGCATTTTGGAATGGTATTGTGGCTTAAGGGAGGTTATTAACTATAATGGGGTGTAATAATTGAGTTGTACTAAGGCACATATTTGTAGCAGTCAGAGATCAAGGGTATTATTTCAGTCACGTACTTAACAATGGCGAACGGGATTTGAAAATGTTTCGCAACTATGCAAAAGGAAGGAGAGTGATAGAATTGGGCAAAACCTCTTTACGCGATAGTGCAGTCGCCTCGGACAAGTGAAATAGGAAATATACAGGATTTTCATCAATTCAATTGGTAAATTTATCTTTCGTAGTTCATATCTCTGTAATGTGACTTTAATATAAGGCTGCACTGGCAGCTGTAGAACTATATCTATTTACAAAAGTTTATTTCCAAATATAAATTAAATTAAACCAGGCATACTTTCACCAAATATATCACAAAGATGCCTGGTGTCTCACAACAATGTCGGTCCTGGTGATGTAGTGGTACCCATACTTGCCTCCGAAGCCCAAGATCGCGGGTTCAAACCCGGCCAGGATTGATGGATTTTTTCCGGCGTAAAAATCCTAAGTATGGCTTCCTTCGGAAGGGAAGTAAGCCGTGGGTCCCATGTGCATTTACGGCACGGTAAAAGAACCTCAAGCCTGAAAGAAGAGGCCTCTGAGCAAAATTTGTCCGTCGTTTCACGCTCTGAATTGAATGTGACGCTGATGACCTGAGCTGCTAAAGAGCGTCCGTAAATAAACCAAATCAACAATCTCACAACAATAGTCGCAACCCATGAAGAGGCTGGACATTTAGGAATAGCTTCTAAAACTAATCTAGCTCTACAACTAAAGGATAGGTAACGTATAACAGAAATAACGAACTGGTAGTTTCACAGTCACGAATGCAGACTTATATTAAAGTCACATTACATAGAGATATAAATCACAAAAGATACATTTACCAACTAGACGCCTTTGCGATGGCTAAAGAGTCGTATAGTTTTCCTTTTTCATTTCTCCGGGCCGACTGCACTGTCACTTAAAGAACTATTGCCTACCGCAGTGTCTACTTCACAGTTCATACACATAGCCGGGGAAATTTTTCAAAGTCCACCCGCCATTGTTAACTACGTGACTGTAACAATGTCCTTGATTTGAACGCTACAATTATGTGTCTTAATATAACCAAACTATTGCATACCATTATTACTTATTAATCCCCCATTATGGCATAATATAATCAGCTGTTATTGGTTTTCTGGGTCCAATATGGTTATTTATGCAAATAAATATTAGAAACACATTTATGGTCTAATTTCGAAATCGCTATGAGGATTTTATAAAATATGTCATTTTTATGCACTGAAATAAAGTAAACATCATATTGCTATAAAATCAATGTTGGTAATACAGAAATATGATAACGCTTTTATAACATTTGGTTATAAAATGCAGTTTGTAGATTGAGTCAAGACAACTTCTTTTATGTTATAGCTATAGACATCTGGTTCAGCATGCGGAATTGGACGCATGCGATGATTTTACTATTTTATTGTTTTTAGTACTAAGTTTAGTAAATGCTACTGTAGTTACCTCCACTCCGCTCTAAGTGTTTTCCTGTATTTTCTTCATGAACCTATAGAACATCTAAGCACTTACTAATTGTTTCCTCTTCATGCATAAACTATAATCTATTTTAATCTCAAATATCAGGTAACAATTTTAATGCTCTACTCAGATGTTTTTCCTTTTGACTTAGATTTAATATTTTATTGAACTTCTATTTACTTCCATTCTAATTAAATGTTGAATGCACCTGTATTAGATGTATTCTTCAATTCAGACTAAATATATGTTATTATTTCTAATCTCCTGTTCAGTATTTTATGTAAAAACTTTTAGACACTTCATTTCATTTGCTTTTATAATTACTTTTGTTTCTTCAAATTTAACACTAACACTTGATTATGGGCACCGCCACTGTCTTATAAACTTTTTCATTAATATATCCTATAAATTTAATTCGTAGTGATCATGTTATTACACTACAAATATTTTGAGCACAATGAACTTTTTGTTCGTGTCATCATTATTAAACAAAGTTTTACATATTTCAAAGCAATGCGGAATTAAGAGACCTGTTTTGCAGTTTAATCATTATTATTTTTACCCCAAACTTTTACTTTTATTAGTGTTAAAGATAAAAGTGTAGTTTTTGTTTACATATTAGAGTATACACATATTTTTGAACTATAATTATTTTGTAGTATTATTTAATTAACCGCAAAAATAATATTACTAATATGAATTATTAAATTTTGTTTTAAGTTTTACATTAGCTTCTCGGACTTCAATCATATCTATGTATATATTAAAAATTTTAGGTACATGTTGCATTCTCGCATTATCTTTGGTTTATATAGTTTTTGGTTTGTTTAAATTCCTCCCCCCCCACACACATATATATATATAAGCAATAGCAAAGTATTCATTTATTGGTTTAAATTTGGAAATTACATCTGAATAAAAATATTAAATAAATGTAGAAAACAAGTTCCTATTCGTTGGAAAATAACCAGTGGTAAGGAAAGAGTTTATTTAGAGTATATGCTTTTAGTTAAACGTAAATTATTAAAGGACAAACATATATTAAGGTAACATAAGCTCAACTTTGTTACTTGCATTTACAGTTGTACTCAGTACAGCCATAGTCATGTAAATATGTATATCCCATTTTTAATTATGTTTTATATGTTTATAAATAATCTACATTTTCTCAAGATCTCCCTATATTTATCTAAATCGTTAACGTATGCAAGAATAACTTTAAGGGACTGACTCATTAAGATATTTCACAACGGCTCATATTACAATTTAAAATTCTATTGTATTTTTTCATATTAGTTTAAAGCCACAATTTACTCATTATTAAGTGCTACTTCATGTCAAATGATTGAAATATTTTTAGACAAATAGTAAACCTGTTTATTGTAATCTGATAAATTAACTATAGCATTTTTTGCATTATGGACAGTAAATATTAAATGCATATGTAAGGTCTCAAAAGGTTACATTAACGGTATGCAAATTTCTAAGAATCTAAAACAAAATGTTAATTTATAAACCTCATTAAAAAGTACGATTTTTATAGTATAAATTAAAATCACCATAAGTGATACACTCATCCGCGAGCCTGCACTAAGTTGAGGACTTGTAACATTTTTAAACGCCAATAACTCAATACCTATAAGACATATGATGCATAAACTCATACTTAAAATAAATTGAAAGTAAAGACATTTCATACTATGTTATTTATGTTCTTACTCGGGATGATTTTGTAGTAACCATGTTCAGTAAAAAAAAAAAAAAACAAACACACAAAAAAAAAAAACATTTTGGCATAGACTGGCGAAAGCCAATAGCACTTAACAAGACTGGCAACGCCAATGAACCAATGTAAAATCAAAATCAATTAGTTGGTTGAAAGGTAAGAAATGAAGTCTTTGGATTTTGAAGTTATTGATTGGTAATAAAAATAAAATTGCGATTGATATGATTAAGTAATGATTCCTCTTAATTTATTAGGGATATATCGTAAATTTAATTTTAAAAAAACCGTTAGAATAGCATTTCATTAAAAACACTTTCAGTTCAATTTAAAAAAAAATGTCATTACGAAAAACTAGGCTGATAACCCTTGAAGCTGCGTTTAAGAAGATAAAAGGTCTACTTTTCACTTACGGTGCTGGCATAAGTTTTGTAATGCACTATGTTTGTTGACTACTAACAGAAAGCTGTTTCAATGCAAATAAATGTGGAAATGCGTCCCTTTGATCTATGACGAGAGCTGGCTGCAACATTATGAATTAGACCAGCACTATTTTCCAACCGTAAGTCGTTCCACCTGAAGGGAGAGTAATGAAAAGGGCGGGACAAACCTTAATAACTCCGACCCATCTCACAGAGTCCAGAATGTCTAGTATTATCATTTTCGTCTAAACAGTAATGCACTGCCAAGTAATGTCGGTCATGGTGGTGTAGTGGTAACCATACTTGCCTTCTATACCAAAGAGCGCGGGTTCGATCCCGGCCTGGATCGATGGATTTTTTTCGGGGATAAAAATCCTAAATGTGGCTTCCTTCGGAAGGGAAGTAAAGCCGTGGGTCCCATGTCGTACATTTACGGCACGATAAAGAACCTCAAGCCTGAAAGAAGAGGCCTCTGAGCAAAATTTACCGGCTGTTTCACGCCCTGAATTGAATTAGAGGCTGATGACCTGAAATGTTAAAGAGCATCCGTAAATACAGCAAATCAACAACCACCTTCGAGAGGAAGATATAAGGGTGACACCGAGCGATGGATTCTCTATTATGTCTCCAGATAGAACAACCCGGTGCGGGTGGAAGCCCCCCCCCCCCCTCAGAAAGTCAGTTTCCATTCCAGACGTTAAGCAGAAACCTTTCGAAGTCCAACTGCGCCAAATCCACCTTCGTTCTGGCACTTTCGATCTTATAATGGAACCAACGGAATGAAATGAGAGAGGGAAATATTTATGGAATGTAAATATCCAACCCAGTATTCACCTAAGTAATTAAAAAAAATACGTTCTGGAAAAGGCCAATCCCAAACGCTACCGACTCAGCTAGCGCGTTGGTTAAAAAAAAATATTAGTTCCATTCTTGGCTGAACAGAAATCGTATATTAATTTTAGAGCAAATGGATGCAAAACATACAGTTCATAAACCTGGAAACTTCTAGCTAAAAGGGAGTACGAAAGAGAAGAGAATGATAATGACTGATAATTAGCAAAATTCCGATTACGCTCCAACCGCAGTCGTTTTCTCCTCACGGTCCCCATGCTACAAAAACCATTACCAGCAGCAGAAAGTTGAAAGAAATCGTTTTACTCTAAGCTTTTAAAATGCATGAAGAGCTTATTTTTCCAGCACTCTCCTCTATACCTGGGTAGGAATACTCACGGGATAGGCCGTACATCGCTACCGCAGTGCACCGCCGCGGAATGCTCATGGATTAAGCAAGTATTCGTTACTCCAAGGCCACGTGTGCAGCAAAATAAACAGTACTAACTAAAGCTCTCCAGCATTTTCGCGAGGCCATACATTTATCTCAATTTCTCAAAACGAAGCGTGGATAAAGCAAGAATTACAAGAGCTTTTCCTCACCTGGGTTCAGTAATTTGTCATAAAGTCTCTCTTGCCTTTTTGTTTTTCAAATGACAAGGATGCATACCTAGAAAATGGTTAGACCGGAAACTTATGGACCTACTCTGGTACCGGTAATTTCAAAAAAGGAAAAAACCTTTACGACATTGCAGTAAATCCTGAACATTAGCCATCAAAATCGCTCCCGAAATTAACACAAGTTGGGCTTTCATAATGTGAAAGAAAACTTTAGCAATGAAACCAGAAATTGTACGATCGCATAACTAAATATTTCTAATAGAATGTGTTTTCTTGGTACTTTGTCTGTTTGGGCGAGATAGAAAAATTTTAGTATCTTCTGTAAGGTATGGTTGGCTGTATACACGTTTTAGGAAGCAAAGTTGAAGTAGGTACTCTGACATTCTTAGCAATCGACAGGTAAAACAAATCATCTGTTAGTGGAACACGTTTATAACTAAAGCACAGTATCCCATTCTTTTGCTACATCCATTTTCATCTAGAACTTAGATTATAATGCTGTCATGTAATATTTAAGGTGTCTCCATTCGGGATTTTCTCTATGTGCAGATAGGAAGAAACGTTTACTTTATTAACAACAAAAATATAACAAATCCATTTTAGATAGAAATTTACAAGAAATATAACATTTAATTTCCTTTCAAGAAGACGTTTATAATAATATATACATATATGTGTGTGTATTCTCCTAATTATATTAAAAAATAAATCATGTGGGAGTACAAAGTTTTGAGGTTTAAAACAGCTCCATTGCAGCCACACGAACCTAAAAACGGCTGAGAATCAGAGCGATATCTTAGGCTGCGAGGTTATTCTGCCTAAGGGCGGTAAGGAAATTGAGGGCAATAAACTTCTAAGGGAGAGAAATGGGTTTATGTAAACTACCCTATTCCTGCTGCAGCCTGAAGGAACGAATTCTCCACAGCAAGCCCGGATCGGAACTGAGGCAATCGAATCTCTACACGCTCAACAGTTTTCGCTATTGGTCGCTCTTCTTGCACGGGTTACCGAACAAGAGAGGGTTTTTAGTGGAGCCTTGCAATAGAATAGAAATGACGCTTTCAACAGTTCATTATTTTTCCTCTTATTTGCACCAAATGTGTTCATATTCTTCAGTACTATCTTTTCTTATTTTTCTCTTTTATTCTAATTAATATTAACTACTTCTACCTATCTATTAGTAACGCAGTGCTAAATATTTTTATAAGTTATAAACCACTTGTGTACCCATTTTCAAACAAATCATAAGAACATTAATAGGATAATGAATAAAAAAAATAATTTGTATTTTTACAAATATAAAGAGAGATATCGGTTGAAATGAAAAGCTTACAACGATCTCAAAATTAGAATGTCTGTTATGCAAATTACTCACTTTTAAACCTGAAGTACATGAGAGCATTAAATTTAATTTAATTGATAATCCATAGGAGGTTTGTATATTTTTAATGAGTGTTTAACGCCCGTTTTTTACTATTGAGGCACCACAGACGATGGACACTGATGATACACGAGATGAAATGATATATTGGGAAATATTTTTTTTTTAAAGGAAGGAAACGTTCCAGGCATAAGTTTAGGATATCTCCCCGGCATTTGCCATTAATGAGGACCTAGGAAAACCCCGATAAACCTCAATCAGGGAGGACGGTCCAGACGGGATTCGAACCCCGGACCTCCCGCTCACGCGTCCGCACCTTAACGACCTCGGCCATTCGTGGCGGTACGAGGTAGAGATGGCAGACATTTAGGCAAAATAGAATTTAAAATGTAGAGATATTTTCTTTTAATTGTGAATATATATTGTACTAACCCCGCCGTTATAGATCTGTAATCTCCCCTCCAAGGGTTGTATTGGAGCCATCAAATCAGCTCAAGCAAAGATATTGACTTTATTACCCCATGTAAATTAAATTTACTGTATTGGCCTCACGTTAATAGAAAAGAGAATATTTTAGAGTAGTGTATGGGCAATCGTAGGACAATATTCTGGTATTGTAGAAAATTTTGTTCTTAATCTGCAACAAAATTAAAATCTGTTACCAAATTAGGCGTGTTCTAAAGGAAGAAAAACTTTTTTAAAAAAGTTCAATCCCTGGAACTAATGAATTGACTAAAAAGTGCTTACAGTCTAAGAATTAATCCTGTGGCTTTCTGTAACTGCATTATGTAGAATATTGCTGTTCCATAATTAACACTTTTCCTGATGATTTTTTTTAAGATTCACTTTTATGATGAACAATTAGTGTGTGGTGCAGAAGAAATTCCTAAAGCCATTTTGAAAAGATGGAACAACTTTTCTTCTCGCTATCAATAGCACCGAGGAACAGATTTTGATATTTTGTTTTAAGAAGAGATAAAAGACTATAGTCGGGCACATCTTTATGGATGGAACTTTTAAGAACTACAGTAAACAGTTCAACCAGTTGTACACAGGAAACTCTGTGACGGCTATCAACGCAATTCTCTTAATTTAAGACCTTATATCGAGGAGAAATTTAAACACGTCTAGCAGTTTATTCAACTCTGTAACCAGAATATTAAGAACTGAAATCTATTGTTCATTACAATGAGTTTCGAAGGGGTAGCCATTCCTGATATGGAGATTAGCGGATGCAATTATAACCTTAACCAGTGCCTTTGATGCCCAGTTCCAGAACTGTTAAAATATAAGATCTTGAACAGGTCGGGCTCCAATTTAAGTTAAAAATATTGTCGCATGTACTGCTGAGGGGTGTAGCAAATTAACATTTTTGAATGCTAAATTCGTTTAGCTTTATATGTAGCCAAGTTTCATCAGCAGTGATTACCCACATTTTCCTGTAACACCGCCTTCAATTGCATGCAAATCTGCACAAGAACGTTCTTTTGTTCGGGAATCAGCAGTCTTGGAACCCAAACTTCAATCTGCAGAAAAATATGTAACGATGGCGCGTGATATTAATTTTATGACACGTAGGTGGGCAGTAGCCCAAAACGGATTATGATATACCGAGGGTGCCAAAAAAATGTATACACACTTTCACAGTGGATATCTTTTTAATATATTTCAAAGTTGGACCGAAAAACAACAGTAACGTGTAGTATGATTTCTGAAAACAGATGTAACTCACATTACGTTGCTACAACAAAATGGAGCCAAGATTATCGTTTGAATAGCGGAAAGCATTTTCGAAGAGGTATTGGAAAACCCTAGAATGTTGTTGAAGTTCAAAGACAATGGAGACATGTGTACAGAACAGAACCGCCAAAGCGAGTGACAGTTGCACCCATTTGAGACAAATTTTTGAGACTCATGGTACCGTATGCGACGTTCATAACAGATCTGGGAGACCTCGCACAGCAACAAACCCCGCTCCTCGGCTATGGTTTTGGAACGTTTTGAGCACTGACCGCAGAAATCTTCAAAGCAATGTGCACGTGAGATTGGGATAGCAGAACCAGCGTACGTCGTATTATTAAAACAGCAAAGTTGAAAGTTTTCATCCGAAGACTTTTGCATGCATTAAATGAAGATGATCCTGAAACGACATGTGCTGCAATAGCTGAGGATACTTTTGCAAACGTTGCTCAATCAGTAGTTCAACATACTCAGAGGTGTATCGACGCTGATGGTGGGCATTTTGAGCAACTGTTGTAACTGTAAAAGTCTAAGATGATTAGTGCTCATCATTTTCTCTTTGTGTGAATTCAGTTTTGTTATGTTAACACAGTTTTCTCTTTGCTTGAAGTGCATACTTATTATGAACATCTAATGCCAAGTATTCAGTTTTTCGAGGCCACGAATGATCTACTTTAACGAATGTCCTATTAAAACCGGAGACCATTACCCCGTAGAATTACAAGACATCAGCCCTTTCAGGGAGAAGAGAACTTCTGAAAATATTTCACAGATGCCACTGAAACCGTATGGTTTTCCATCTTCTATGCAAATAAATGCATTACTATATTGAAATGATGCACATGCATTTGTAGTCCAGGGCAATGTTCTCCAGTTTTCATATTATTTTTCCTGCACAAATATCAAGATGGGGTTAATTTTTTACACTTAAAACGTTAACGTATAAATATGAAAATATTTTTCCCTTCCGATTTAGAACAAGCATAGGTTTATGACATAAACACAAACTTTATAGTCTGCAAAATGAAGGTTATAAACACTAAGGTAGAATAATCTGTCTTTGATGATAGCTTTTGCAGACAGCTTTCCTCTTGGGTTTTACAGACTAAGAGCCCTCCAACCTCAAGGAATTGCCAGTTCAAGTGGTCCTTAGGAATTTGTTTGTAAAACATTCGCATAGTTTCAGCATTGAAGGCTTGGGTTATAACAGGCAATTTCCGATGGCAAGTGGAGAACCTGGTGGGATTGCTTTGCTTTTGGCTGCTTATTAACACGGACACACTCTGCCTAAAGGTACAGTATCTCATCAAACAATCACGTTTTATTACAGCAAGGGGAACCATTCCAGTGTCCGCTCGATAGAGATTTGAAGGCAAACTATCCATTATAGCAAACTGAGCTGTTCTTGTTCAGGGAAGATAAGTTATTATCTTGACCACGGATAGTGTGAAGTTAAATCATAATCTTAAATATACACAGCTCATAGAGTAACCCTTGACTTTATAACTAGCTGCAAAACGGTGACTGTGTAGTTGCAACTATCGATTCCAGTGTTAGATTAATTTCAAACACTTTAAAAATTAAACTAAATTACTGGAGTAGTAAAAATAACAAAAGAAGATAGGAAGCGATTTCTGGTCAAATATACAATTTAACAACTTAATCGTAATAATGGTATACACAAATATCGTCCAAATACATCTGACAAATTGCTATGGAATTGGACATGCAACAATGAGAAGATCAACCATTCTAGCAATCCAGTTCAAATAACTCAGATTTCTATTCATGTGAATTAATACGGGCGATCCCAAAAGTAATGTCTCTTAAATTTTTAAAAATATAGAGAAACGTTTATTTTCAAAACATGGTACACAGTTTTGAAGCTTGAAGACTCTTCTAGTTTTTTATATAATCGCCATTTCGGTCAATGCATTTTTGTAGCCGCTGTGGCAGTTTTTGCTGCCCATGTCATACCAGCTCGCCGCTGTGTGATACATTCTGTAGCGAGTTGGGGGAGCAATAAACACAACAGAGTGACCAACAGTCGCGCAAAAAGTTTCCCTGCCGCCACAGCGCTTTGGAGACTTTACACTGGTAAGTTCATTTTAAAATATATCTAATTAGTGTGAAAATTTACAGTGCATATTTGTGCAAGAGGGAGAAAATTTATGCGTATTTATATTATTACTATTATAATATCATCAAGAACTTCTATACGCAGGATAGCAGGAAAAAGCGAATCAAATGTTTAATAAAAGAGTCGCATATTTAATCTTTCTCAAAACATAAAACAGACATTTATGGACAATCAATTATTTGTCTAATAAATAACGTCATTTTGTAAACTTTTTACTTGTTTGTTGTGAGCAGCATTGATTTCTACAAAAAAAAAAAAAAAAAAACTAACTAACTGGTACTCTCTTAAGACACCGAAATGCGAAAAAGAGAAAAAATGTCACATGGCATCAGCTTTTTGGAAATGTATTAAGGGACATTGGGAGTGAACTTTCAAACCTGCATATTTTTGTATGGATTTTTCTGAAAACGTTACTATGACTGCATTTCTGTTAAATTAATATGTATACTAAATTTCATTCAAATTAGATAAACATTTTGCAAGCTATAAATAATTTCATAAATTTTATTATGTAAATATGTCGCGCAATCAAAACATTTCACGTGACTATGAGTTGAGAAAAATTGGTTGCATTTTTGCAATTGGAGCTTTGAACCACTTGCCTAAAGCGTACCAAGACATATTTCTAAAAAGTTGATGAATGAAATGTTATCATTTTTTAATCTATATAAAATTATAACCCTAAAAATGAACATTTTTTCTTAGCAAACATTTTTAACATTATTATTGGCATTAGCGTGTATTTCGTCTGATAGAATCTTATAATGGATACTTTTGTACACTCTTGAACATTTTAATTGAATTTGAACAAAAACTGAGACATGTGGAACATTTTGAAAGTGTGAAAATGAAGTTTTGACAAAAACGCTGTTTTATATATATATATATATATATATATATATATATAAAAAAGGTTGGGAAACAGTGAATTGTATCCTTTACATAGTGCTGTTGTTGTGTTACTTTTGCCCTGCAGGTTCTTTCCTGCTTGGCAGCTGGCCTCATGCTCTCGGATCTTACTGATGATTCAGGCAGCTGCCGAAAATTCCTCACCCCTTACTACAGATATCTCCTGAGAAGCTGAACAGCCCATATTAAAAGCAGAAACAACATTTAATGCCCCAATTTCTAGCCGTTTCTTAGAAACAGACACTTCTTTGGAACAATTTTTCCAAATGAGAGAGTGAACAAGTTCATCTTGTGTCCTCCAAGAGCACCGCATGCCAGTAGTTCATTGCGAGTCAGTCTCTGATAGATGGGAGAGTTCTCCTAGCCATACTGTTATCGAACTGAACAGACATCTTGCAATGGTTCTCATCGAGAGATATGCTCCTATTATAGAAACAGCAAGAGTCTGTCCCTGTGGGGCAGTTCTGGTCTGTTGATCTGTAATGGTAAAGTGTAACATATATGACATTTTCATGACATACACTTCTGGACGACCAGTTTGTAGTAGCTGGTTAGTCTTTTTACAGTTTCTAACTTCGGCTTACTCCGGCCACGATCACCCAATCTAGTGTCAATAGTGTATTTCTTTATCTTGAAAGCTGTAGTCAATTATTTGCTACATGATTAACACATTCTTTCTTCCCTATTTCCACATCAGCATCATATACCGCCACTTCATTTAGGTGCTGATGAGCGCTTGCGTCTCCATCACACACTTTTGTACTGAGGGGGTGTGGCAGGCTGAGAAAGCAAACGCGGAGTTCTTTAAATGACTGTAGAACCGGAAGAAAAGGGACATGCAAATGTTGACCCTCTGTGCATTTGACCAAAACCTCACTCTCAGTGTTCCTTAAATATCTGTTTGAATTTGGTGTCCACCGTTTGTAGCACCAACATGAAGAACGTGACTAGTATTGGGAGAAGCTAATCGTCTATGCCGTATAATGCATGTTCAGTTATCATCTTATAGTAAAGTTTGAGGCAGGCGCTGTTAACGAATAGTTGCCTTACTCGGCGTTTTCATTAGGTGTCAATTGTGTGATAATTGTTTTCGTTAGTTATACCACTTTATAAATATAGTCTGAACGATTTACGTTTAATGCATATTTTATTATATTTATACATTTTATTCTGCAATGCTTATCCTGATAATTTAATTATATAGCAGGACTTAATACTCCATATTAATTGTTATACATTCTTTTTTTATACGTATCAATACAATTTAAATCAAAATTTAAATTCTACAGATTTTAAAACTGCAGTATCAATACTTTAACTAAACAAAATTAAACTATTAGAAATTAAATCGTAATTTTTACTGTGTTGATTGTGCAGTTCTTCTTCTTCTTCTTCTTCTTCTTCTTCTTCTTCTTCTTCTACAATTATTTAAAACTTTTAAATGCAAATTCTTCATTACAAAATTGGACTGGTATTTATTCTTTCTGTACTTCTTTCTTCCTCTTATACTTTTCCTATATATTCATTAGATTTTCCTTCTCCTCTTGTTCTCCGTATACTTCATTTTCTCTCAACTGTCTCCTTTTCGCCCGAAGACTACCATTATTCACTTCTGTTAATTTTGCCCCCTACTTCAGATTCAATTTTGATGTTACCCGCTTCATCTTCTTGTTTTTGAACTGACTCTTCTTGTACATATCTTTCTTGCCTTTCGTTGATTTTCTGGAATCTTCTAGGGGAGCATACAATACAAAGGTAAAAACAGTTTCTTTCTGAGTAGTGGCAAGGCAAGTAGTAAGAAAATAGCATAGTAATCGTGTGCCCGGTTAAAAAGTTACGAGAGATAAGATATTTCAAAGACCAGAGATATATTCAGAAACGCCGTGTTCTTGCGGAAGAAAAGTTAGACAAAATACAGATTTTGGCAATGTATTGCAGCTGAGTAGCATCATTTCCAACATGTTTTATAACACGTATATGTCTTATTAAGTTTTAAATACAACATCGTTTTATGTTATGAATAAAAATATAAATACCATAATAAAAACACTAACTTTACCCGCTAGGACTATATGTTCCTTTTTCAGTTTATGGCGACTGCTTCTCCTAAGATAGCCTGCAACTAAAAAAAAAAAATCTCACTGCAATAGGATTTTAATAATATTGTACATGCCAATGATATGGGCACGTTTCTAAAAGACTGTGGATTGCCATGACACCTAAAAGGATTGCAAATATGAGTACAACCACAGAAATATTCGAAATTAGCTAACAATGCCAGTGATGTCTAACTTTCTGTTATATAACTTTATAACACAACCATTAAACAAATTTCTTCTGAGCAGTAATAAAGTTTAACGATGCGCATCCCAAAGCGTAGCTACCAATGAAAATCAGTAGTGGTTGTGATACAAAAGGTACCTAGTCTTCAAATTAAGTTTCATTGCATTCTATGGTCTTCAATCACCAGCGATTTGATTCGATGACCTAATGTTTTGTAACAGGAATTCCGGACCCCAATTCCGGAACAAGTGGTAACACAAAAGGCGCAAGTTCAGGACAGTTGGATGTGATTAAGGTCAGATTAAAGTCAGTTCCCGTTTATGTTTTTTTCTGGTTGTTTGAGCGGCATGGAATATTGCACTCTCTTGTACAGCAGATTCGTCTATTAGATATATTTCAGTCAACACTGTATTATCTCTTTCAAATGATTTTAAAAATGTTTTGTTTTAATTTGTTGGAGCAATACACTAATATTTAATGATATTTTTCTATTTATCCATGCCTTAGGAATAAACTAAAGGCTGATTTTTATTTGAGTTTATCTTGTTCTGGAGTTGTTCCATGACATACGAATCGACAAATGCTGTACGTTTTTCTCAATTCTTCATGCAACAATGACATCGGATGTATCGATGCACCAGTTTTTTCTGTATCATAGCTATTTATATTTTTCAAAGTTATGTATGTTTCCCCCTCCCCAATATTTCACGCACAATGCCTTCCGAAATGTGGCTGATCTTATGCCTATCGCTAGAATCATCGCTCGGTGTCAACCCTTTTGCCTTCCACTTAAAATATGCGCTTTACAATCCGATTTAAGTTGTGTCTCATCAAGAAAATATATATACTTTTTTGTTATTTTATTTTCTTTAAACTACCGTTTATAAAATATTTATTATCATGACAAATAAGATTATGGTAACAATATTTTGTCGGTTCTGGTGATCTAGTGGTAACCATACTGGCCTTCTAAACTCAAGATCGCGGGTTCAAACCCGGCCAGTATCGATGGATTTTTTCCGGCGTAAAAGTCCTAAGTATGGCTTCCTTCGGAAGGGAAGTAAAGCCTTGGGTCCCGTGTCGTACATTTACGGCAAGAAAAAGAACCTCAACCCTGAAAGAAGAGACCTCTGAGCATAATTTACCTGCTGTTTCACGCCCTGAATTGAATGGGACGCTGATGACCTGAGATGTTAAAGAGTGTCCGTAAATAAATAACAATAAATAAATAAAAACAAACAAAAAAACTATGGTAACAATGTTCATTTCAATCAAAAGCACCTTAATCATTCCATACAGATTTTTATACCATGAAAAGAATAAACAACATTAATTATAAAATATCTCAATAGCAAAGACGATCAGCGGTTCTAAGGGCAGAAAATCCAATACGTATATCACTTAGTAAACTAGTTTACAACGAACGGTTCATAGCTGGAAAATAAAGAATAAAATCATCTCGTATCTGTGAATACTGAATATTTTTATCCTTTTTCTGCTTCTCTGGTTTTTATTGTATTTTAAGTATAACTAAATAAACAATAGAAATAAATACATATATACATAAAGTAACAATAACTAGAGAAACAGAAAACGGATAACAATTATGTATGGGTGTGTGTTTTCCCCTCCTATGATGGCATGAATACTGTCATATCCAAGAACTAGTGTATTCTTAACATCTTTGAACATTAACCGGAATGAACTTACAAAATGATCACTACTTTCATGACATGTTGGAATATTAGCGTCTTTGCATATAAAGATCCTGATAAATGACAATAATAAGAATCAAATGCATGCAACCCTTCACATGCCAATGTCCCGGCGTGTTGTCTGCCGAGAAGCTAATTATTTTTGGACTCACGTAGAGTACATATATACACCGAGAGACTTTCTGTGTGAGTGGTTGTCCAGTGTCAGCACTGCGTCTAGACACACACACACCCACACACATATGTGGAGATGAGGTGGGGATGAGATGGAAGGAGAGTCTGTGGCAGAGAGATAGCCCTTGATGAAACTGAAGAAGTAAAACCATAAAAAGGTCAGGTTAGCCCGCTGCAGGATTTGAACCTGGGATCTTCCAGACTACGCATGAACAGGGGCAGGAAATGGGCAAAGAACCCAGCACATAGGTTTAGATATACAAAATAAGGTAGAGGAAATCAAGTACAAAGTATGTTGATAACATTTTTAATAATATTATTAATGTTCGGATTAAAATATATCATATGTATATTAATAAAATATTCATTATTTCTAGTATACTTGGGGTTTTATATGCTTAATTTAAATTGTAAATGAATTAACAGTTTAATTTTACTTATATAAGGAACTCAAAATAATCAGTCTTAATAATGTATATTTCAGAAACCAAATTCTCTAGAATTTTTCCCCATGTAACCAAACCAAGGTAGAAGAATTCGTTAAGAAAACAGCCCCCATACAGAGTATAGCAAGAGTATACCAGACCAAACTCCTGTACACCATTACAAATAAAATCGTTACTGTATTGCGGTGAAAATAAATGATCATATATACATATATAATTTAATTACTTATAAAATGAGCCATGGTCCATATTTACCAAATTTCAAAGAAGACTTTGTAGTTAAGTCTTGCTGGAGGATAACGCCGAACAACAAAGCACCAGTTCCCAATCGACCGGAACAAGGAAGATATGTATAACATAAGAGCCTACCGAGAAGTAAAACGGTAAAGAAAAATAGTAGGAAAGTATGGCGCTGTAGCAGTAAGAGAAGGTAGGAAAGGTGAGTAATTTAACAGCGTTCTAGCTAAAATTAAACAGTTCTGTATATTTGTATGTAACAGATGGAAAAATATGCGCGGAAATAGTCACGTTTGTGGTTTAAAGATGACATAAAAAGCATTTGGTGAGTTGCAGCATTTTAAAAGTGGCAAAAAGACGGACCATTAAAAAACAGGCGATAATATTAATTTTACTAAGGAACAAGAGGAAGAGTTTATATTCTAGAAAAAAACAGAGGCAGTTGGATCATAAACAAAAGATGGAAACCACTTTTAGGTAGAAAATACCTCAATAGAGCGAGTCGTTCAAGAAGACTCGTCTTCCGAGGAAGAACACACAGAAAAACAAGTGGATAGAACATGTGAATTTTTCCAAATAGTATAGTGATTATCTCTCATCCAAACTAGACACTGGATACAGTGCCAAGGGAGGTCCAAGGATTGTGTTGGTGCCATAAATTAATTATTTTTTGGAAGGCATAAATAAAGTGTCCCAAATGTTACCTCGAGTAGGCCGCATTCAAAATAATTCATCCAGCACGGGAAGAGGCAATACCACAAGATCAGATAATAAGTAATGAAAACGCTGAACACGAGGTAAGAAGATCAGAACTCATATGTATGCAAAGGCAACCCCCAAACACAAATAACTTAACAAGAATAGAAAATATACAAGATCAATTTAATTAAATCAACCGGAAGAGAATATTAGAAGAAGAAGAAGATAAAGGTAAGGAAGGAGGGAGGGAATGATGGAGATGAAAATACCCAAATTTATAATGGATAGGGATAGTTTTGATTTACAACCTGAAGTAGAGAATATACCTTTAAGAGTTTTGGCACTGGAAAGAAGATGGAAGAAGGAAGATTACAGAAGGAGATGGAAGGGTGTTGGAGATACACGGGAATGAGCCGCGGGAGGAGATGGAGGATGGGGAAGCGATGTCCGGAGAGGAGGAGCAGAGCGCGAGAAATGGTGCAACCACGGTACTAGGAGGATCAAGCGAGGTGGAAGAAGGGATGGTTGGGAAGAAAAAATGGAAAGTGATATGGTGGAAGCGAGGTGATAGTATTTAATGAGTTAAAGTTTTGAGACAAATAAATGAAATGAGCAGGAAAGATTAATAGTGATAAATGAAGTAAGTTGTTAAAGAGAAGGATATTATTATGATTGAAATAAATTCAGGAGATTTGAAATAATTAAGTATAATGTTTAATTAAAGAGAATTTCTGCCAAATACTGGATACCAGTACATACCGCTGGTAACCAGTGGTTAGTAGTAGTATAGTAGTATAGTTATGGAATAAATTTAAAGGATAGATTAGCTGGCTATCAACTATAATTCTTACTGGTTCCCAGCAATATTGTTAATTTGGTAGTTTTTGTAGATTATGAAAGATTAATTTGGGAATTAATAAAGTAAATTTATATTTTGGTTTAATTTAATTAATTTCAGTTTTTTTTCTCTCTTACTGTTTTCTTATATTATTTTAATCTAGTTATTATAAAATCTGTAAAATAATGTATTAAGAGCTTATTGAATTGTATAGTTATAATAATAAATGGAAACTTTTAATACACACCCTGGTTTAGGAAACCAGGTACCAGGGCGGCGTACACAGATTTTATTTATTTATTGTTCCAAAAATGTAATGTTTAACCTTATAAATTATTTATACATCAAGTATATGCATATTAAGTAAGTAAACTCGGATCAAATTAACCCTCAACGTTGACAGGATTCACTGTGACATCTTAGGATAAAAAATGCATTTACCAAATATTTAATTCAGCTGCTATTAGTATTGAAGTAAGATAATCGTTTTTAATGTTAATTATTACTTAAAGATGCCCGTAGCTTAAACACAATATACTTTGAAATTAAGTTCAGAATTTACAATTTATTTCATTTTGGCCCGATTCATCTTTGCATATTCTATCTGAAACTGGGCTTTAATAATGTGCCTGCGTATTATCCAGCTAGGTGCTAGGATGTATCTGATACGGTATATTAGGTTTATGTGAAGTATTTTGATTGCCAAGTCCAGAGGCCATGTGCTGTAGAATCGTAGTGGCATATGAGAGATGATTACGGATGCAATATCATAATCGATTTCGAGTGGAATGATGCTAATGCCATGCTGAGGGCAGGGCATTAATATACGGCCAAAGGCACAAGTGTAGTTTAGATGGGCCTTTGACGAAGTATTAGACTGGGATTAGGAGAAATCCAAGACATACGTTTCCGGTTGATCTACCTTTGGGAACTGTAGACACCGATCCTTACACTCCAGAGACCAGACAATCACAGCTTCTCGAGGTAATTAGTAAACTATCCACTAACTTGCATACCACAATGATAAAATTTGCTAACACATGAAATTTAAAATAGAGTACGTTAAATTTTATGCAAAGATGTCCCGTAGTCTCGGAATCTCCAATTTACTAGCAATAAAAGTGTAGCATTTTGATGCTATATTATGATGTTGGATGAGAATTCAATTGTACGTAACAAACAATAATAAAATAACTTAAGCATTTTGATAAGATGAAAGCAAATCTCATTAGTATCAATCATTTAGGCGATTGTACGTAGTCAACATAATATAGAAGGATATTTCGCGAAATTAAGGGAGATTATAGAAAAAACGCATGTGAGATACTCGTATTCTACGGAACGCAAAGGATCTTATGACCGGAGAATCAAGGAGGCTAGCGAGGGAGTAAAACGCGATAAGGAGACAACACGAGACGCGATAAGACAGCGACGCTCTTAGGGGAGTTTTCGTAACTTGTGCGATTTTTTTTTGAGTAGTGTTTAACGCCGTTTTTACTACTGAGGCACCACAAGCTGTGGACACTGGTGATACTTGAGATGAAATGATATATTGGGAAAGATTTGTTTTAAGGAAGGAAACGTTCCAGGCCTAAGTTCAGGGTACCTACCCGGCATTTGCCATTTATGAGGACTGAGGAAAGCGTGCAAGAAATCTCAGTCAGGGAGGACGGCCCTGGCGGGATTCGAACCCCAGGCCTCTCGCTCACGCGACCTCGGCCACCCGTAATGGTACTGAAATTTGATTCCCATTAGTACCCTTCTCCATGACTGAGTTTTTTTTTTTTTTTTCACGTTTTCCCATCATAAATGGCAAATACCGGGAAGGTACCGCGAACTTTGGCCTGGTACGCTTCCTTCCTTTTAAAAAAAATATTTTCCAATTTATAATTTCAACGCTTGTATAAACAGTGCCCCCCCCTATGATGCCTCAGTATTTAAAATGGGCGTTAAACATTATTAAAAAAATAAAAACAGCAAACAAAGGTACACCGATGGTAACCCACTGGTTTCTATTGGTTTTACTAACCCTGCAGTGAATGACACTGTTATGTATCCACCTATAACTTTTCCCCATTTTTGTGAATAATGAAGTTATATGCAGCTTATACCTATATTTTAGTTAAACTTTGCCTTAACTCTTGCGAGGATGTTATTAGCTGTTCAAGTGAAATTTAATGTTTCGTGGCTTGCATGCCCATATAATTATTCGCGCGGCTACTGCGTCATTGTTTTGGGATCAGTGTTTACGCAAGTACGCTTGCAAATTTAATGGTACAATTAATATAGTTTGTGCATATTTGTTTGGTACTATGTCTCGAGCATCTAATAGTCCAAATTAATTGGCTACAATAATTAAAAGAAATAGAAGAAGGGGAAGAAAACAGAAGACATGACAGTGAAAATGAAAAGAAGACTGGTGATGAGGACAGCGAAGATGCTACAGATGAATTAATTGCTTGTGGAGGAGCAGAAGAAGCTGTAATACTGCAATAAGTGATTTTTTCCAGAACATGCAAGAGATGTTAGTTTTGTTTAACAAATAAACTTGGGTTTGTTTAGGTATCAATTCCCTTTGAGATAAATTTAGTTTCTCTCTTACATCAGAGTGATATTTGATTCTCATATATTGTACCTTAATAAGTATATTTGCTTTTACTGCACTAATACTGTTACGCTATTAAATAATCTTCCGCTGCATTCACCAAATCTGTTTCTAATTAATTTAAATTCAGAGGGCACTTGCCCACTTCTTAAATAAAATTCCTTTAATAACGCAACATTGATGGATGTTCTCAAATCTTCATCTTTTCTAATCCTTTAAGGCATATAAAAATCAACTACTAAACATAAAATAATTACAGGCTAAGTATGATTATAAGCTAGGATGTACGAGTTTATTTCCTGGCAATATTGGTATATTTAATACCCGATTTAAATATCTCAACTAATAATCAGCATCCTATTCACACGGTCTTGTGGGACTGGGACACGTCTGTTCCTTTCCACGTCTCGGAGAAGAAGGCGGAATTTAGTTTAATATTGCAAAACCATAGCGTTATGTTTCACCACGCATGCGCTAACGCCCCCCCCCCTCCCATTCATAAATTTCATAACACCGATTTTAACGACTCCTCCCTGTATTATATATTACTGTATATATGTTTACATTGATAACAACATATACACTGCTAAAGTATACGTGCCACAATATGGATACAAAACCTTGAGTGCAGAATTTATACTTTTATCTATTTACTTATTCGGACTATTTAAGGACACTCTTAACATCTGTGGTCATTAGTACCATTTAATTTAGGGGGTGAAATGGCAGATAAATTCTGCTCAGATCCTCCGCTGATGTTCATTCTCCTCCCATTTAAATTTTCTCTAAGCATCCTCTAATAGTTTCTTTGCGTCTCTTCATTGCATGTCGTACTATACATCCAAAGGTTTTTTCTTCTTATTAATTAGTAAATATTAAATTAATAGCAGATTCGCTTATTCTTTCTGTTAGGCGTTTTAGCGGTTTCATTCCCCTTAAGCCATGACTCAAAGTATTAAGGAAAAATTACATTTGCTGCAACCTCCACCCATCTCTATGTATCGCCCTCCCTTTTTCCCTTCCCCCTCCCAAGGTCGTTAATTTGAATAAGGCAAAAGCAATTACTTTCAAGAACGTAAGCGTGAGGACTTTCGTATATTTGGGCATTACTTTTACGATGGACGGAAAATGAACGAAGTACGTTGATATGACAAAGCATAAAGCAGTAGTGAAAGAGGCAGAAAATTCTCCGATTAAATATCAGAATACCAGATACATCTGTAGCTTCACTGGAAACTACCTGTGGGATACTAAAAAACACCTACAAAGATATGAACGAGAAATTTGGGAATGGGAACAAACTGCCGATCTAGATTTAGTGAAGACATGTTCTCTGAAAGTAATATTGAGACTGGAGAGGGGCATAACGAATTGCAGAATTAAGAAGGAATTTGGGGCGTACATCTAGTGCATAAATTGTAAAATTAGAGTAATGCAGTACTGGTTGAGAGTTGTGCATGGAAATCAAACTTTAATTGCGGCATTGTGCTACCAACCAACAACTAGGAACAGGAGGGAATGAGCATCCAAATTAAGAAAGAGACTGAAAACAATGTGTTTGAGGTCTATTTGAAATGGCGGGTCAGGGGAATATAAAAAGAGATGGAGGAAGGTTAAGAACAGTTTGAGGGATATGGATAGGCATCATACAATTGCGCAATGCAGAAAGTTAATTTCTTTGGAAGAGCAATCGGGGCTAACATCTGAATGGGAGGATGGAGCAGTACATTAAAACAGGGGCCTGCACGGCTCAGACTAGGGGCACGGCGGATGATTAAGATCACCGACGAACATGAGAGGAAAGTGTTTCCCATATGTGAGAAGGGGGAATCCGGTACAATATTTTGGCGGAATAAAAAGGTACGGAAGAATGGAAATAAAAGTGCACACCACATCCCTTTACAGGATCGAACAGAGGGAGGTGGTCATGCTGGGCTCTGATGGCAGGCAAGGAAGGATTAGATAATTTTTTGTGAAAGTGAGAGAGCTCAGATCTGAAAAGACGGATAACCGAAGAGTGGATTCGGAGTAAACAAACTGATTTTATCAAGCTGTGTCATTCGTAATGGACTGTGTTTATATTTTGTATATATTAACAATGATTTAAAAATTAATCTTCTTATATTTATTTTATTTATATAGGTTTATCTTATTTCATCGTTGAATATATATGTGATTAATTATTGTGATATGAAATCTAATATATTGTCTAATCAAACATATCAAACACGTACGGTACGTTGGATCCGCGCGCTAGTTGACGTTGTATTGTATTGGCGCTACTGCAATAAATATACCCCTGCTCTGGTGCTAAATTTTGTTCACAGGCCTCGTCTTTCAGGCTTGAGGTTCTTTTGCGTGCCATAAAGGTACGACACGGCACCCACGGCGTTACTTCCCTTCCGAAGGAAGTCATACTTAGGATTTTTACGCCCGAAAATATCCATCGATCCTGGCCGGGTTTGAGCCCGCGACCTTGGGTATACGAGGCAAATATGGTTACCACTAGGTCACGAGGACCAGCAAACTTCTTTTTGTCGATTATAGTGATTGGAAAATATCAGCAGTATAAGTAATTCCTAAAAGTAAAGCATGTATATCATTATTTTTATTCTTTCTGCAAATGATTACATTAAATTTCTTAGGTAGCATGTTTATATCAAGTTCTCATTGAAAAACTGTTACGAGATCTGTTTACTTTCATTCTCTCACTTGAAAAAATAAAATCTTTTCGTTTCTTTTGTAATGTCACTTTAAAATTTGATGTGAAAAGTGACTAAACTAAATTGCTTAATGATTTATTATAATTTAAAACTGGTAAAATATTCTAATGTATAGTTATAACCAGTAAAAGTTCTACATAAGTTTGTAACTTAATGTTAAATATGTGTTATCTCTTATTTCATGAAAAACATAATGCTTTCTACTATTAAATTAATAAAAGTTCCTTACAAATTGACATTTATTGCTATACTAAGCTTGTGTTTATTTATAACTTTAAACGGTCTTCATCAGAGTTTGATGATCTTCCTAAACATGGAGAAATACTCGCAACAAAGTGGATGTATTTGGAACAACAAAACCATTTTCTTGCCCTGCTTTCCCCGCTGGCAATCTTCCCATACAAAGTACAAATGTTTCGAGTCGCCTCTGTTGTATTTGTTACTCTGCTAAACCCATGTATGAAGTTTTCTTTTCCTTACCACGTAACTCTCCATTTCTGTAGCCCACTAAACGTTCTTCAAATCTTATCGGTTCAGGTGGTCTACCATAACTCGCAAAACCCTTGCCTTGCCTCCCGGGTTCAATCCCGGCCAGGGTCGATGGATTTTTTCGGGCGTAATAATCCTAAGTATGGCTTTCTTTAGAAGGGAAGTAAAGCGGTAGAAACCGTGTCGTAGATTTGCGGCACAATAAATAACCTCAAGCCTGAAAAAAAAGAGGTCTTTGAGCAAACTTTATCGGGCCGTTTCACGCCCTCAATTCAATGGGACGCTGGTGTTAAAGAGCATCCGTAAATAAAACGAATCAACAAAATTTCTTCAAAGCTGCAACATTCAAGATGTCTTCAAAGCACAACATTGTTACTACAAATGACAAACGTCTATCATTACAATGTTCACACTACAAAAAAGGCGCAACCCATATGGTATCACTTTAAATTATTCTATTACCTTAATTATTATTATTATTATTATTATTATTATTAATATTATTATTATTATTTTATTTGGGGGGGGGGCGCTGCTGGCACTTAAGAAGTGGGAGAACCGAAGTGTAGCGCACAGGAGGATATGTCCGCAAATTGGACGACTGCCACAGAGAGAAGCCACATTCCTGTCACACAGGAAGAGTTTATGTGTAAAGCTCTCCACAATCAAGATGTCGTAATAAACAGTGAAATGAGCGGAAAAGGCATTCTATATGCAGAGAACCAAACTGGAGCTCATGTTCCAAGTAGAAGTCCCCAAAGGTAACCTCCTTAACAATATAAAGGAATATTATAATAGGAATACGATCGTTTGCCTTATGAATAATCAATGTTCAGTTGGCCAGGGTGAAATGTTGAATCTAAAATGTATGGTGAAAGAAACTTCATTAAAAACTGACAATAGTTTAATTTTCTTTATTTATAAATCCTGAAAGTCTAATTTTGAAATGAATGAATGGTGTTGTAATTTATTTAATGAATGTACTGGGAAAGGATTTATTTTTAAGGAATTCCTGTCTTAAAAAATTATTTCATCTCACGTTTCACCCGTTTTACCCACCATCTGTGAGGCCTCAATAGTAGAAACGAGCGTTAAACACTATTAATATATATATATACTTGTATAAAGTACAATTATATAACGGTTGGCGACCCAGAAAAATGTTGCAAGGACCTCTGAAGGTGACATACAAATTCACTCTAATCAGGAAAAAATGCAACACATACAGGAAAACAGTGACGATTATAAAGAAAATAAAGAAATTAATATTAGCAGAGAGGAAATAAAACAAATTTAAAATTTTGTCATGGCCCACTAGTGTAGAGCCTACCGGGGAAATATTATTCTGTAATCATTCATCGTCCATGTGATGGACAATGAGCATAGCTGCCACACTATCCAGAAGAATCCTACCCATCCCTAATAAACTTAAATAAAAGAAGAGAATAAAAAGACCAAAGTATGCTATATTACTATAAACGTTTCTCTAAATTAAATCAAACTTTATTACCGTGTATTAAGTTGCCATGAACTCAACGGATCCTTTGTAATGATGACCTTCTCGGGACCGAAGTGGTAACGTGCTATCTCTTCATGCCTTATCCCCATCTTTAGACCGTTAAACACCATCGTTTCCCCTGACCGCGCATGCGCAGACTCTAATTTTCCTCACTAGTAATCTTTCCCAACCGCAATTTCTGCTTATTAACGCACTTAATCTTACAATGCATATTCCCAAATTGTCTTCACCCCATATACCAAATATGTACATCATATTCTAGCGTAAGATGAATGCGGTTCAAGGTAAGAAGTACAGTGTCTTCGACATCAGGTATGAAAATAAATGGTGTTTTAACGCCCGTTTTTGCCAGAGGCACCACAGACGATGGACACTGATGATACATGAGATGAAATGATATATTGGGAAAGGGTTTTTTTAAGGAAGGAAACTTCCAGACCTAAGTTTAGGGTACCTCCCCGGCGTTTACCATTATGAGGATTGAGGAAAACCTGGAAAAACCTCAGTCAGAGAGAACGGTCCTGGCGGGATTCGAACGCCCTCCCTCTCACGAGTCCGTGCCTTAACGACCTTGGCCACCCGTGGCAGTTTGATATTAGAAAATTACAAAAAGACATGCCTAAAAGTAACTAATAATAATGAATTTATAATATTATAGAATGAAAATAAAAACTTCACACAAAAATGATGTTAAAATAATATTAAAATATATTTGTATAATGGAATGTTGAAACATTAATCGCAGTAATTATTATGCTCTGTAGTGTATTGAGATGATTGTATGTTCCGTTTTTTTTTAAGTTCATAGTAAAGAGATCCGTGATAGTAATGTTAATGTGATAATTTATTTTGTTTATTTGAGAAAAGTATTATTTCGAGACTATAAAAATACCTTATAATTCTGGAAATGTAAAACCTAATAATATGATTACATACCATGGTAATAGTCGAAATTTGGATAATTCTTAGAATTCTGAGTTTGTAACAATATTTTTCTTTAAAAAATGTTTTCATCACCTTTCTACAAAACATGATATAGTGTGAAACTCCTTTCAGACACAGAGTATCAGAGTGGGCCTCCCGTAGTGTAAAGAATAACACGATAACAAATATCCCACCTTCCCTTAGAGAATAAACTTTATTAAACATCAGCACAAAGGAACAGAACGAGGGGAGGTATGTTCGGTAACACGCACCGATTTATTGTGTACCTGACAGTAAATGTTGATGGTCCGTCATGAGAGAAAATGCTTCCGCTCATCTTTTTTCAACTGGGAGTAGTAGCCATCAATCAGACCCCCTCTCTCTACTGTTGCTTCTGTTCTGCTTGTACGTCATTGCCTGAGGGATGGTTCTTGTATTACACAACAGCACAGTTCATTTAAAATCACAGTGCAGTTCTACCTTGCAAAAAAATAGAATAATGCACGCCATCCTCAACTGCCCAAGCTTCGACACACATTTTTAAAATTTAAATACATTTCTTAAACCACTACAACATACAAATATTCTTGTGAAATACGACATCCGTGTATTTCATAGCTAGATTCGATTCCCACCAGAACCGTCCTCCCTGACTGACACTTTTTCCAGGTTTACCTCAGTCCTCATAAATGGCAAATGCTGGGGAGGTACATAAACTTAGGCCTGGAACGTTCCCATCCTTTAAAAAAATCCTTCCCCAACTTATCATTTCATTTATCATCTGTGTTCACCGCTTGTGGTTTTAACGGGAGTTAAACACTATCACAAAAATGTAACACTAATATATTAGATTTAAAGAAAAACTGTTAACGTATATTTGAAAGACTGCCCCATAAATGCAATTAAAAACAAAAATATGGGCAAATTACAAAGTAATAAAATAAAGTTTGAAAATTTGTGCCCCAAGATAAAAGAGTATAAAAATAATTTTGTGAGTAGAGTACTTATATTGTCGCAACCCACGACGAGGCTGCGCACGGGGAAACAGCTTCTAAATCTAATCTAGCTGTATAACAGAGAGCAAGGAATTATAACAAAAACATGCGATAGCCTTATAGCAAAATCACATTATTTAGAGATATAAATGACGAAAGATGGATTTACCAACTAAACGCCGTCGCGATGGCTTGACAGTCTAATTATTTCCTCTTTCACTACGCTGGTGTGACATAAAGAAGTTATATCCAATTTATCACTACGGACGCGCAATGTCTTATTCACATAGCAACCAAATATTTTAAAAGCCCGTTCCCAATTGTTAAATGCGTGACTATAATAATACATTTTATCTGTGACTATTACAACTATATTCTGTTTATAACACCTCATTACTTAATCCACAACAGCTTCCTTGTACTCTTATAAAGTTACCATATAAGTCAAAGTATTACAACTTATATCTTACTCCACTTCGTGGATTTTTTTTTATCAATATACTTAGTACTTGATTTCCTCTACTTTATTTTGTATATCTAAACCTATGTGCTGCGTTCTTTGCCCATTTCCTGCCCCTGTTCATATGTAGTCGTGGAAGATTCTGCAGCGGGTTAACCTGACCTTTTTGTGGTTTTACTTCTTCAGTTTCAGCAAGGGCTATCTCTCTGCCACAGACTCTCCTTCCATCTCATTCCCACCCCATCTCCACATACGTGTGTGTGTGTGTGTCTAGACGCAGTGCTGACACTGGACAACCACCCACTCAGAAAGTCTCTCAGTGTATATATATGTACTCTATGTGAGTCCAAAAATAATTAGCTTCTCGGCAGACAACATGCCGGGACATTGGCAATTAAGTCTCAAATGAAGGCTTCCATGCATTTGATTCTTATTATTGTCATTTATCAGGATCTTTATATGCAAAGGCGCCAATATTCCAACATGTCATGAAAGTAGTGATCATTTTAAGTTCATTCCGGTTAATGTTCATAGATGTTAAGAATACACTAGTTCTTGGATATGACAGTATTCATGCCATCATAGGAGGGTTTGATTGATTGACTTATTTATGAACGCTCTTTAATATCTCAGGTCATCCGCGTCGCATTCAACTCAGGGCGTGAAATGGCCGGCAAGTTTTGCTCAGAGACCTCTTCATTCAGGCTTGAGGTTCTTTATCGTGCCGTAAATGTAGGACACGGGACCCGCGGTTTTACTGCCCTTCCAAAGGAAGCCATGCTTAGGATTTTTACGTCCGAATAAATCCATCGATCCTGGCCGGGTTCGAACCAGCGTTTTGGGTGTAGGAGGCAAGTGGGGTGGTAACCACTACACCACTACACCACCACCACTTCGTGGAAGCAACTAGAAAGATCTAAATTTATCTGAAAACAAAATAATATTAAAACTTTTTTTTAAAGAGAAAGAAAGTGAAGTGTCGAAAATGCTGTTTTAATGTTTTTTTTTTCTTTTCTTTTCTTTTTTTTTTTTGCGGAAGGTAGGTTCATAAGTTTCCGGTCTCGCAGATAAAGATTACCCCATTCACAAAATCCTTATCTGGTGTAGTACCTTACCTGTTAAGTAAACAATTACAGCTGTAACTTCCGCTCCACTGTTTTCAGTTGTTCAGACATAGTTGCATAAAGAAGGCTATGTGTAGAAGATTGTGACATGTTCATAATGGAGATCGAGCTGTTATTAGCTTCTTCACAAAAGAAGGACTTACTCCAAATGAAATTTTAGAGTAATTGGACGGTTTATATAGGGAAGCATCCCCCTCATGTTCTACCGTAAAAGATTGAGCTAAACTTTTTAGAATGGGTCGAGAAAACATTGAAGACGAAGATTGCAGGTCGGCCCTTGGAGGTGCTCACTCCTGAAAACATCGCTCTTGTGGAAGGAGAAATTATGGAAGACCGGCGGCTCAAAGTTACAGAAATAGCAGCAAGGTTGGGACTTTCTAAAACAACAGTCCTTCGAATTATTCATGAAAATTTAAACATGAATAAGGTTAGTGCAGGATGGGCGCCTAGACTTCTTTCCTCAGTTCAAAAGCAGCAACGAGTCATCTGTTGTCAGACATTTTCGGAGTTCTGCCGTAGCAACGAGAGGGAAGTTCTACGAACCATTTTTAAAGAAGATGAAACTATAGTTCTCTACTATAATCGCTTATTCAAAAGAGAATTAATGGAATGACATAAACCTGGCGAAGCATCGCCTCTAAAGGCCAAGGTCACTCAGTCAACCAAGAAGATCATGGCTACAATCTTTTGAGACTGTGAAGGAATACTCTTCATTGACTTAAAGGAGAGGAACACCACAGTAAATGGGGAGTGCTACGCTGGCCTTTTGCACAGACTACGTGCTTCCATCAAAGAGAAAAGGAGGAAAGTTGAGTGGTTGTGTGAGCCTTCTTCACGCCAACGCACCTGTGCACACAGCTCTTGTTGCAAAGGAAGCTGTGAAGAAATGTGACTTCAAGGATATCGACCATGTGTAAAAATGTGGCTTCAAGGAGATCGACCATGTGAAAAATGTGGCTTCAAGGAGATCGACCATTCACCCTACATCCCAGATCAAGCTCTCAGTGACTATTTCCTCTTCTCATAACTCAAGAAGTACCTTCAAGGGAGAAAATTTAAGTTTGACGAAGAAGTGATGAATGCTATTTATGCTCATTCTGCAGACACAAGACTTCTGACAATTTTTGAGGGGAGGATTGAAATGTTAATTCAAAGATGTGAGAAGAGTATTACAATACAGAGTAACTATATTGAAAAGTGAAATAGAGTATTTGCCATTATCATACCTGCTAAATGGTTAGGCCGGAAACTTATGAGCCTACCCTCGTATCTTAAATAAAGATATTATAAACAAATGGCCTACATTATTATTCCTACAGAAAAGGAATCTATTAAAAAATTAAGAAAAATTGGGTATTAAAACCAACACTGTGAGCAACATAATAATATAAAAACACCAGTTTGTATAAACAAGTTTCACTGATGTTATTTGGAACCGAAATAGAAGTGTTAAAGATGCAGTTATCTGCATTGCTTGACAAGGTATAAATCCACTCTTGTATTCAATATTTTAATTTACGCGCTCTTCGTGCCTATCCTTTCTTAACGAAATAGGAAGAGATTATCCCCTGTTTTCATTTTCTATTCTGATACGACATAATGACCGTGAATCATTTCAACCTTGTTTCTGAGCTACTGATGGTATGAGGTTTAACCTTTTGTACTTTAGTTGTTTACATCATTCAAAACTACAAAGAAAAACGAATACGACCACTCTAGGGAGAACTGAATACGTTTCCGGTGAGCAGGCTTTGTTTGAAAGAATGGCAGGTCTTGCACATTCAACGCTGGAGTAACGTTTCTGTTTAGATCTGGCGTTCAGCATCTTAGCTCAAGGCGTTAGGACTGCTTAAAATGCACTACAAAGCAAAGTGGTTGTAATTCCCGGAATATCAGCAGGCATATTTTTCTGCATAAAAGATACTTGCTTCTTCTCTAAAACGGCATTACTCATCCTTTAGCATCAGTGCGAGCTGCACAACTTTAAGATAAGGTGCGTCTAGTGGCTTACCAAATAGAACATAACGTTTCAGTATACAACAACCACGTTAAAAATGAACCGAAAAACATTGAGCTTGAAAGAGTGAAGGACCCAAAGCATATTCTAACATTCTATAACAGTTATATAGCTCCCCTGGGTGAAGGGTCCGATAAGAGTATTGATTGGCATTTGCAATTTTCGTTTATTTCTGTGAGTATTTTTCTGTGCATAAAGTTGTATTTCGCTCAACTGTTGTTACTAGCCTAAGGCGAGTACTTAAACAATTGCGACTAAATAAATTAATTAGTTACATTAGAACAGCTATTTGCTTTACACTCAGAAAATATAATTTCCATTTACAAATGTCATCCTATAAGAAAAAGTTATTTGCTTACATCTTTCATTACACATAAAAAAGATAAAGATAGCCTATTGTGTCAATTACGGGCAAAGACCTAACAAGTAGGGAAAGCTCAATTTTTCCTAACGTGGTGAGCTATTCCACGCTCGTTGTTCTATGCTGTTTAAGACACTCTGATATTTTGTTCTTTGGTTACTCCATTTCTGACTGCACTAGTTGCTTCTCGAGAGTCTCCATTTTTCTCTTCCTCTTGCTACTCTTGACCAATCTGGACCTGCATGTTCCTTGAAGAAGTCTGTCCATCTTTTTCTGGGTCTGCCTCGTGTCCTTTTTCCTATCTGGGGGTCCCACATGGAGACCTTGTAGGTCCATCTATTGTCCTGCATTCTTGCGATGTAACCGCCCCATTGCCGTTTGTTTCTGGTAGCTATTTGTGCAATTTCTGTTGTCTGAGATAACTGGTTTATTAATACTGTGGGTATTTTGTCCTTCAAAGTAATCCCCAGAGTCTAGCGTTGCATTGTTCTTTGGCATATTTGAATGTTGTTCTTTTCTTTTTCTGTTAGTGACCATGTCTGGCACCCATATATAATACAGGGTATACACAGGCATACCTTGCATTATATTCACATTTTTTTTCACTAATTATTCTCTAGTTACTTTGTATTGATTCAAGGAACTAATTTCTTTAGAGCTTTGAATTTAGTTCACATTTTTCTTTAAACACAATTTCCTAAATCTGTCATACACTTCTTTATGTATTTCCTTAGATTTTTGTGGCATGAAATCTGATAATGGGAATTTTGCATCTCGGCAATCATTTCATTTTCCATTCCGAGTACCTGACACTGCACAATGTACAAAGTATTTACAATTGTCTCGAAATTACCGCCACGGGATGTAGCAGTAAACTTTACTTAACAGCTTTGTTGATTATGGTCGATTTAGATGACCATGAAATCGGATCGTATAATCTCTCCATTTTGAAATATTTATTTAATATAAATTTTGTGCTGTCATAGAAAATGCATTTTATGATGCACATTCCTAAAGTTATTTTTACGACGTTAGGCTTCACAGTCGTCTAAAAATGACACTTTAGGGACTTGTGTCATGAGTAACTATTAGGCTTATATATATATATATATATATATATATATATTGATTAGGTTTATTTACGGACGCTCTTTAACATCTCAGGTCATCAGCGTCCCACTATATTCAGGGCGTGAAACGGCCGACAAATTTTGCTCAGAGGCTGCTCTTTCAGGCTTGAGGTTCTTTATCGTGCCGTAAATGTACGACACGGGACCCACGGCTTTACTTCTCTTCCGAAGGAAGCCATACTTAGGATTTTTACGCCCGATAAAAATATATCGGTCTTGGCCGGGATCGAACCCGCGATCTAGGCTAGAATATGAAACCCACATACAATATTGAATAGCCTGTTTTTATACAGTAATTATCTAATGAAAAATTTTGTTCTTAAATTCTTGTTGGGGAACGCTATGAGTAATCTATACTTCCCAATTTCACCGATATAGTTATTTTTCCGTTACAGACTTGCAACAGTGCACACATACACACACCAGTTGTTAAGCAACCGCTACTGTTTAATTGGATCATCTGATATTTAATGGTACATTTTAACCTTAATTCATTAATGCACACCTGTAATATATTTATATAAAACGAACACTTTTACTATGATATTATTTTATATGATACTATTAGTATCTCGAGATCCATTGGCTACTTAAAGCTGATAGTTTGAAATAAAGCACATTTCTTATGTGTATTATCGTTTCCTCACTCCTTGCATTAGCACTGCTCACCGAAGGGTTCATACAAGTTCTTTACATATGTGCAAAAATAAACGAATGGAGAATTGTACAGAGGGCAACCTTGCAGATTTTTTTTTTTTTTTTTTTTTTTTTTTATTTGGAAGGCACACACACGAGCGGAAGAACCAGTGCGTTCTTTCGAACGTTGCGCCATATAATTCGCACATTCTTAGCTTTCTTTAGCGCTACTTACATTCTTCCGCAAATATAGCTCACTTTTTACCAAAATAAAGTTAAAAGATAAGAATTTGTGCTTAGCTGATGCTGAAACCCGTTAAACAGAAACATCAGGGAATATGTGCGCAAGCGTTTATAATGACTTACTTGATTTCTTCATAACTTATATTTAAAATTTCCCTATAATAACTTTATGCTATACTGTTTCACTTTAGACTGCGTGTTTACCACACCATACATACAATCCCACAGAACAATGAATGTAATCCGCTTATAAAAAAAGCATTATTGTTATTATTACTGATTTAAATACAAATAGTATTCTTTACACGTTCGTGTTTATAGAATTATAAAATACATGCTCAGCGATTGTTGAACATATTATACGAATTAGTAGATCATTAGGCAATTCACAGCTGTAATAATCTTGTTAAATAAATGTATAATTTTAAACATAATTCTTTCTCAACGCTGTAAGTGCAAAATACTACAAAAATTAGTACTGTTACATTCCAGCAAAAGAAATAGCAAGGAAACCATCATATAAATGCATATAAGCTTAAAAAAATAAATAACTGGATTGAGGGAATCGGCCGTAATCATTAATATTCATGAAACGTCGCTTCACCACCCCACCTCGGTCAGCTGTACGCGTTTTGGGCTCTTGACAGAGATTAATTCAGTAGCAAGGATTGGCAGACTTACTGTGGTATGTGGCGTAATCTTTGAAGCTATTAGCCATAGATTATGGCTGTCGTTCTGATTCTATGTGAACATATTTTGTGTATATAATTACATTAACTGAAAAAATATGAAAATAAAATGGTTATAACGACTATAGGTTCAATTGTAGAGAGTAAAATGCTATGTGGAAGTGAACTTTTGGGACGAGATGAAGGAAGGAAAGCATTAGATGTGATACTTACGACTATTCTGCTTTATTGTTTTTTTTTTTTTAGTAGTGTTTAACCCCCCTTTTCCTACTGAGGCACCACACTCGGTGGGCAATGAAGATATTTGAATTGAAATGATAAATTGGGAAAGGAGTGTTTTTAAAGGAAGGAAGCATTCCATGCCTAATGACATTTTCCATTTTTGAGGACTGAGAAAAACCTGGAAAAAGCCTCAGTCAGGGAGGACGGTCGTGGTGAAAATCAAACGCCAGACCTCCCACTGACGAATTCGCGCCTTAACTACCGTGCTTTACTTGCTTCTTCTTCCAATAGGTTTGTTCTAATGGAACCAGGAAGATTAGATATAAAAACAAAATGAAGTTTTGTTATAGAGTTTGGAGGTTTGATGATGATAATATTATAAAAGCATGCGTGGTTATCCGACAGAAAGTTTAGAAAATCCTTCAAGAAATTGACATAAGCACACTATGAGTGGAGAGAGACAGAATGGAGGTAGGAATTCGGAATGCATTAAAAGTAGAGCAGGGAATATTACGAAAACACGAACTATGTACGAGTGTTATAATAAAATATCCTCAAAATTATACAAAGCATAAAAAATGTGTAAGAAAGAGAAAAATATGAAGAGTTAACTCCAAGAATGTGTATGCCATATATTTGTCAAAAATGTATAGTTTAAGGCGCGCAGAATCTACCCATGGAGTAGGATAGATTCACAGCATGAACGGTTGTACTCATTATGTAATTACAATGACCGCCACGGGCGGCCGAGGTCGTTAAGGTGCGGACTCGTGAGCGGGAGGTCCGGGGTTCGAATCCCGCCAAGACTGTCCTCCCCGACTGAGCTTTATCCCAGGTTTTCCTCAGTATTCATAAATGGAAAACGCCGGGGAGGTATCCTAAACTTAGGCCAGGGACGCTCTCTTCCTTAAAAAAAAAAAATCCTTTCCCAATATATCATTATGTCATATGTCATCAGTGTGATCACCGCCTGTGGTGCTTCAATAGTAAAAACGGGCGTTAAACACTATTAAAATAAATGTAATTACTATTGTAAATATAATCATAACAGAAAATAATGCTAGAGCAATGATAGCTGCCATTTGCGCATGCTTCTTCAACGTCTGATCTGTCTCGTGTATGGATTTGTTCTGAGCGAATGCAATTAGCTAGCTATGTGTTTTTATTGCAGTAGTGGGGTTTCTGTGTTGCTTGTTTGCCAGATGATGCCGTGGAAAGTGAAATAGATGGTATTGCAAATGTTTCTAATACAGTCAAATCTTCAAAGATGAGAGAGAGAAAAAACAAAACGGCAAAAATATCTGATGTCATGAAGTAACTAACTGCATAAGATAAAACGCTTTGATAGTGTGGCTGCTGAAAAGAGATCACGAATTTTTAAAGAATTTAATTAAATGAACAACTATGATGAGCAGATTCTCATTTTGCACTTGGATTTGAACCCACGACCTTGAATCTACGAGGCAAGTATGGTTACACTACAAGGACCGATGAGTATAATTTATATTATTAGTTGGAATAAGTGTATTTTGTGCTGTTAATTTTTAAGGGCATAGTTGGGAAACATTAAAGATATGATAGAACTTTGTACTGGAAATTAAATTCTCTTTCCCCTCCCGGAAACGAAAACACACCATTACATTTAAAAAAAATCAGTTTGACCTTGAAATGACATTTCAAGGACGAGTTAAGGTCGTATCTTAAGTCCCCCTAAGAACACTTCAATTTTTGTCTGAAGCATTTTTTGATTTTATACTTCGTTTTGGAAAAAAATGGCGGCGACACTATAAATGCCTCACTCTGCATATAAAATAGATACTTTATTAGCAAAAGTAAGGCATAAGTGGCTAAGAAATGTGGATTGATATGAGAGAGATAATTAAAATCATACAAGATAAGAATTATACACTAAATACTTGAATAGTTTTAACTCTTATTTTAATAAATTTTCATTACATATATAACCAAATTGTAAAGCGAAAAAGAAGAAGCGCAAATGCATAACTTGTTTATTTCTTATGTACACTAATATTGTACCTGATGGTAGATTTTATTAATAAACGTTATAACTGTAGCTACCATTTCATTAATATATATTGACCTAACAAAATAATGGGAGAACTCCCTTTTTAAATTTTAGTATTGCTATATGCACGTCTGCAATAATATATTTTAATAACATTTTCAATTGCAAAATGATACTTTAAAATAGCATGGGAGAATAAAGTATGAAGTACTGTTTCTGTTTTCTCTATAATTTATGAAGACATTGGATTTCATTAAAATGGAGCACACCCCTTATTTGCCATTGGATGTGAGAGAACACCTCAGTCAATGATTTCGTGATTTTGCCCTTCGTGCTCACCGAATTTGACGCCTTTAATTTGTTTTTAATTTATCAAATTATAACACACAAAACCAAAGTAAGAAGACATTTATTACCTGAAGTATTTAATTTCATTTCTTTGTCGTATTTGAGAAGAATGTACAGCGATTTCATTGTGTGTGATTGTGGCATATTTACAAATATATTTAGGATTGCATTTGATACGTGGAACACAATACATATGCACAGTTTGACTTTCGATCTTTCATTTAGAAAGAAAAGATTTGGAGATATTTCTAAATTTAAAGTTGAGAAAACTTGCACACTTTTGTTGGATTATTCTTTTCAGTGTCGAGTCGAAACTGTGCATATTAAAAAAGTTTGTGGCTTTTCTGCTCTGCATTTTACCTTTACATTGCCGCGATACCTTTATACAAATGTCATATAATGTTCGTTCCGTTCCTTGTAACGTAAGAAAAGTTACGCTAGGCGCTGAATCAAAAGCCAATGACTGACGGCCTGAGTCAAAGTTTAGTTGTTGCAAAAAAGTAATGACTTCTAGGCCATGGAATTCAATTATTACTTTTGGAACTAAAAATGTTATAAAAATCATAATTTTATTTAAGAAAAATAAGCACATAATCAATTTTAAGAAAAAATATACAATATGGCAATATTAATTTTGAATAGTTACGTTATTTTTATACCTCTTAGAAACTCACTACATTTTAATGTATGGTCAATAATCTTTAGATTCTGGCCAGCATCAACCAGCAAAGCAAACGTTTTAAAACATAGAAGTACATCAATCGTAAATGAAACCACTTTCTACTTCTGCAGTTATGTAAAACGTTTTAATACATTCACTAAAACAAAATGTAGTTTTAATTAAAATAAATTATTTTCTTAGTGATTTGAATTCCTACAAAATTACAAGATTATAAAACCACAGTTTTAAATGGTGTTTTGCGTATACCCATTAACATTTTAATATCTAAAATTCCCTATATTACACGAATGAGCCAGACAAGGGTCGACCACTCACTTGGGATTTACATGGTATATGTTATCTATTGTGCATCTTCATTATCATTCAGACACACTGATAGATTCAGCCCTTCAAATTTGAACAAATGTAAACGTTGAATTTATCAAATGCTTCAGGTAAGGACAGAGGTGGCTATTCAGATCAAGCTATAGTGAAGCTCTTGCCTTTTTTTACTACTTTAGTTGATTAATATTTTTAATAATTTCTTCATATTTATTTTGCAATATTATCACGCATTCATATTCCCGCGTTCCGCTTTTTCCCATTTTAGGTCTCATAGGGAGGTGACGCTTTGTGGTCACCATGGCAACAAGGAGAAAATCATGCTTGCAGGAGGGCTGTTTGCGAGGTTATGATACCGTTCTCAGCCGCATAGTCATTTAGAGCTTCAACACTAAAACCATGTGTTTGAACATCCTCTGTCGGCACCTTGTAGCTCTTGAGTAAACTCTGCGACACCTTTTTAAGAAACCAATGGTTATGGGGTGCGAGCACCCCTGGATATCGGAAATGTCTTTATTCTTCACTTCATTCTGTGAAATAATTTTAAGTGGAATGGTTGTAGTGTAATATTTCGTGTTGTTATAACAAATTACATGCATTAATATTTATAATTATAGTCTATTAAAGATTTGTGTAGTTTTAAATTACATTTTATAGCAATATCTACATTTTTTTTTAATATTGTCTAAGCGATATACCTTGCTAGTCATTTAAATTCCAAAGTGGCAATAAGAGATGCGTTGGACCGACCACTTTTCTCAGAAGGAACGAGTCTGACTCGTGGGAAAATATGACAGCAATACCAGCAGCTCTCTAGAGAACTGTGGAACACCGGGAGTGTCGAGTTTCATTCCCACAAACTGGTGCTGGTGTTAGACGAAATGCGTCCACAGCAAAACGAATATGAGATCAGTGGATCGAGATAGGATGAACCCACAGAACATCTCAAAGAGGCCAAAGGCCGAGTCAAACAACCAAACGAGGAGACAATCAGGACTTTTATGACCAAATATAATGTGCAGCTGCTTTAATGACCAACTGTGTAATATCGCAGAAAATGACAAAGGAATTCAGAAAAGTGGGTTACGTGTAGTTCTGTACTTGTGGTTTAAAAGAGCTCGACTATTAATTACGATTAAAAGCGCCACTCAGAGAAACTTTTAGTTGCCTGAAGTTTAACACCAAAGCTATTTAGATTTCATTCCTTCATTTCAGGAATCCCCAATTCGAAATTTTAAATGATATCCCTAAATTGTGATACTTCTTATTTAAAAAAGAAGTCAATTGTTATCCCATATTTGTTTTCTGTTGTTGCCCGGTAACCTGAATTGCTGTTAATATTGTTTGAATTTAAGAGAGTTAAATACAGAGTGCGGCAGAAACGATGATCCATTTTAAATCGTGCGTAATTGTTGGTCACGACTTTTTAGAGAGCTGAGGTTTGTACCCTTGCGTAGTGCAGTTCAAAGCATTTTCTGTACGCCATATTACATGACTTTGCCGCTCGCTCCGCTGCACATACTTGACAGTCAGTGTGGGGTGCAGGGTGAATGAACATTGTGAGTTTGCAATAGAAACGTTTTTCAAATGTGGTGACTGAGTCGTAAGAATGCAGCTTTTGTTCCGGCAACATTTCGACATCGGTCAGAATGGACAAGCTCCGTAACGGAAGGCGATTACGAGATGGGTCAAGCAGCTCATGACAACATCTGCTAATCGCATTGGACTTTGCTCTGACGCAGTTCTTAATGTTGCCATGTTTATGGAGTGCGAACCGTAGATCACCTACCAGGTGGCTTCTTGTTTGTTGCCGAAACAAAAGCTGCATTCTTACGACTCAATCACCAGATTTGAAAAACGTTTCAATTGCAAAAAGACAATGTTCTTTCGACCTGCATTCCACACTGATTGTCAAATAGTACTGTGCAGGGAGCGAGCGACGAATATCATGTAATATGGCGTACAGAAAATGCTCTGAGCTGCTATACGCAAAGGTGCAAACATCATCTCTCTAAGAAGCCATGACCATCAATAGTGTACGATTTAAAATGGGGCACTGTTTCTGCCGCAGCCTATATAAATCTGTTGTAGATTGAAGAAAACTTTGGGGGAGATTATGAATATTAATATTACTGTAATACAGCCTATTTTACAATTGATAATTGGCTTAAAACTATTCTTTCTTGTAGGGTATACGTAATTTAAAAACCATTTAATATCAAATACAATTATTATATTAAATGCTCAGCAGCATCTATATTATTATTCTGTTTTGATTCATACAAAACAGTTCAGGTTGCCAGATAACGATAAAAACACAGTAAAATGAAGTAAATATAATATCAAATTTTAAAATTTAAGCACCAAAAGATAGGTGCGTGAGTTAAAATTTAAAAATGGTTGTGTTGGATGTGAGGGGCTGATAACCGAAAATGCAATCAACTTGGGTTTTAAACTTCCTTCTCAATATTTTAATTGATTTTTTGCTTGTTTAAACAAATTTTATTTTAAATAAGTAATTATTCAGATTGGGAAGTTTTGAAATGAAAATTTAGTACACCAAATAATGTACTATCAGGAAGTTAGCACGCTCTGTTCTCTAGATATGTTTATACCTTCGGCCTTTATCTGGAATATTTTAGTGTCTGTTTTTATGGTCGCATTCTGGTGGTTAATTAGTTAAGGTTATCATATCTGAGAAAACACATACACAAGAGACTAATGTTTGTACTTTGTAAGGAAGAAGAAGCCACCGTGAACAAAGGCTGCTATCTTAACAGCGCAGGTTTACCTCGCCAGGAACAGCGTTATTTTCATTATTGCTCTTGTCATGTGTTACCATCGCTGTCCCGTCCCCTGACAGCAGTTGGTTGCCCTGACAAACTCAAACAGAGCACAACTACCAACTGCAGTGATTCTCCTCCGGGCAAATCGCAGAATTAAAGTCTCAAGAGAGCACACTTTCAACTGTTGCCAAAAGTCACGTTTAAACTCCGTTCCTTTGCCACGGATTTCATCCCTCAAGTCTTTTGCTCAGTTTTGTCTCATGATCCTTAGCCTTACAAATGAGAGGGACTTAAAATGTGAAGAAAAGCCTTATCTAGAATCATACCGTATTTGTTAAGTAAATCATTCTAGCTGTAACTTCCGCTCCACTGTGTTCAGTTCAGATATAGGTGCATAAAGAAGGCTATGTGTAGAAGATTGCGACATGTTCAAAATGGAGTTTCGAGCTGTTATTAAGTTCTTCACAAAAGAACGACTTACTCCAAATGAAATTAAACAGCGATTGGCCGGTGTATATGGGGAAGCATCCCTCTCACACTTCGCATATCATACTTGGACCAAAATTTAAGATGTTTAGATAGTTCAAGGAGCAAAGTGTGTACGATAGATACTTTATATACATAGGGTACAAAAATGTATACGCACTTCAAGCAAAGAAAAAAATGTGTTAACATAACAAAACTGAATTCCCACAAACAGAAAAAGACGAGCACTAATCATCTTACACTTTAACACTTACAAGTTGTTCAAAATGCCCACCATCGGAGTCGATATACTTCTGAGTGCGTTGAACTACTGATTGAACAACGTTTGCGAAAATGTCCTCAACGATTGCAGCATCTACCGTTTCAATTCCTTCCCAAAGTTGATCTGCCCAGATCTGTCCTTGTGAACATCGCATACAGTCCCATGAGTGTGAAATTTATCTCGAATGCGTGTAATTGTTACTCGCGTTGGCGGTTCTGTTCTGTACACATTTCTACATTGCCTTTGAACTTCAACAACGTTCTCGGTTTTCCAATACTAATTCAAAATTGCTTCCCGCTGTTCAAATGATAATCTTGGCTCCATTTAGTTATAGCAATGCTAGCATAACGTAATGTGAGTCACATCTTTTTACAGAACATCATAGGATAATCTTGGCTTCATTTGTTCATTGTTGATTTCCCTTTCACGTAGCAACGCTATCATCATGTGAGTCACATCTGTTTACAGAACACCATACTACACATTCCCGTTGGATTTTTTTCGGTCTAAATTTTAAATATATTAAACAGATATCTACTGTGAAAGTATGTATACCTTTTTTTGCATCCTCGGTAGTTCCAATAGAAGATTTTTTTATCTATTCAAAGTATGAATATGTTCAATGGTTCAAGGTTGCTGCTCTACTATTCACGTGTTTTGATCCTTACGTGAAGATAGGACATCTGTGCTACCAGATCGCCAAATGCTACAAAAACAAATGAGAAATATTCAAAGAAGTCGGTCGACATAGTGAAACGTTTTCTACGACTCTAATGCTGCTGCTGTGTGGGAAAGAGAAAAGAGTCGCTTAACCCATCGCTAGACGTCGCATCTGGTGTTGACTGTGATGGATTACACAGGAAAACGCCGTCGTTAACAGGATGAGGGCTATGCGGCTTAAACTGTTAATGTGCTTTATTTTACTGCGCTAGCTTCTTATGACACCACTTCATTAACAGGCAGCTCAAGTGGCCAATAAATTCTGTCTACCTCGGAAATGTTGCTTTCTCAGCTTTGATCACTGCCAAATTAATACTGCAGGTTTTTGGGAACAATCAAAAAATAAAGAGCAGATGTTAAATGCAATATTAGTTGATTTTTTGAAATTATACCTTAGTGAAAGCAATCTAGGAACCCAAGCTGAAGAAATTAACGCCCAAGATAAGGGACGGTGACGCACTTTCTATGGTGTTCTCTTATCTAGCACATGTTCATACCGTTCAAATAATGTTTGGGCATAATTATTTAACAATACGTTTATCTTTTGTTCCAGTTGAAAAGTGTTAATTATTTAGATATTTCAGAAATTACATTTCGGTTACTTCAACTGTTCTTTTCTTCTGCTTTTTAAGGTCCTAGACATTTACATTTACTGCTGCAAAACGTTTAGTTTAGAAAATTTTATTTGCTCATTCATTTATTCCTTCATGTTTAATCATTTTGAACTGAGCCGTATAGGGAACCTAGCAATAATGCAATTAATATTCGTTTATTTAGTTTAAAGTTGACGTTGTTAGCTTATTAGTCAATCTAACTACTGTCGTTCATCAGTTAATGTAATATTAGCGAAAGCGTAAACAAGAATCATTAAAAGGTCTACCTGGCACAGTGTCTCTGCGACCGCCACGGGTGGTCGAGGTCGTTAAAGCGCGGACTCGTAAGCGGGAGGTCTGGGGTTCGAATCCCGCCAGGACCATCCTCCCTGACTGAGGTTTTTTCCGGGTTTTCCTCAGTCCTCACAACTGCAAAATGCCTACCCTAAACTTAGGTCTGGAACGTTTCCTTCCTTAAAAATAAATCCTTTCCCAATATATCATTTCATCTTGTTTATCATCAGTGTTCACCGCCTGTGGTGGCTCAGTAGTAAAAACGGGCGCTAAACACCATTCAAAAAAAAAAAAAAAGTGTCTATGCTAACCAAGAAAATATTGCTATCATTTCTACAAATGATAAAAAAAAAAAGTGAAGACATTATCTCTAAAAACAGAAACAATACTTTTCAAGAAGCGACTAATACAAAGAAATTAAAATAAAAATCTTAGTATAGGCAATAAAAATGGGTTTTTTTTTTTTTTTTTTTTTTTTTTTTTTAAACGGAGAGTAAGAAAAATCTAACCTCTATCAGTCAGCCCAGCTATGCATTATTGCATATCTCAAACCTAATAGCCAATAGCACTGCATGTTGCTGCTGGTATTTGCCTTTTCATTTCGCCCATTGATAGTAATTGTACATTATGACCCGGTACCCCGAACATCGGACTATTTTATATGAATATCCAATAACTTTCTTTCAGATTTCCCATTACAAAAACATGTTTTCAGTATATTAAGCATGGTAAACGCTTAACATCTACAGAACATGAGCCATGTTAAGATTATGACACATGATTCCGGTGGTAATTTTCTAGCGCAAAATATACACTCAATCACTGAAAGGGATGTTAAATAATTGGTCACGTGTTAAAAAAAGAATCGTACTTTTATGTTAATTTGTATTGCGAGTACAGAAAGTTAATAACTCTTCGGGCACAAATTATTATAATTGATATTATTAGTATAATTAGTCTGTTAGAGGGCGCCAAAAATGTATACACACTTCCACAGTAGATATCTATTTAATGCATTTCAAAGTTGGACAGAAAAAAAACAGTAATGTGTAGTATGACGTTCTGTAAGCAGACGTGACTCACATATATTATGCTAGCGTTGCTACAACAAAATAGAACAAAGATTATCGTTTGAACAGCGGAAAGCAATTTAAAATGGTATTGGAAAACAGAATGTTTTTAAGTTCAAAGGCAAGGGAGACATGTGTACAGAACAGAACCGTACTCCGGATCTAACTCCGTTGGACTTCTACCTATGTGGAACTCTTACGGATGTTGTATGCCGTAGAAAACCAGCTACACTGACAGCACTTCGGGAAGAAATTGAAACAGCATGTGCTGCAATCGCTGAGGACACTTTCGCAAACGTCACTTAATCAGTAGTTCAACGTACTCAGAAGTGTATCGACGCCGATGGTGGGCATTTTGAGCAACTGTTGTAACTGTAAAAGTCTAAGATGATTAGTGCTTATCATTTTCTGTTTGTGTGAATTCAGTTTTGTTGTGTTAACACAGTTTTTCTTTGCTTGAATCACCCTCTGTATAATTTAGTTTGAATAGAAACTGTTTGATTCTTAATATTTAGTAATTGCATAGAAAATATGTCCAAGTTATCCATTCAAAATATTCAAAAACATTATTAAGAGTAAATTTAGGGGAAAATAAATGAAAATATGAACACAAATTCAAAAGCAATGGTAGGAAATGTTATAAAATACACCATGTCATAATGGGGCGCATTAGTTTTTATTGTGAAAGCTATTGCCTCTCGTATTTCTTTAAATACTTCAGAACAATAAATTCAACATAGATTCGACTAACATTTATGTAAATAAAGCGAAGGATGACATGCATAACTGATACAGTTAGGCTGTGTGCATGGATTGGAGTCCAAGTGTTAATATTTACATTGAGTCTAGCTGAAAAGTATCCACGCATTTTAAATATCGTTCTCGCGGCGTTGATAAAACCTGCCATTCAGAGAGGGCATTCCTGTGCACGCATGAACTTGAAAGGTTTCTTGATTGAAAGAATGAGATTGCTAGGTTTGTAAGCACTGATTAAATCAGTAATCTCTGCATCAAGTAACGGACTTTCCTCCGGGGAAGATTTGCGAATGTTAACTGAGTGAAGCATGTGGTCTTATCTGAGAAAAGAGCCGAAAATGCTGATATTTTGTAACATTAGCACGCTCCTCCGGGTCAGAAAATAAGTAAACAGTACATCTAAACTTCAGTAGAAATCATTAGGAGAAACGGCGGCGGCAACAGCAGCAGGGAACAAGTGGTTGCAAAATAGGCACTGGTTCATTCTTTATCACTTGGAAGATTATTTCTCTTTTTTTGTGAGAATTGTATCGACTATGACCGACTGACTGCCTGCTGCGGCAAAGTTTGGTTCCTTGTGACTTCAGTCTTTTCTTAAAGCTACCGTCTTGAAAGGAAAAATATTTCAGATCGTTGACAAGATAAGTGAGAATGTGACTAGACGGCTGGTGGAAAAAGAAGACAGTGTAAACTGTTTTGTAAAGATGAACGGATTTTGAAAAAGTGTGTCAGGTTCTAAATGGAATGTCTTGTCACAGTTGTGAAAATCTATCTAAAATATTACGGCACGGGAACTTTGGAATGTACATTTTAGAATTGTAATATGTTGTTAACGTTGTAGACATAGCAATATGCCCGGGGGAGGTCTTTAGAATTGAAAAGGGGAGCTAAGCATGCGCTTACAAAAATGGCGAGTTAGCTTTTTAAAAAGTTAAGCGATTTCCCTTCGACACTATTTTCTTGCTAAATGTGAAGACTAAACGACGAACCGGATCTCCCACATAGCTATCTAGGAATAGATGCATATTGTTTGGTCAAAAATGTAAATCAGGTATCAATACATTAGTTTTTAACATAAAAGGAATATTATAATTTGATTTATAGCGATTATTAGATAAAATTAACTCTTTTATTACCTATTAGTTAATCTTTAGAACAAGGATGTAAGAAATTAAAAGCGGTTAAACTGACTACATCCTCTAGTATTACGTTATATAGCCACTGATAGTTTAGAAAATATGCGAGTGCTCTTGTTTTTAGGCGATGGGCAGATAATTAGTAACGTGACAATATTAAATAGTTGCATAATTTTCGGACAGCTCCTTCGCATACGCCAAGGAAAACGTCAATATTAACTGGATAGAGAAAATGTAAGAATCCTCTGTGAACCTTCGAACTACTTGAACCAGGAGCTAGTCATCGTATCTACCTTGGGAAATGTTCAGCCAAAGCCGGATTTGGAGAGTGTATTTTCTGTCCATATTATTAAACCCCATTTACTAAGCTATGAAACGTACACTTTTCCACTACCTCTGACAAAATGAGTAGTTATATTTTCTAGCATAGCTTTACATTTCACAGTATTTACTACTCCTTTAAACGTGTCACATAATTACTGTGTTTAATGGTAATTTTATTGAAGCCAAGGAGTCGATTCAGGTCTTGCTCGATTCGGGAGTTTCTGATTTCGATCCCGAGTTTCGACCACACTCTGTTGCCTAGGGATTTTCTTCATGATTTTTCTTGTTCACGGCCTGGATATTGTAGTATAACAAATGCACAAAGTACTTTCATCGTTAAAAGACAATAAAACGAAATAGAGTGCAAAAAGATCCACTTCCCAACCAGAGCCATCTCTCCGATGAATCGATACACTCAAAGCGACAATAAATTACCAGTTAAAAATAAATGTTAACAAATAGTGCAAATTCTTTTGATTCTATTTTTCAGTGCTGCAAGATAACCATTAGCTAATAATTTGTAGACATGCATTAAGAATACAAAAATAACTTTTAGTTTTGGAGAACCGTATGTGACATCGATTTTCCCCGACTGATGTTTTAAGACAAGTTTGAGCGAATGTATGAAAAAGGAAAGAAAAACTTTTGTAGGTCGCTGATACCCGTCATTCCGTTCGGAACACGAGCGCCTCTCGTGAGGTAGGTTTCAATTGCCAAGGAAAATTTCAAGTACCGTTATTTCGCCGCGTAGGAGGAGGAACAGGTGATAAACAATCTCCCCCAACGTTTATAACAGGAATATACTGCTATAAACAGATCAAATTGAGGTAATATCACGAGGAAGAGAAGGGAAAGAGAGAGAGAAAAGGAAGAAATTTCATTACATAATTTCATTTTTCGTGTCAAAATCCTGTAAGGCAAATCCTTGAAATTCTCGTCTGATAAACCGCTTTCCTTCCAACATATTTCCAACGTTTTGAACATAGTTAAGCTGCAACAAGCTCAAGCCCTTGTGCAGGACAAAATGCAGCAGCAGATAAGAGGAGAGAGGATTCCCATCTCTTTCACGCCTAGATGCACCTTCTAAGGTTATAACCACATGCAGAGTACTGGAGCTGAATCACTTTGTCCATTATCTGCACGAACAGCACCTAAGCGAATTCTGTAGAAAGGGAAGAGCTTGCTTTAAAATGTGCATCGTAAAGTTGCTGCTGGCAGGCTCTTATAGCATCTGGGTGTATAGACCTTATAACGTTGACATTAGTCTACCCTTGACAGTTCTGTTCTGCTTTCTTATCTCTTATCTGCTTAGTAAATAAGTTGTTATAAATCTAGTTTGCAAAGCTTAGTTAAAACGGGGGGAATTAAAACACATTTCATATAAAATAAAGTTTATTTCCCGACATAGTCTCTATCGAATTTTAATTCTCAGTCCAGAGAGTTTCCCAATTTTTTTTCATCTCGTATAACATATTTTAGCAACAAAAAGAGATCACCAGGGCATAAATTCGGTGTATAGAAGCAGTAGAAAACAATCTGAAGTCATCACGCCTTTCAGTGCGTGGCGTGTTGTAATTTGGAAGTGTCTACTTTGTGCGCCAACCTTATCTGTTTTCCCTTCTTCAAATAATCTAACAATAATGCACAGTAAGCCCCTTTTACTCTTTTACCCTTTTGCAAATAGTATGCTTGAACTATTCCTTGAAAATTAAAAAATAATGGGCATCACATTCCCAGCCGACAAAAATGATTTCGCCACCTTCAGCCCTCTGTAATATGTCGTTGTTCACTGCTTTAGGGTGTCGCCTGGATCCAAACTCTGTACACGGTAGACTGGGTTTAAACACAGTCAAACACTATATGGAAATGTCAATTTACCTGGTATTCTTGGTCGGTCCTGGTGATGTAGTGGTAACCATACTTGCCTTCTAAACCCAAGATCGCGGGTTCCAACCCGACCAGGACCGATGGATTTTTTCGGGCGTAAAAATCCTAAGTATGGCTTCCTTCGGAAAGGAAGTAAAGCCGTGGTCCCGTGTCGTACATTTACGGGACAAAAAAGAACCTCAAGCCTGAAAGAAGAGGCCTGTGAGCAAAATTTGTCGGCCGTTTCACGCTCTGAATTGAATGGGACGCTGATGACCTGCGATGTTAAAGAGCGTTCATAAACAAACCAAATAAAAAAAGCTTGGTATTCTTCCAGTATGATACTCTCGCTGCCTTTTCAACAACATTAGTGCAATTCATCCTCGCTGCACGGTCTCTAATCTCCAATTCTTGTGCAACATCTCATCTCAATGCATCTCATGACAAATTCTAGCCTTGTTCATTAAGAGTGTGAGGAAGACTAGCATATACAATATCCTTTAAATGTTCCCTTAAATACCAAACATTGAAAGCATCCGGTTATCACACAGGCCTGTTCATATCACCTTTCTTCGATATGATAAATCTTCCAAAAATCTCTTGTAATTCTGCATTTGCATGCTGAGGAATCTTTCAATCAATCATAGTGATGTACATTCGTGACATTACGAAAATTAGCCTTAAAAAGTTAATCAGGTGAAAACTTTACCTGACATATGTTTAGAGATAGTAGATAATGTCTGAATTATTGATAAGTTAGTGGTTTACGAGTTTGAGATTTTGAGTGCGATTTAAACCTTACCTCCATACGCTTTCGTGGCTAAATTATTTGTCCATTACTAGGGCATGATCGACAAAATGCCAGATATCTACCTGTTTCAAAGAAACTTATTTAAAACGATTCACTTATTTATAGTTGTTCGTTTTAAAAATAACTAACATATTGTAAGTTGCTGGAAATTTCATTCGTATTTTTTAAGAAAGGTTACTGACAAACATTAATAACAACAACACGCTCAAAAGAACTTTCTAAAATTCTGCCCCTACATTAAAATACGAGCGATGCTTTTGTACTCATTAGATTTCAATAAGTATTGAAGACACAATTCAAATCAGATATCCTATCAGAACGTCAAATGTGGATAGAAACGTTGCATCAAACTCATTCGATTGCTGAAGGCTAGCCAAACACGGTCTTAGAGAGTCCCTTTTAACGGTTTGTTACATCCAGCCCGGTGTTTAATTCATTCAAATGCTAGATGGAGCTTAATTAAATTTCGGGCTGTGTCACAAGGACGCCGCGAGTTGAACGTCCAGCAAGAGAGAAAGAAGACCGTTGGAGAAACATGCCAAGCAGACGCTGTCTGTCACGGAAGCTTTCCCACCCTCATAACAGACCAGTGTCTCTCACTTCAAATTTATTCCACTGCGAGAGCAATATCCGTGTTCATAGATTTCAAGACGCACGGACCAGAAGAGAGAAGTTTTATTTTACTATAGTTATACCGGTTTTTCCTATAAACAGAGTTGTCATGAAGTGTGGTGTATCGTTTTGTGGTTAGCCCAAAGCACTGACAAAAAACGATAGAGGGAGGTTTTTCTTTGTGGTCGGGCACTCAGCAAAATGGCAGCTGACTTCTATGACCCACAGTGCAGTTGGAAGTTATTAAATAAATTTCTAATGCGCCATCGGCAAGATTTTTTTTTTTAATTTGGTTTATTTATGCACGCTATTTAACATATTAAGTCATTAGCGTCCCATGCAATTCAGGGCGCGAAACGGCCGACAAATTTTGCTCAGAGGCCTCTTCTTTCAAGCTTGAGGTTCTTGATCGTGCCGTAAATGTACGACACGTGACCCACGGCTTTACATCCCTTCCGAGGGAAGCCATACTTAGGATTTTCACGCTCGAAAACATCTATCGGTCCTGCCGAGATCGAACCCACGGAGTTTGCAGTTGCAGTGTTTGTCAAGTTACGCTGTATTCTATAAAATCAGTGAGGTACACAAATTAAAAAATGTAATACTTCTAGTATGTTGTTATTCTTGTTATTTTATTCTTAAATTTTAATGAACTTGTCATAAATCTGCTGAAAATGTATTTTTTTCAGTATCCGTTTCACTACTGAACTACACATAAAAACCTATATATTGTCATAGGGATGAAGACGTAGGTGTACCTAAGCAACTATACATTTTAATAAACATGAAGTTCAGAATGGTTAAATGTTGAATTTTTTATATCTATAACAGTTACATATTTTGTAAGTATCCAGTATAGGTCGCATGAAAATGATAATTCTTTAATGTGTATTTTTTCTTACTTGAAAAATGGTTTTGTACTTTTATTGATGTTATGTTGTCACAATAAATCAGCTTTTGGGGTCAATTCATTATTCAATTGATAGTTTTGACTACCTATCCCGGCAGTTCAAGTCACTTTTAGCAAACTCATTACTCATTATCTCATAACTATTATAGATAGTTGTCTGATTTTGCATGGTATGTTCAAAAACACTTTTTCCTGCGATTGGTGAAAAAAAAAAATGGTATTTAATAGTAAGATTCTTGCAAAATTTTAAATATGATGATCTTCACTTGAAACTTTTGAATTTTTATTTTTTAAAAACATAACTGTTGATATTTTTATTTATTTACTTACCGGACAATTAAAATATCTCCGTTGTAGAGCACATACAAGTTTGCTGATGTTTAGATGAGCGAATGATTCACAAAAGTGTAAAAAAACTGCGACACATAATTTGGAGAGAAAAAAAAAACTAAACATAGAATTACCGTAGTGCTTTAAAGCATAGCAAAATAAGTTGGGGGGGGGGGATATTCAAGAGTGAGGCATTTATAGTGTCGTGGCCATTTTCCTCCGAAACGAAGGGGAAAATTAAAACATTCTTCAGACAAAATTTGAAGTACTCTTAGAGGGACATACGATAGCGACCTTAGCTCGTCCTTATCAAGTTAATTTTAAGGCCAAGTTGATTTTTTCAAATGGAATGGCGTATTTTCTTTTCCGGGAATGGAAAACGCATTCAATTTTGAACAAAAAAGTTACAGCACATCTATCATCTAGGGGAGATATATGATGTGAAATTGGGCATTTTAAGGCTGCAAATGTTTTTCATTCTTTTTCACTTCTCTTTCTTTTATTTTGTTATTGATATGAAGGAAACTAATATTGTTTATACCCAGAAGCCCTTTTGTTGACATGGTACACAAACCAGTGCTCATTCTTGCCAATCCAAACCTGAAAGGACATTTTTCTCAGTTTCATTTCGTTTTTCAGTGAGAGGATCGATATGATTTACATTTATAGCAAAGCTCATAAGAACACTAGAGCAGCTTGCAACTTATACGGAGATCAATATCCTGAAAGGAGGCAGCCATCTGTTACGACTTGCAAACTTACTCTCCGAAATGGGAGATGTCGCATCAAGAAAACACCATCGAATGAGAAGTGCTATTTGGAAAAATTCGGAAATCGCTGTATTAGCTGCTAATCCTCAACGAAATTCCCGTCAACTGTAACGTGATTCGGAATTCTCTTAAAGGAGAGAGACAGCGTCAGAAATTCCTACCATATTACATTAGCCTTCATCAAGCCCTCCATGGGGATGATTTTCAGAAGAGTGTTTGAATTTTGCCAACGACTCTACAACAAATTCAAAACGGCAACTTACGGCAACATACGTAAATTGATACCAGTAAAGTGAAAGCGAGTGAAACACATTTGCTGTCTTATTTGTCCAATATCACATCACCTATCACCCCTAGATGATAGATGTAGTAGAACTTTTATACTGAAATCCATTTGGGGGAAAAAATACATATTTGACCTTGAAAATGACATTTCAAGGACTGTTAAGGTCGTTATCTTATGTCTCCTAAGAGCACTTCAAATTTTGTCTGAAGAACTTTTTGATTTCCCCGTTCCTCTAGGAGGAAAATGGCCGGGATACTTATAAATGCCTCACCCTGTATATATTCAACAGCTATCACAATAAACAAATAATAAAATAAATAAAAATAAATAAAATCATCATTTTTGTTCCCCTTAAGACCGTTTCTATGCGAAATGTGTTCATCACAGTGCTTATTATTCTGCATTATTGATTAAACTTATGATCCAATTCTCTTTTATTGCCTATCTCTCAGTTATATAAACATTAAAATATAACATTTGAGTTTTTGAAATAAGGTAGCGGCTGAAAAAATATTTAATATTTTAATTTAAATATTTAATACTTTTCCTTTTACTTAAGCTGCATCTGAAAACAATAAGTATTTCATTGCAAACTATGTAAAGAAATACGGTCATATGCTTTTGCTACTTTTTTGCGCATATCTGTTATATACGATCAATATTTGAAGCTAAGTTTATTCTCCGTATTCCTTCCTTCATCCCTCCTTGAGTTATTGCATAGACAAGGCTTATTCTTGAGTATTGCATAGACAAGGCTTATTCCTGAGTCTTCCTGTTGGCTGATGCTATTTTTGTGCCAGATAGTTAATTCTTCTCGGTTTTTATAATTAAAAATAGACCCCCTTTGGTTGCCCAAAGTTTATTTAATGGTAAAAGTTGGTTAGACGATAAAAGTTGAATTTATAATGTATTGTTTAGAAATGCGTATTATTAAGGAAATTATAAATATATTATGGTTTGGCTTAGGTTTAAAGTGTTCTTTATTCTTTAAAATGAACGGAGTTGGTCAATTATTGTGTTTGCAATTGTTTGCCCAAGAGTTGATTTAAGTTGCTAGTTAAATGGAACAACCCTTTCATGATTTATCACGAGCGCCTTTGTCTAAGATATGCTTTTGAAAACCCTAATCCTATTGTAAAGTCTAAATGAATTATATGGCTTCCTTCGGAAGGGAAGTAAAGCCGTGGATCCCGTGTCATACATTTACGGCACTAAAAAGAACCTCAAGCCTGAAAGAGAGGCCTCTGAGCAAAATTTGTCGGCCCTTTCACGCCCTGAGTTGAATGGGGCGCTGATGACCTGAGCTGTTAAAGAGCGTCCGTAAATAAATCAGTCTGATGATGATGAATTATGGCTGCTGTAGACTTTCCTTTACTGTATACTAAAACTGCTGTTTTAGTTTATTATTTTGGAATTAAAATATTTTTGCGTAGATTATGTATATAATTTTGGTTGTTTAGCAAATGTTATTTCAAAATAATGCTGAATCTTGTGAGTTATCCCTTATTATTGAATTTTCATGGCTTTATCTTAGGGGTTTTCCTCCGGCACCTTCCAAAAAGAAAAACTGCAAATCTCAAAGGAATGATGTGGTTCTAAATTATGTATATTCGTTGCAAAAATAGGGTTAACATTCCAGAATTAATTTTGTATTACATTGTTAAGCTAAGTACAAAATAGAACTAGAAAGAAGAAGAAAGAAGTAGGTGAAAACTCGAGAAACATGCAGACTGCCTAATCTCTAAAATGAAGAAGGGACAACTTGAACCACCGTCACGCATAATCCCAAGCTAAGAATCGCTGCGCTGCTTTTATGCAGAAATTATGCGATCCATGCATCCCTTAGCGAAAATTTTCACACACCCTACAAATTACCCGAGTAATATTATTTCTCGGCGAATTCCTTTCAAGAGATTAAAGTTTGAAATAACTTTTGGTACATCATCAGACTTCAAGATTAAAGAGCTTCTCGTGCCTAGGCCCACATAACTGGAATGGAAATGCCGAGCATACCTTTCTGCTGCAAGGAATTTCGCTCCGAGAGCGTTCACACCTCCATGCCCAAAACCTAGGAGCAAGCTTCATTACCTACATCTGCACGCTAAGCACGTGAAGTTGAAATATTTAAGACAGCAAACATTCGCACTCCATTTTCGAAGTGCGCATATTTTATTAGCGTCACGGAATAGGAAGTCAACCATGAAACGTATGTGTAATAAAGTATCTACAGGTTATACCTAAACTTAAGGGTAAACGAAGGAAAGAAACACACAGTGCAACGTGGTACATTGGAATTTATCCTACAAAACACTTTGTTATTTATAGCAGTTATGATACAAGTGCTAAAAGTGACATAGGTGTGCGCTATTTTTGAGAGACCTAAATATTTATAAAACTTTTTAATTATTAATATCTTTTATTAAAGTAATTCCACAAAAGTTCTTGTTTGAGAGACACCTTATGTATATCGTACGTTAATATTCACTCTGCAATTCGTTTACACATTGAGCGGAGGTGGCGAAACAATTAAATTACAATTATAACATCTAATTACATTTTTTTCAAATATTATCCAATTTTGACTATAAGTATCTGACTATACATAACATAATGGAACCTAAATTATATTCTAAATGTTTAGTTATATGTAATAGTCAAATTAATTTAATTCACTTAGATTATTTTAATAAATAAATACATAATTCAATATATGTCAACAACTTAGTTTAACCTGCTTTAATATATGTCCACCTAATTAAATGTCAACCTTAATAAATACGTGTTTAAAAAATTGAATACGTAATTAAATACAATGTCAACGTAATTATACTATTTAAATACATTTCATCCTAATATAATATACCTACTTATTTGCTCGTAAATGTCTGTATATTAGCAATAGTAACCACTGATAAATAAGCACATTTTTACGGAATAAAATAAAATATAAACTTTTATTTACTTTTATTACTATATTTTTAATTACTAAATTTCTGATTAAAACGTAGTTTCTAGTATGCACTTGAGCATACTCAATGATATAATCAACTCTATTTATTTAGAATGATATGGTTCCTGGGCTGGGAACATGGTTACTTATGCAAATAAATGTAACATATTACAAATCAAAGTAATAGCTGATAGTGATAGCTACTGATTTCGGTATGCAGTGAGGAATGTAAAAACTCTACACACCTACACAGAGAGTGCCAAAAAGGTATACACACTTCAAGCAAAGAAAAAAATGTCTTAACGTAACAAAACTGAATTCACACAAACAGAAAATGATGAGCACTAATCATCTTACAATTTTACAGTAACAACAATTGCTCAAAATGCATACCCCCTGCCTCGATACACTTCCGAGTACGTTGAACTACTGATTGAGCAACGTTTGCGAAAGTGTCCTCAGCGATTGCAGCACAACTTTTTCAATTTCTTCCCTAAATACTGACAGTGTAGTTGGTTTTCTACAGTATACAACATCCTTAAGATTTCCCCATAGGTAGAAGCACAACGGAGTCAGATCCGTAGAACGTGGTGGAAACCTCTTCGTCCTATTGCCTTTGAACTTCAACAACATTCTCGGTTTTCCAATACCACTTCAAAATTGCTTTCCTCTGTTCAAACGATAATCTTGGCTCCATATTGTTGTAGCAACGCAAGCATAACGCAATGCAAGTCACATCTGTTTACAGAACATCATACTACACATTACTGTAGTTTTTCGGTCCAACTTTGAAATATATTAAATAGATATTTACCGTGAAAGTGTGAATACATTTTTTGGCACTGGCGGTATTTGTGTATATATATAAAATACATTATTATATAACATATATTTTAGGTCAGCTTAAAAGTATTATGGCAACAGTAATTTTAATGTAACATTTTTACTGGTTCTCGTTTTCATTAAAACAATTAAATTCTCCAGGGCTGTTTTGCCGTGGTCCATGGTTTAAATTACAACCATGTCACACACCGGCCGTGAAAGCCTAAGAAGTATTATATGGTTCTGGTTTACTTTTAGATGAATTCCAAATATAACTTTTTTCCATTCATTTTGTTGTTTAATTATTTATTTATTTCAAAACGTGTTTTGATATTTATTGGCATACATTCCTTAACGTGCAAATGAAATGAAAACATTTCACATGTTATCATTTTAGTGCTTTATGAATTAATATAATTTTAGTACAATGTTCCCTGTAAAGTCAGAATTCTAACAATGAATATTATTTTTCATATTACTAAGCAACTTTTGTTCGTTCCTTGTTTGGAACTTTAATTCAAGAAACAATTTTTGTAACTTGTGTTTCTTGAGTTCTAAAATAAATGCTGTATCATCAAACGTAAAACTGGAATATGCTTCGAAATTGTGTAAATTATAAAAACAAGTTATGTTTTGTTTGTGAGGAGTTAACTTTAGAAGCATAGAAGTGAAGTGTTACTCCTGTAATTAAAAATATTATTGTTTTATTAATATTTTGATTGTATAATAAATCATATCAGAAACCGCACCCCTGATAACTATTTGTGTCTCATGTGTAACTCTTTTAAGTGGTTAGCTAAGAGGATACCGTCACTTGTCATTTGAAGTTCCAATGATATGGCGGGAACCTCATTCAATAAAATGTTACTCTTTCTTGTCAAATATTACTTGAACTGCACAATAAACTGGTTTGATTAAATGGGGGTGCATTTAAATTTTTAAGAATAAATTTACAAAATGCCAAAATAAAACAATAGATATTCATTGGCTCCCAGGCCAGGAAAATGAATAGAGAAGCTACATTTGAAACAATATTAAATGTTCAAGAGGCGTTTGTATGGTCAAAAAGTAGTCGCCAACTTTCTAAGAAACCAAAGGTCAGATAATTACGGAGAACATACCAGAGAGCGAATTCAGAACTAAAAGTGATGGAATATAATATGTATCTCAAAATACATTTCTTTTATCTTCATCTAAAAGTTTCCCCTTCGAAAATTTGGCACAGTGAGTAATGAACGTTTTCACCAGAACATTTCCGAAATGGAAGGAAAAACAGCCCGAAATTTCTGGCAGACTACTGTTGGACACTAAAAAGAAATGTTTCTCAAGCAAAGAATAGCCAAAAAATCTATAGCATATACATTAATAAATTTAGCTCAAAAATTACAATGTATCAAAATTTTAGAAAAAACTTTAATCAAATTTCATGTAATTACTTTAAAATCCTAGGCGATAGAAAGATTTTGAAAACAGATTTAAAAAACAACACCAACAGATCTATAAAAATAGAACTTTTTTCTATTAACAAAAAAGTTTAATTTTATTCACCAGCGTAATCATAACTTTTTCGAAAGTATTATGATCCGTCTAAAAACATTTTTACATATATCGTACAAGGCACAGATTCGTGAGAGGAAGGACTGAGGTCAGATTCCCGCTAGGACCGTCATTCATGACTGAGCACCCCCCCCCCCTCAAGTTCCTCAATCCTCATTAATGGCAAATACCTGTGAGAAATTCGAACCTTAAATCTAGAATGCATTCTTCCACCTTCCCATAAAAATCTTTCATTTCAAGTATCACTAAGTATTCACTGTCTATGATACTGAAAATGGGCATTAAACATTAAATATAATTATTTAATAGATGTTCCATTCTATTTCACAATATTGCATTATACCTAAGTTACCATTTGGAAATTACACTTATTGCACACTGACTCAGCATTGGTGTCTAGTTATACCCATTTCCACTAATTAATCAGAAATCGTGTAACCTACTTGAAGTTCTTAATAAATATATATTGCAAAGTGTCTATTTTAAACCACTACTCTTCAACGAATTCTTTCCTCCAGTCATCTGTTTTGCCAAACTCGAATATTATACAACGGTTTCTCGGAAAGTTCTTATAAAATCAAAAGATAGTAGTTTTCAACGTTACCTTGGCAATGTGATGACTACTGAAGAATGATTTACATGGCTATAATCATTGGAAAGCAATTTTCCTGTTTAAAGCTGTATACAAGCATTAAAAGAATGGGCAAACATTATGGGAAATGTGCACCTTCACTTTGAGTGAGGTATAAATGGTTTGGAGAGTTTATATGTGGCGGAACGAGCACAAGCGATGCGAATCGTTCCGTACAGTCTTCTGTTCAGGTGAAGACTCCTAGAATGATTGGGGGAGGGGGGAGGAAAGAAATTCACGACGTGGTGCAGAGAAATTTGAGACTTAAGATGCATAAGAATGCGAAACTGTGGCCGTTTCAAGAGTTCCGGTGTACATTCAAGAAGTGAACAAGTTATCGGCGAGATGGTGCCGCTCTTGCTAACGAGTGACCTGAAAAGAGAACTAGTTGTTACTTCTGCGCAGAATGTGGCGCTGTTAGATTAAAATCGAAGTTAATTTCGGAGAAATGTGCAAACAGCCTGAAGTAGAACTGGGACAAACATGTAACAAGGCCACCAAGCAGCAGATGGGGACATATAGCTACCAATGGGATCTACGTATTGGTAGGAGAGGAAGAGGAAGACCGAGAACGAGGTGGGCACACTGGACCAGTGTAGCACGGAACAGCAGTACCTGGAAGAGCCTAGGAAAGAAGAGAACAACCGAAGCCAACATTGAAAGTGATACCAAACTTAACACACTCAGCACTAGAACGTTCTAGTTAAATTGTGTTAAACTTGTAAAATAAGACTTGACAAACTCATAGGGAAAATAGCTCATATGCACTAGCTCATCATATGAGAAACCAATGATCCTCTCGCTTGTGGAGGCCCTAGCCCTGGATGGGACATTAGTGGCTTAATTCGTTCCTTCATATGGCATTCGATGAAACGAGCATCTACCACTAGGCAATAAACAATGGGTTGCAACCGGAGGGAGCGTTCCAAAGAAGGCAAAAATAGCCCCCCCCCACCTCAGCGACTGTGTTTTGGGACTGTAACGGCGTAATTTTAATTGACATTTTGCAAAATGGTAAGATCATCAAGGATAAATGTTACGCTGTGCTACTGAATGAAGCGATCAAGAATGATCATCCTCATTTGGCGAAGAACTGTCCTGTTCCATCACAATGCCATGCCAGACACGTCTGCGATTTCCACCTTAAAAATAGTGTGAAATTCCCCCTACTATCTGTATTTGGCTCCCTCGGACCTCTTTTCTTATTCTCCAGCATGAATAAATGGCTAGAAAAGAAATTCGCATCAAATGAAGAGGTTGCCGCCAAAACAAATGCGTGTTTTATAGAGCTAAAGGATTCATATTTTATGAATGGAATAAATAAATTATAAAATTTCTGAAATAAATGCAGTGATTTGAAAAAAATATTTTGAGAAATGAAAATATCTTTTTTCAACATTTCAACATTTTCTCGCACTTTTCGAACAGCCCTCGTATGTTCTATGGCCTCTCTTCCTTACATAAATAGCATTGACCTTCGTTTGTCCTTTTAGTCTGCATACACTGTTCTTGTCCAAGTTAGTCCTTTTTGTTCTTATTTGCCTTGTCTATATATTTTTATCTTTTCCACTCATTTTTATGGGAACGTAAACTTTTAATGACTTCTTTTCTTCTATTCTATTAAATAATTCAATATCCTTGATTAGTTTTCTAGTTTATTTCCAAAAGCCATTATCTCTCTGTTTGCATGTCGCCTAAACCATTAATTTTGATATTACTTTTTATTATATAATCATTTCATTATTTATTTATCTTTTTTTCTTAATATTTCAAACACTCTGAATATTTTGCTCTAGATGACTTCTTGGAAATACATTTTCTGGAAAAGGCATACGACAATTTCTTTGTAAGTTATCATCTCTCTTTTTTAACCCAATAACCCGGTTTATGACTGCATTTCATTAATTAATGGATATTAAGTAACTGTTCGCAGTTTTGCGTGACTGCGTTTTTGTTTTCATTTGCATAATACTTTTTAACTAGAATTTGATACCCATCTTGGCAACTTTGGCACATGTGACTATACAAAGAACTATTACACACGAATGCTATTAAATATTGTTTCTGTTTGGAATTAAAATTGACTTTTAGCACGTTATTTGCTCAATTTCCTCTGAACAATTCTTGAAAAAGTTCCTTCTTTATTAAATGTTTAGCATTTGATCGTTATGTCTCAAATGAACGAGAGAATAAAACCCACACAATGGGGATATGTCCGCATGAGAAAGTTGTGCGCATGGAAATGTTGATTGTGAATCAAAAACGACATTTCAATGTTTAATTGTAATCCGCGGATTTTTTTTCATCAATTCTTAACCTGGTTGAAGTTGGCTGGAGACAAGGTACTAGGCACGAGGTACTAGGACAACGTGCCTTTCTACTTGATAATTGCAATAGCCATTATATTTAATTAGCCAATTTCATTCGTCATCCACTTAATCCTCCCCCAACTATACAGTGTGTGATGTAGACAGTTGTGTTCGCTACTATTAAAGTGAGTTCAAATAGGTATTACCTACTCCTGCATACTGTAGAAATATAAATTTTATTTGCACATAGTACACCGAAGTTCCTAAGATTCATATTTACCCTTCGAAAACATAAAAAAATACACTTGAAATTTATAAATGTTCAAACGTTCTAAAATGTTATTACTTACATAGCAACGATCTTGTTTAAAAGTTGATATTCTGATGCCAAGAACAGAATATTACAACCGGTCCCCGACTTTGTCTGAGATGACAGCCATTCATATTGGGTTGCGTGAAATGCGTGAAGGAAACGTAAAACACGTGAAAAAGTTTAACGAGGTCCTGAGGGGAATTTTTAACAACAGAAACAAACGGCCAAAAGCTGTGCAGATTCTTTTACACAACAACAGTACTGCAGTTCATACAGATATATTTTGTAACTGTACTTAATATTCTCATGGGTTTCCACTGAGGTTGTCCTTAAAATACTTCATTTGTGCAGGCACAATACGTTTCCCCGCCTGCTCTACTGACAGTGATATTTTCACCCATAATAGGCAAGTAAAGATAATGGAATCGTCCACTTCATGCGTCCCTTTCCTCATGTCCCCTTCTGACCTTGTGATTGCATTTCCCTTGTCCCTAGCCGACCAATCCGAGTTGCCACATGACTTGCTTTTCACATTAATATCCTGCAAAAGTGATTTATATTGGCTAAAGTTGCGCTGCACATCACGTAAGGTGATTGGTGCGTAATTAAAATTCACTAAATTACAAGAGTTACTTCTGATTTTAGTTATACATTTGATGTGTTACTCCCGCTCTAAGTTTACACATTTTCTCAAAGCCCAGATATTTTTTTTTTTTTTTTTTTTGAAAATGCATTTTCCTCTTTAGTTTTGATAAGATCGAATAACTTACTATAAATTCACAAATTATGTCTTTAGCCTTGCCCATTTTTCAGACTGTTTTGCAGTTTCTGAATTGTTTTTGACGTGTTATAAAAATTTGCTTGGATATAACTGATCATTTTTCACACACTGGTCACTGAATAAGAATTTCATAACGTCAATGGAGACAGCACTCTATTGATTCACGTGGCACTGCACAGCCTTCAACCATGTTCCCCAACTCTCGCGGTAGCAATGGTATCCCCGGGTACCTTTCTTTTAACATCTCGATTCTGCTTAGCGCATTCAGAAAAAAAAAAAAAAAAAAAAAAAGGTTTCTTTCTGGAAATTAATGGGTTCACCTTAGAAAACTTCTCTGGTTATCTCAGCAATACGATGGAAAGAATGGGCAGACATGCTAAGTGGATCGTTTTCGGAAATAAACTTTCAATGTCTCCGCTGCTTTGATCAACTATGAAGCAACACCAGTTACAAGTAGCAAAATCCGGTCGTGGTTTATACCATTAGACCACAGAGAACCATAGCATTATTAAAACGTTTCGCCACAATATTGTGATTGCACTTTTCCATTAATTCACTAGTCACCAGTTCATAAAATTTATCCCAACATTGTCGAAATTTCATCCACCTGCATCTGTAGTTTCATCCACTAACACCCAAGTGGAGTTCGCACTAATCTCAGTTCTTTCTTTTTTAGCATTTCAGGATACACTTCTACACTGTAGTTTTTCAACAAGGTTGCATATTATCCTAGAAACGCTGGACATGGCTTTCGAAAGATATATATCCAATGCGATGGGAGCACAGTTAAATTGAACTCGGTTGCGGGTTCTTGCAGCTACAACACAAAAGATACATATAATCTGGTTTTTCCTTTCTTGTCAACTTCGTGTTTAGCCAGAGATGTGCTGACTAATTAAAAATCCCTGTGATGCGTTGACACATATTGTAGAATAACACCGTCACGGGTGGCCGAGGTCGTCGCTAGGGCCGTCCTCCTTGACTGAGGTTTTCCCCCCAGGTTTTCCTCAGTCCTCATAAATGGCAAATGCCGAGGAGGTACCCTAAACTTAGGCCTGGAACGATTCCTTCCTTAAAAATTAACCCTTTCCCAATATATCATTTCATCTCCTCTGTAGCAAAAACGGGCGTTAAACACCATTCATTCATTTTCATTCTTTGCAGAATAACACTTCCCCATCTGTTAAAAACGCTTCTCTTTAAATTCACTCACATACTCTTTTCAATTGACAATTGTAGATGTAACTTCTTTTGGCATTTTGAAGGTAGCAAACTCACGAAGCAAGGACGAAATACTGACTGGCCGAGCTGGGCTAGTTGATGCTTTGCAGATCTTATCAATGAAGAAGAAACATATTGTAACAGAAGGCGAACCCATTGTAGCGACCGCCTAAAGCGAGCAGCAACAAATAAATATTTATAAAGAGAGGTTTATAATATGACTATATTTTACTAATAGCTATATTACTTATATACATTTAAATCCTAACACTGACAATTACTAGCAACGAAACATTTCCTACCATGGAAGCGAAGTTGCCTTAGCATCACCACACATTGTAGTTCATTCTGAATTCTGTCTAGCGTTCCGATGTAAGGAACAGAAAGTTTCTGGCATGCAGCTAAATACTATGCCATGTACCTTTAACTTGCGTTAGGCTATATGCTGATATCTTGTTTCCTAAAGAATAGTTTCATCTGTAGTAATTATATTCCATGCATTGTGAATACAATAATTTATGTGTACATTCTGTAATGCAAACTGTCACCAGGTGACTTTGAATACAAATCAGCAGTAACTTAAATACAGAAGAAAATTGCAGATGATTTGTTTATCAGTACACCAGAATGGTTGTTGACTCAGAAACTAAGCTAAATGAACATATGTTTACATGGATTTTTTGTTTGATTTTAAATTCTCTAGAAATTCCCAGAAACAACTCTTACGTACATCGAGCAATACGCTGCAAAGCTTATATTTCGGTTGGAGATCAAACTTCCGAGCAGCTCTTATATATAATTTCATTAAAATAGAGGGTGAAATGAATAGTAGTTGTGTTTTATTTACCATTGTGAATGTTTTTGTGACTGCAGCGCTCGAGTCCCACTCAAGGAGCGGAGTCCCACGTGACATACTATTTACTCAGTGTTCACACATTCCCTAACGAGCAGAGGTACAAACCCATTCATTGTACAAAATCTTGAATTTTTTCCAGCACTATGGGCAAGCTGCCAAACGCCTCCGCACACTCTGGTCATAAAGGCTGCATTCCCTTAAGACCACCCGTTTACCAACTCGGTTTGTTGTGCACAGAGCTACAGACAAACGAATATTGAGCTGCTGAAAGAGTTGCCTACCTTGATGGTGGTATGGAGGCTTTAACGAAAAACAGCGTACATTTTAACATGACAATTGTAAGAGATTAGGTGGCGGAAGGATTGTGATGGAAGTTTGATTCGACGCCGTTGTTGCTCCCAGCTAAATAACCATTCCTATGGATCTACAGGGATGTTGCTGGTTTTCGGTACTTGATAGTGCCGGTTTGAGTGAGAGGAATTAAAGGTAATGTGTTTGATGAGAAAGAACACGTAGTTATCTGCCAGTTCATATCGTTTATTGAACAAGTGCGCACCAGGGCGTTTCTCGTGGGACCGCAGTAATGAGACCGTTGGCAGACGCGCGGAACTAAAATGCTTGACAAATAGTAGTTTTATATATGAAGAATGTCCTGGCGTGAAGATTAGGGATGGAGCCTCGACCTAATGATGTGGGGTCCGATGTACTTTGACAGCTTTTGCTCTGACTGCCTCGATAAAACGCCGAAGTTTGCATATTAAGTTCCAAAGACTGATTTCCAAGTTCAGTGCTCAGGACTAATTATCACAAAAGGGGGCCGATTTCATGTGCGTGGTCGATCCTTAAATACTCTATAACACTCTCTTGACCATGTAATAAGGAGAAGTTATATTTTCGCGCCACATCCTTATAGGCTATCGGTGTAATCACGGGTTTCGCTACTATTTGTTAGTTCAATTTTCTGATAGTATCTGCTCCATGTTTCGTTTTTTATTCGATTTCGGCAGCCAGGTCCGTTATAGGCCAATAACCTGTAACGGAGCTGCAGGTGTCACAGCAATGCCTCCGCTAATATGCCTTCTGAAGGAAGGGGTATCATTCCTTTCCCCTGAATACAAAGAAAGGGTTTACTCCAATTGTCTGCCAAAACGATCCTCCTGCCGTCCGAGCAGGAATTCCTGGTTTTCTTGCCATTTACAAGAACCCTTTACTTACATGTAGCTGAAATGAAACAATACATATATTCTTATCAACTATTCTCATCGATAAATTACCAACGACGGTATCACAATCTATGCAATCTTAACATTACAATATTACTTTGCTAAGGTTCATCAAGTTTGCAATATCTAAGCGATCAACTACAACATCAAATAGTTCATAGATATGCTCTAGTGGAAAGGGAAATCAAGTCTCGTCACACGTGAGAACTCAATTTAGAAGATGTAAATTGTACTGAAGTCTGTTGATCTTGATGGTTGTGATGATATTTGTAAGAGATGCATGAACCAATTTCCTACATCTTCGGCTGTTGAATATAAAATATGTATGATAGAACTCCTCAGACAGGAAAAAAAAGCAAACCCCGACACAGTTCTGCACATTCACTCTCTTTTAATTATTCAATTGTGTTTTAATTATGAAGTATGATTTTATTTGCGTGACTGTAGCAATATACAGCAACAGATACTGAAGTGCGAAAAAACTCGATCTTGTATGCCTTTGTACAACCAAAATTAGGTGTTTGGTGTGCTGCGATACAGAAATCTATGCGCTTGAATTTAAGGGGCTATGAATATTGACTCCACCGTCAAAAAACGTGCTTCTCGATACCAAGCAGGCCTCCGTCCAAAAGAGGGCTCTGTAATAGCTACAATAACTTTATTCATCCCCTTAATAATTTTATAATTTACATATCAAACATCTCAGTAATACAGGATGGTGCAGAAACAATGGCCCCATTTTAAACAGTGCACTATCGTTTGTCACGGCTTCCTAGAGAGCTGATTTTTGTACCTTTACGTAGTGAAGTTCAAAGCATTTCCTGTACGTCATATTACATGACCTCGGCCGCTCGCTTCGCTGCATAGTACTACTTGGCAATCGGTATGGAGCTCTGGTAGAATGAACATGGTGCATTTGCAATTGAATCTTTTTTAAAATGAGGTGATTGTGTCGTAATAAGACAGCATTTGTTTCAGCAAAATTTCGACATCGGCCCAAATGGACAAGATCCATCAGGCAATTACGAGATGGAATAGGCAGTTCAGAATATCATCTACTTCAAATAAGAAGTGACAACGTACGGTTAGCAATCCGGACAACATTGTAACAGTAAGAGATGCTTTATAGCCAAGTTCAGATGATCAGTTCATCGGCATTCACAAGCTCTGAACATATCGGATAGAAGTGTGCGACGGATGTTGCATGTGTATATTCAGTACCATCTACACAAGATGCAAAAGGGTGCAACAATTATTACCCAGAGATCTAGAGGCAAGTGGAAATTTCTGGAGATGATAAACATTCAACCCGATTTTCTGAACAATTTGATGATGTACTGGGCGCCTACCAATCCTCGTCGCCTTCATGAACGACTACAGAACAGCGCAAAAGTTACTGTGTGGTGTGGAGTGTCTTCTCAGAGTGTTATTTGTCCCTGTTTTTTTTGAGAATGATGTAGGCGACAATGTCATAGTCACAGCAGAGCGTTATGGTGTTATGTTGGAACATTTTCTAACGAGAAAATGCGCCGTAAAAATATCCATATGTAGTCGTGGTTCCAACAGGATAATGCACCGCCGACGCAGTCAGAACGAAATTGACAACCTTACGAACAATATTTCCAGAGTACATTGTTTCCCGGTTTGCTAATGTCAACAGGCCATCCTTTTCCGCGATTTATCGGAGTGTACATCAATGATATGTGATTCGAATTCTTCATGCTTAAATATGTTAAAAATGGATCACTGTTTCTGCCGCACCTGCTATAATGTTAAAGTAATAATTAAGTCAATATCTAAACATTTGATAATTATAAATATTATTATTTTTACCTTAAACATGTTTACAATGCAGTATGCCTAACTTCCTTACAAATAAAAACAAACTAGTCTAGTAAACTCAAAAAGAAAACAAAATTTGCCTAGTTCTACCGTGCTATTTTACTACCTTGCCTTCGTGGAATGCAAAATATATTCTCAGGTATACAAGGCAGACTGCAGCAGCACATGAGTTGTTGATCGATGGTGCCTAATGCAATGTATTTGCATTTATACCTGAAGGTCAAAATGTCAATTAGAGATTATGTTGGCATTTTAAGAGCCTTCTTGACGCAGTGCGACGATAATGGATAGTGGAAATCTCGACATAACCTATTTTTTCTCTCATCCTTCGTATTCTCCAGATCTTGCTCTATTGTTTATTTCCTATTTCCTAAAGTCAAAATTTTCCTCAAGGGGCGGAGTTCCGCTTAGGCCTAAGGAGCGTAGGAAGTGACCAAAATTGTACTGCAGAACTGTTTCGTAAAGACGAACGAAGACTGCAGAAGTGTCATCACTGCCCAAAGTTCCAAATATGAATGTGGTGTTATGTAAAATTTTCCATTTCTCTGCAATAAAAGTTTCTACTCATGTTCGGCTTCTTTTTGATCATTATAATAAGATTGTTAGTAGATATTTTTATGAAGTAAATATGGTATTTAATTTTTTACTTTGATATACTGAAAATCTTTACGTGTCTTTTAAAATGCGTAAATAATTGCAGAAAAGGTCCATAACGATCCAAAAGAGGCAAAAAAAATATTTTAAATTTTAAAATAGGCAAAAGAGACAAATAAAATCTATCGAGCACAAATGTTTAGCAACATGCTCATTTCTATCTGACTCTTAAATATATCCACCTGAACAGAAAATACTTTTTGCCTAGCTTCCGGGCTCTGGACATAAGTTTATTTTCGTAAAACCATTTATTTAGATCATTTAGAACTATATTTAGGTTTGTTTGCAAGTTTAATTTTTTTCTGTCAGCAATATTTATATAATCTGAAAATTAAAAAAGCTCTGCACCTCGATCATTAAGTAGCTAGTAGGTGAAAAATCCGAGTATTAGATTATGACTCAAAACCGCAAGCGAAACAACAGTTCAGTGCAACGTCCGACGTTTTATGTTGATTCACTATCGTAGATGAAACTTTAACAACGAGTCAATGTTGGACAGTTAAAATGTACATCATTTGTGCAACAATGCTGTTATAAAATGATGCGGAATTTCAATAATGCTGTCCAATACCAGGCAAGCGCAGCGACTTGAGATTTTCATTTTTAGTCACGGGTTTGCCTCTGCCATGAGGTCAGATATGCACGTGACGGTAATTAGCCGTTGCTTATCTCACGAAAACTGCAGCGGTGGGGGAGTTCTAACATCGATTATGTTTCATATATAAGAGCCGCGGCGGCGGCGACAGTGTTTTGTTTTTATTTTATGCTGAATACTTCACATGCATGCTTTGCACATGTAATTACCCAAAACATTGTGTAGTTCTATATCTTTAAAATTTGAATCTACTCCGTAATATAGTTTTTCATGGTGGTACAGTTTAAGCAGCATTTTAAAGAATTAATACACATTTGTTACACGAAATACATGTTCTGAGGCATGTATGCGGAATTTTAAAAGTTTCCTCTTACATGCGAAAGCAAGATGCTAAGAAACTTATCGACAATCGCCATTGATTTTTTTTACTATTACAGTAATACGAGCAACACTTTATAGCACAAACTTCCATTTTGTTCAATACATATTTTCATACCACTTGCAACCGATTCACAAATACTTAACATTTAAGGTACGCACATCAAATTTTTCTAAGAAACAAGGCACATTCTGAATTAAATTCTTGGGATATCTAAATAAATAACAAAGGGCTTACTAAATATGGGTGCTTTATTATTTGCATACCTTTAGTTACCAGAACAATGAATTATAAGTTGATTTATTTATTCAAACTGTTACATTGGGCAATAAATGAGAATAAAAGTCTAACAACTTTTCTATATTAAAATATTGGTAGGAAAAACAAATGAATTTCCAACCACGTCATTTAAGTCAAGAAGAAATATTTATGGCGATTGTCAATAAATATAAATGGTGAAACATGTGTTGATGCTATGGTTGTGAATATCAGATCCGATTTTTTAAATAGTGTGTAACGCCCGTTTTTACTACTGAGGCACCACAGGCAGTGGACACTGATGATACATGAGATGAAATTATATACTGGGAAAGGATTTATTTTTAAGGAAGGAAAAGTTCCAGGCTTAAGTTTAGGGCACCTCCCCGGCATTTGTCATTTATGAGGACTGAGAAAAACCTGGAAAATACCTGTCACGAAGGACGGTCCTGGTGGGAATCGACCCCAGACCTCCTACTTATGAGTCCGCGCCTTAACGACCTTGGTCACCCTTGGTGGTGGTTCGGGAATGTGGAGGAGAATGTGGAAGTGCAGAAGGGCGACATCCACTTAACCAAGACTTCAACCCTTGCACAAGACACGTTTATGTGCCTATGTGAAAAAGAAGATCAACTGTTTCTATGTTAAGAAGTTTCCTGCAGAATGTTGACAATTTAACTATTTCGTAATTCATTACCTTGTTCATCAAGCTTTCCAGCGATTCGCCGTGACATTTGACAATTGTACTGCATGAAGCCGGAAGCTGTCAGTCGATAATAAGAAAAATGGAATCTTGCTTTGGTCTGCAGAGTAACGCAAAAGGATTGAGACCATTGTGGTATGGTAAGGAATAATAACAAATGGAAAATCAGATTTCTTTTTGATTCCTGGAATAATAATTGCAAACAGGTACATTCAACATTTTGTGCAAACTGTGATCCTTCCTAATGATAAAGGGTCTTGTCATGAATTCCTTTACTGCACGATAATGCCAAAGCACATGGTGTGTACAGACAATAAGATAATAAAAAGAACCTAATGTTACAGTAATAGAGTGGCCTACAGTTCCCACATATAAACTCGACCAAGTATCTGTGGAATAACCTTCAAGATAGAAATGAATATGTTTCCGTACATTTGGAGTCGGTAGGGCCAGAATTTGTAGGTATTGCGTTCTTTTCTGTGTGCTTATTTTGACTTCTGTTGCCTATGTTAAGTAAAAAGTTTTTTTTTTGGCTTGTTTTGGATCGTTATGCGCTTTTTTTTTTCCTGCGACCACTAACGCATTTTAAAAGGCACAAAAGAATTTCTCCTCCTCCCATTCACTTTACCTCTTTAAATAGCAGAACCTTTATTAGCGAAAAGAACGCACGGTTACTTCCGGCATACGAATACCGGGAAATAGAGACGATGAGGGAGGTATGGTGTTTTGAATAGTCCTGGTTAATGACCTTGTACCGATCTGCGGGAAAACAATTTCAGGAAATTTATGGTTGGAACAACTTCTCAATTACATAAATGTCGCAAACAATTGCAAGCGAGAAAGATGAGAGTGATACAGCTGTGCAATAAACCATCTCTACAGTGTGTTCAGTACAGAAAAAAGAGAGATACTAATTTGATTCCCCCATAAACGCATAAACAGAAAAAGAATTCTATCAGAAACCACTGTACATCTTTTGCTCATTCGCCAGGACTACTCAAAACTATTTTACTTTGTCAACCGTTCCGATGTCCTGAAAAAAAGAATGTTCTATTGTAATTGATATGAGTCCTTTCGAAATAGTTTTAAACATGCACCAATCACTTCTGTGGAAGCAGAAGGTTGTTTTTCCGTAATGATAAATATTTTCTGTGACAAGCGGCCAACTATGAGGAATGGTACTTAGATAAAAGCAACTTGTTCTTGCTTGTAACAAATAAAAGCAAGCTTAAGTACTTTAATTATGTGACAAAGAAACTATCAAGTGTCTTAAATGCCTATTTTCATTATTAATGAATGATAATAGCGATTTCACTTTTAACAAATGCCTAATTTAATTATATTACCTTTAGCCTGCATGTTTTAACCAAAATAAATGTCTGAACTTTCGGGCTCTGGTCATCATCATTGGCAGAATATGGAACAAGCTGAAATCCTTCATGGTCTTTCGCCCTCACATTTTGTAAGCTTATTTATGTCTCATATTTTAAAATTTCTAAAACCTTTAGTGCACAAAGTTCGCTAATACATAGGTAAAGTTAAAGTTTTTTGTGCTGACCTCAAAATTGGACCTCAGGATTGGTAGCAAAACGTGGGTCTAAGACATTCTAATTATTTAGTGTCTTCCAGCGTAACAAACTTTTTTCTTTGATCGTTGATATTGGGTCTTACACAATTCTGGCACACTGCTTTGATCGTGAATTTGAGCTGCATTGTGCGTTCCCTCTAGGTCTAGCCAGAAGCAAGCGAATTTCACCGCACTGTTCACACTTGGCGAGCTCTTCGATCGTGCTGGATGTTTACACGTTGGCTGCTCGATATTCCTGAATGGAATTGTTTACCTAGCCGCGTGTGTGATGAATAATATAGCCAATAAACAGCGTATTAAATACATTTTAGTATCGCATATTGTTCTTGGCAACTGGCAACCTGATGAAATTTTATAGTCCCCTATTTCGTTATTTATTGACTTTTGAAAGAAAAAAAAAATAATAAAGCTCACGTGCAATATAATATTTCGAAATGTTTTACTATAAATACAATTTTACCATTCAAGACTAAACTTTAAGGTACTTATAACATTTATCTATAACACATTATAGTTTAGGTTAATAGAGAATATAACCTTTAATTTAAACTCATGTCATTGGAACAACAAAATACGGCACTAGAAGAGACCGCAAAAAATGTAACCTTTTATGAGTTAAGAAGACTAAATTGGGAAACATCGGCGCGGATCCAATACCTTTCCAAAATACTTATTTGGATTGGCTGTTAGGCCAGAAGAAAATAATCATTAACCTCAAAGGCTGGTGGTTTTGTTTCGAGAGCTGAAAAACCATAGTGATAATTGTAAGCTTATAATTGCACACTTTATTTTGTTTAATACAATAATATTTGATGAAAATAGAGTTCTTGAACTAAGAAAACTATTGGCTAATTGGCATGTTTTATACATTCCTTTGTATCTATTACCTCTTTACTTTTCGTACTAATGTTCTTAAGGACACGTTCTTATATTTATCTGCAATAGTATATGGAATACTTCCAAATATTGTATAATATCTCTCTTTAGCTTCACGATAAACCTTTGTTAAGTTCCCCTCCAAATGTGCAATTGTTTTTTCATGAATTTAGCTTTCGCCTTTACCACCCCACCACTATCATCATCTTCACCAAACTTATAAGGCTTAGGCCTAAGGTCTATTCCGGGCCCTGACGGAAGATAATTTAGTTACACTAGCAGCTACAAATGTCAGAAGGATAGGTGGTCAGTGCCATCAAATGCTAAGGTATTACTTGAACATAAAATGGCAGTATTTTGTCCAGGGACCATTTATCATGTATGGACCTCTTTAAGGTACAACAAATCTATGTCATAGCTTTTAAGTCAATCTAGGAAGACGTGCACCAAAGACCGAAAAATCTATTGGACTCGGCCGGGTTTGAACCCGCGAATTTTGGTTTAGAGATGGTATTTCGCCATGTGGAGAAGTTTTCTGTAAAACTATATACTTTTGATTTAATATTTGCGGTGGTTTTTCGAAAGGGTCGGTGGTAATGCAAGAAAGATAAAGGAAGGATTTTGACTACTTGATTTTTTGATTAACTGATTATTAGGGATAATGATAATTTCTTCCTCTTTGATGATTGTTTCCAGTCTTACAGTTGCTCCAGCGAGAATCTTCTGCCTGGAATAGTTTCATGATTAGTAAATCACAGGGAAAGGAGTTTAACTTCGCAAGAGAATGACAAAATTTGCGATATTGTGGAATGAAGCACGGTTTATTAAAAATATCTGTTTCACTTAAAGAGACACCGTTACTCCTTGGAGAATTACACTGGAAGAAGTGCCACTTTTGCACTAACTATGAAGATCATACACTCACGCCCTGACGCAATCTGATAACTGCGAAACTTCCTATTGTTAACTCAATAAAATTTATATTGATGCAATGCTAAACTTGAGAAGATTGATCAAAATATAACACGCACTGGTTATTTAATAACAAAAAACTGCTAACTGAGCTGGCTACTGCGAACTGAGAACTGAGTTGAGCTGAGAAACTGTCTCTGACCAAGAACCACAAAAACTGGCGAAAGACCCGTTCTGAGCCCCATAATAGTAAAGTATAAGTGAGCGCCGGTCAGTGTTTATGACGCTGCCTTTATTCTTTCAAAATATTATTTTAGAAAATATTTAGAACATTTCCTTGTATCTAAGAATTTCTATTGGATATTGGACTTACATAATGCCCTTCTAATCTTGCTTATTGGCTATCTGAACTACGTGACTTCAATCACATACGTATCAATGCTGCTAGCTTCTTCCCTTCGAGAGGTTATCGGCCTGTCTCTTCACCTTTGCATCTGGCCTAATATTATTACATCTACCCTGACCTACTATAACAAAAGCACAACTCTCTAACTGTATACGAAATAAACATCTTTTTCAAGGATCCTTTTTAGAATTCTCCAAGTAATAGCGGTCCGCAATTTATTTAGGTCATCTATACAATGTTATAATAGGCAACAAACAGGCATCTCTGTTCTCATCGCCTGGTCTAGTTTTTATGGTTCGGGTATTTTTGCACTCTCGTACACACTAAGCATCAACGCATGAACAAGAAATAAAAAGACACTAAAATCATGATTAAAATAGGAAAGTTAAATAAAATAATTAATAATATTGATTATAATTTATATGGGGGTGGCAGCTAATAAATTCCACCTCATAATCCTTTTATTTTGCCCATGTTTATAAAATTTCATTATGTTCCTATTTAGATTTCTTGCCTTTAAATTTTTACAAACGTGTTCCATAAGCAAATGTAGCTATTTAAGCTAAGGCATGTTTTTAATGTCAAAAATTTCTGAAAATTTCAGTCAGTGTTTAGCGTCTCATCAAATGGAAGCTGGCAATGCTATATCCTAAAATGGGATTTTGGAGCCGTAGACCCCGAATCCCTATATGAAATTACTTGCCTAAGATTATTCTATACTATGTGAAAAAATTTCGATATTGTTTTATATAAGGTCTGTGGAAATAATTCGACAGTATCCATTTAAAGGTTTCCTTAATACTCTTGTTTTGTATTACTTTAATTTAGAGAGCTTTCCTTCCTTCCCTCTAGCTTGTTCCGTATCTATCGGGACATCCTAGATACAACAGCTCGTCATTTGTTTTTATAACTCAGCTAAACTCTTTCAATATAAGCTATATTTCATACAGGGCGCCACCTGTAGGTCTCAAAAATAACGAACAGCAGTTTTTATCAAGGCGTCGTTTTTCAGAGAGAAGGAAATATGAAAGCCCGATTGTGTTTTATTTCCTTTTTCACTACCCAACAGCGCTCCTACGTATCAAGGAGGGGGGAGGGAGGCAAAACGCTACTATGCGCTTAGCAATAGCAACCCGATCACGTAACCACAATGTTTTTACAGCTTTAGCAACAGAAAAATAAACAGTTGAATAACGTGACGATGTTTAACTGCGGAACTCGCCAATATAATGTTTAACATCAGAGCAAAATATTCAGAGGTTTGTTTATTTTTGTCTTAAAGATAAAATAATGTTTGAGCACTAAGAAACACAAACGAAATGATCCAAAAGAACTAATAAAATTTAAATTAAACCAAAACTATAGATTTTAAACACGAAGTGTTTATCATCATTTTTCCTGCGTAAAAGAAAGAGCGGCAAATTTTATTAGAACGTTTACCCTCATTTAAATATACATTCTTCTAGGACGGGACTAATTCCTAACCATATTGTATCTTTAAAGTGTAATCCTTTACGCATTTGTTAGAAAAGGAATGTTCTTTGTGGCGTATGCCCGCAAATTAGAAGATTGCATTCTGTTTCTTTCGATCTAGATTAAGTCTTGCATTTCCCTTGGGTATTAAGGCATTTTGCCAAGCTAGGATTAAAGATAATTTGTTTGCCTGACGGAACAAGAGAAACGCTGCCGAGAAAATAAGAGAAATAAGAAATATAAGGAAGATAGAGCACGGCGACAAGAACTAAACTGGTGCAGATAAAATACAATAATTAGGAAATATAGCATAGTTATATCTACAGTAATAATATTTTCCGAAATACATTTAAACACAGATTAAAAGAATTGCTTCAGCAATATAAAGAGGGTGCCAAAAATGTATAAATACTGCAAGCAAAGAAAAACTGCGGTAACATAACAAAACTGAATTCACACAAACAGAAAATGATGAGCACTAATCATCTTAGACTTTTACAGCTACAACAGTTGCTCAAAATGCCCACTATCGGCGTCGATACACTTCTGAGTACGTTGAACTCTGATTGAGCAACGTTTGCGAAAGTGTCCTCAGCCATTGCAACACATGCCGTTAAATTTCTTCCCGAAGTGCTGCCAGTGTAGCTGGTTTTCTACGGTATACAACATCCTTAAGAGTTCCCCATAGGTAGAAGTGCAACGGAATTAGATCAGGAGAACGCAGTGGAAACTCAATCGGACCTCTTCGTCCTATCCAGCGTCTTGGAGCTTGTTGCTATGCCAGGTCTCCCAGATCTGCCCTTGTGAACACCGCATACGGCACCATGAGTATCAAATTTGTCTCGAATGCGTACAATTGTTACTCGTGTTGCGGTTCTGTTCTGTACACACATCTCCATTGCCTTTGAACTTCAACAACATTCTCGGTTTTCCAATACCACTACAAAATTGCTTTCCGCTGTTCAAACGATAATCTTGCTTCCATTTTGTTTAGCAACGCTAGCATAACGTAATGCGAGTAACGCCTGTTTAGAACACATCATAGTACACATTACTGTTGTTTTTTGGTCCAAATTTTAAATATAATAAAAAGATATTTACTATGATAGTGTGAATACATTTTTGTCATTTTCGGTATATTTAAAGAAGGAAAATGGAATAACAGAAACACTGTAATACGAATTAACTTAATAAAATTTACTTTTTATATTAGACTTACACTCCCGCCGCAGAAGCAGTGACTTAACTACTGGCTGTGAGTGAATTGAGGCACAAAATACTGTGGAAATATCTTTCAGTACTAATGGCTTGAATGGCTAAACTCTTTAGTTTATTTATGAAATAGTCTCCTTCCTTCATGAGTAGCATTTGTTAGTGCATGAGCATTTACAGCAGGTACTGTATCTAAATGCTTATTTTCCAAACTTCGAGGTCGGATTGGATTGGTAGGGACATATAACTAGGACATTTTGGTACATTTGTCGTCCTCAAAGGCAGGCCGTTTGTGCATATGCTATGGGAGGCACATTTGAAAGGTATTAGAGAGGAAGAGCAGCCCGAACACCAGTAGATTTCTCCCTCGAGTACGAGCCCCTCAAAAGGGCTACTTCTATGCCAGGTGCCGCGGAAGAAACCTTTCCAAAGTACAAGCCTCTCCGCACATAGCATCAGCCCCTAGACTGGCCCTTTCCGCCCTACAACAGAATCAACGGAGTGAAATAAATTTAAATTTTAGAGGAAAAAATCGTGCAAAGAAAAGACCTGTGCGAAAGAGTTTTTAACTCTGAACTGTACAAATTTATCTAAAACTGCACGAGTAGATGAAAAGTAGCCCTCAGGAGGAAGTCTATAGACCAATTTCACTATAACTTAAGTGATGTCAAATATACCCTGCGCCTTCACAACCAGCCACAGGCATATGACACCCCATTTAACCCATTCTTCTGCACTGCAGAAAAAGCACTCTGCGTCCTTGTTTGACGACGGTTCTCGGCCTCAGTGCTGTCAGTAGCAACGGACACAAGATCATCAGAAACTTCAAATTCGTCATCTTCCTTACGCTTGCATTTTTCGCCTTATTCTGTGCATCAGGAAGGGATGCCTAAGCAGGTCTATCTTTATTGGTCCTGCGTTTCTTTTTCCACTCTGCCAAATTCCTTTTATATTCCCAAATGTGGAGGGATGCCATATTACCATCACCGCCATGTTATATATTAACCTAAATGAAATACATATTCTACTAGTTATGCAGGTTTTCAAGTTACATTACTAATAAAACTAGTTCATGTACTACATTTCTGGAAGCACAGGATCCTCGGTACTAAAACAATTCATAACATAATATGTAGTTCAATACATATAAACAATAACTTCGTTAATCCGTAAAACAGAAAATCACACAATGTATCTACAATATTGCAAAAAGAGCTCAGCAGCACACACCGGAATTAAAAAGGGCTCATAGTGAGACAATAGGATACAAAAGTAGAGCAATGAAATATTGGCTAAAATTATTTTGGAAGATCAATCTTTAATTAGAGCAATCTGTTTCAAGGAGCAGCTTAGATTGGAAGGGAACAAGAGATGGGTCTTCAAAGTGAGAAAGGGATTAGAAATGATCAAGGTGGACAGTATTTGGATAACAGGCCAAGGTAACAGAAGAATGTATGGAGGAAGGTCAAGAACCGCCTGAAGGATATAGAGAGGCAGCTTACAATCGCGCAACGTGGAGAGAAGATCTCGTTAGAGGTGCAAACGGGGTTAAAATCTGGGTGGGGTATGAAGCAGGGGCGGTATTCATTAAACAAGAACTCGCTGGGGAGGGGGGTTAGGCTTAGAGCATGGCGGAAGATCAGAATTTCATGTGAAAATGGACCAAGAATTTGCCTTTTATGTGGAGAGGAACAATCGTGGTCGCACATACTAGCGAACTGTAGCAGCACTGAGGTGTTGAGAAAAAAGTTTCTGATTTCCTTTACTGACTCTATCAGAGGACAAGGGCTCTGCTGGCAGGCAAGGGAGGAGCAGGTAGGCAAATTCATGTCAAGGTGAGACAGCTCAGGTCTGAAAAGGTGGGAAGGGTGGGGGGAACTAAAATGAATTTAAAAAAAAAATGTGTATGTATGCATTGTGTTTACTTATTCCACTGACAAGGAGGAAAGGGTTCTATATTCTGTATGTGTGTATGAAGCTGATTATTATTATTATTATTATTACTATAAATACATAAAGCAATGGAGGTATGATGTATTTACTTATATATTTAAATAATATAATTTTTGTATATTACGAAACGCACGTGGACCAGTGCGAAGGTTGTAAAATTATTAGTATGTACGTTAATTTGAACACATTCATTCATTCATTCATTCATTCATTCATTCATTCATTCATTCATTCATTCAAGTGGCGTGTTAATGATCAGGATAAGAATAGTTTGAAACATCATTCACTAGATGTCAGTATAATACAAGGTCATAAAACAGGGGTGCCATATTGCCACCTTCTCATCTACTATTATAAAACAGTTTAAAATGGTGTTTTCATTTCTTCATGTCGCAGCGCAAAATTTTGCTTATTTCCTTTTATAATAACACAGAACCTAAATGGCGTACAGAATTCTAGAAGCGGTGCACAATGTGTCACGATCTTTTGAATGACTAGTAACTTTTAAGGTAAATAGAAGAGCGCAGACATGTTTATTGGTTGGGATTCTGTGAAAACGTGGTTAATGGGTTAAACGTATTTCACCTTATAGGCTCATAGAAAACTACATAAACCTCCACGGGTGGCCGGGGTCGTTAATGTGCGGACTCGTGAGCGGGAGGTATGGGGTTCGAATCCCGCTAGGACCGTCCTCCCTGACTGGTGTTTTCCTCAGTCCTCATAAATGGCAAATGCCGGGGAGGCACCCTAAACTTAGGCCTGGAACGTTTACTTCCTAAAATAAAAATATCCTTTCCCGCTTGTAGTGCCTCAGCAGTGAAACGGGCGTTAAACACTACTCCAAAAGTGGGGGGGGGGCTATTTTTGTTGATTAACTAATTAACTCTGAAAATTACCTCGAAATTTCACCAGTTCGGAAGAAGTTGATATAGAAGCACGATGCTATGTCTCAAAATGGACTATATTTGATATCTGTTTGAGTGAAACATTTAATTAATTGCTTCTCGTTTGTTAGACGGATAAACTTTTCAGGGTGAAAATGCCGAAATATTTATTTAGTAAACTTTTACGTTGGGGAGTATTTCAAGTAAGGTGCTTTTTTCCTTCTTACTTTGAAAAGCAAACATAGCACTTTGAATGTTCAGTCTACCTGAATTGCGCTCAATATAAAGACAACATTTGGTTGGATGCACATGTGTCCTTAAAAATTTCTTGGAAGTGGCGGGGATCTAATTAGAGTTTTTTTTAATTAGCAGCAGTTACGCTAATGAATATTCCACGTATTATATAGTCATAATAATAATTTGATATAAAATTCGAAAGAGGACAACTTTGTGATCACTAATTGAAGTTTCCAGATCACTTATAATTAAACACAGTTAATTTAGCTCCGATGCTGGGGAGGTGACCCGTTCTGCATGCAGGTTGAAAGCATCGCTCCATTGGGCACTCTTTCGCCATGCTGCGGTCAATTAGTCTACATGCAACATTAATTTTACATGTTCTCACACCGTCCTCTAAAATACTCGCTGCGATTCATTGAAGCCGTATTAATTGTAAAAGCCACAATAATGTTAAAGGTATTGAAGCAATTTTAATTAGAGAGAAAATTCCTTAAAATGTTACCAGTATTCAATATTAAATTTATTTCGGGTTTATCTCAGAAATTTTTGTGCAGTACCCATTGGAAACTGTTTAATTTTCATGAGATTAAATTAACAACGGGCTTCTTTCGATTTGTTACGCTTTAGAACTTTTATTTTCCTCGCTACTTAAAGAAGGAATTATAGTGTCATGGTGATAACTCATTTGTTTTTAAAGTGAAATAAATACGCCAATTATAAAATAAATTTACATTGCGAGTGAAAACTAAACCATTCTTTAGGAATTTTGTGACTGTTAGTAGAAAAATACAACACGATCACTAATGAGATAGACCGACTCCCCAGCAATTTTTATGCTGTTGTATGTTGTTGATGTTTCGCATTTCACGATATTCAGGATGGGCGCATTTCATATTTATACATGTAAATAATAAAACAGAATTTGTATAATATTTGAAGTTCAGTATTTAATACAATAAAAAAGTTAAGAACATCCTTATAACGAAACTATTTATTAAAAAGAGACAACCACTACTTCGTAAATAATATTCCAGATTCAATTGCAGACATTTTGTATGTTTTGCAGAATAATTCTAACCTATGATTACAACAATTCTTTTTGAAACACAGAGCCATTCAAATAGAAGAAACAAATTTCAAATATTTATTACTTCCAAACTACAAAAGATAGAAACACAATTCAAACGTTTCTGGAAAGGGAGAAGTTCAATTTTCACTTTTTTATGCATTCAATATGAGCACCACGTGTTACACGACAAATACCAAAATGGTGGCTCATTTCTTGCCACACACGAATCAGCTGATCTCTAGTCAACGAATTCACAGTTTCAACAATTCTATGTCGTACACTTTCAAGCGAGTCAGGCATAGGGGGGATAAAAATCACGCTTTTTAAGTAACCCTACAGATAAAAGTCTCAAGGAGTGAGGTCTGGAGACTTGTGAGGTCACCGGCGATGAAATTGATCTGCTCCTTCTCTTTCAATCCAACGTCCTGGAATAGTGTCATTGGGAGCGGGGCACATTCTTGCATGAAGATAAAGTCATTTGAATCATCTTCAAGTTGAAATAACATGTTTTGAAGCATGTGTAGATATGTTAGTCCTGTTACAGTGTTCTCCGTGAAGAAGAAAGATCCATAAACTTTGTTTACAGATATAGCACAGAAGACGTTAATCTTCGGTGAATCTCTTTCATATTCAATAACTGACATAGGATTTTCACTTACCCAAATTTTAACGTTATGGTGATTAACTTTGCCGAAAAGATGAAAAGTGGATTCATCGCAAAAAATTAATCCTTCAGAAAATTTGTCTTCTTCCATATTAGCTAGCATGCTAATCAAAATTCATACCTTTTGTTGTGGATGCAATGTTTCCAATAACGGCAGTTTGAACGCCTTCAGGTGCCGACGGTGTTTCAGAACTCGCCATACCGTTGGTTCAGGAGTGTTAAGTTCCTTGCTTGCTCGTGCTGTGGATTTTTTGGGATCCTTTCGTAAACTGTACGAATACGCTCGACATTTTCATTCGATGTGCATGGACGTCCCGTGCTTTTCCGTTTGCAGATGCAACCATCTTCTACGAATTTTCGATGCCACTACTACATTTTCTTATGCGCAGGCGGTTGTTTATGAAACTGACGGCGAAAAGGACTCCAATAATGCACTCTAGTGTTGCTAATTGCAGCACACAAAATACTTTTTCCTGTTGTGTCGCCAATTTACTACAATCAACATGGCAAGCATAAGCGGCAACGCGGCCGTGAATATCAACAGCGCCAATGCGGCCGTGATTGGAACTTCTACCTGGAAGGTTCATATTTTAAACTTTTGTCTGTCCAGTAAAGTTGCAATTATGTTTCTATCTTTTGCAATTTGGAAGAAAGAAATGTTTGAAATCTGTTCCTTCATTTTGAATAACCCTCTATTTTGTACAAGCCTTTTGTGTTTTTTCTATGGGTATTTTTTGAAGTTTAAACCAGTAGAACCCTACATTCCCACGGTAAAACCATAATTTTTTTTTATTTTTTTATTTTATTTTATTTTATTTTATTTTTTTTTTTTTTGCTAGCATTATCAGTTTCTCTAAGATTTACTCTAGAGAAATTGGGAAATTTTGCCTGAGAAAAATCTTTATAAACCACAACGGACGGATAAAAAATTAACACAATACTTTCGAACCCCGGTACTACCTTCATCATCAGAAAATCTATGTTTACACAGAAGAAATGTATATTGTATTTAGGTTTTTAAATATTATTGTTAATGTTTGCAGCATTGATAAAGGAAAATAAAAGAAAAATTTGACTAAAGGATATGTGCGTTTAAGTGTAACATATAAACATTTCTTCTTTTTTACTTCTGGGTTTAGGCAATTTTGTCTGTTCGATCTTAGAATAGTATTTATATTCATGTTTTATTTGGATTCCTGTATCTATGTTTATTTTTGGTGTGTAATTTGAATAGTTATTGAAATGATTGAATTTCATCATTCAATAGAAATACACTGAGCTCCTCTCAGGTGTCCTTATCTTTCATCTGGTCTCTTCTTCTGCGCCCTAAGATACGTAAAAAATTACAGATTCTGGAAGTGTTTATTTGCCTTAAACTCTTCTCGGCTCAGCGCTCGAATCAGGATATATCTCTGCGAGCAGATTTTATAGCCTTTAGATTCATTTTATCATCACCAGTTACAAGTTCTCCATTATAGGCGCATGCTGAGAAACGAGAGAGAAGTTCTGCAAATCATTGTTACAGGAGATGAAACTATGGCCCTCTACAATGATCCCTTGTCCAAAAGTGAATCAATGGAGTGGCGTAAACCTGGCGAAGCACTGCCTCTAAAGGCCAAAGTCATTCACTCAACCAGAAGATCATGGCCACAATCTTTTGGGACTGTGAAGGAATACTCTTTATTGACTTCCAAGAGAGGAACACCACAGTAAATGGGGAGTACTATGCTGGCCTACTGCACGGATTACGTGCCTCTATAAAAGAGAAAAGGCGAGGAAAACTGAGTGGTGATCTGCGCCTTCAACACGACAACGCGCCTTGCACACAGCTCTTGTTGCAAAGGAGGCTGTGAAGAAATGTGACTTCAAGGAAATTGATCATCCACCCTACAGCCCATATATAGCTCCTAGTGGCTATTTCCTCTTCTCAAAACTCAAAAAGGATCTTCGAGGAAGGAAATTTAAGTGTGATGAAGAAGTGATTGATGATTTTTATGCCCATTTTGGCAACAAAACTTCTCACTATTTTTGGGGGGGGAGGGGTTTGAATTGTTAATTCAAAGATGCGAGTAGGGATTACAATAAAAGGATAACTATATTGAAAAGTGAAATATAGTTTTTGTCTTTATCTTACCTACAAAATCGTTACTTACCTTCGTACATCTAGTATTCAGCCAGATACCTGAATTCTCACTTAAAAAAATTAACTCAAATGATATTTGGTTTTTCATCAATAGAATTTGATTCAAAAATTGTTTAGGTGCTGCTTTTCTCCAAGCTGTTTCACGTGCTTTATAAAGAGCCCTTAATTACACTTTTAAAAAATGTTATTGACTTATATCGCTCTAATGAACGAATACTATTATAAGGTAAGTCTACAAAAACTTAATTACTGTTCGAGCTGAAATCCTTCCCTTGTAAGTTTCCAAGCAACGCTGGCTGTCGTCATCTATTTATTTATATATATAGCTGCTTTGTCTCGACTGCTTCTGAACAGTAAACCTTTGCTTTTGAGCTGCCATGTATTAAGTGTTGTTTAAATCTACGATACGCTTTTGTGGCTCTAGTCCTTTATATAAAGGATACTCCAGGTAACTCCACCGGTAACGAAGCTCAAGGGCAGCAGCCTTAGCAGCCACTTCAGATGAATCGAAATTGACCCACATCTGGTCGCTCTGCTGGGTTATGAATTCTCTCTCCATCTACTAATCTAAAGTGGGCACTTTGTTCATCTCAAGAGGAACAAGCTTACAAAAGCAATTATGGAAAAATGTCTTTAGGGGCTCAATGAACTAACATTTTATATATTCTCAATAACAAATATCACTAATTTGCAATGTTTGTATTTATTAATATTTTTACTCGATACGAGCTTGCTCCTTTGCTTAGAAATTTTGATATCTTCAACGGTTCTCTTTTGTTTACAATATATACAAATAATCATAAATTTCCTCATTTTGGCATTACGTCAAGCAATTTAAAAAAAAGTACACAAAATTATTTCCATTAGAATAATAATTCAGCTTGAAGGCACATTAAAAGTGTTAAAAGGTGAACATATATTTTAAGGAAATTATCCGACTAGATATTATAGTAATTGAACGATATATTTACTACATTACAATTTTGATAATTTTTTGTCACCTACGAGAGTAGGTCCATCAGTTTCCGGCCTAACTATTCTCTAGGTATTATAAAGACCAAACCTATATTTCACTTTTCAATATAGTTACCCCTTTATTGCAATACACTTCTCACATATTCAAATGAACATTTCAATCCCCTCTTCAATTTGATGGAAGCACGTAGTCTGTGCAGTAGACCAGCGTAGTACTCCTCATTTACTGTGGTGTTCCTCTTCTTGAAGTCAATGAAGAGTATTCCTTCACAGTCCCAAAAGATTGTGGCCATGATCTGCTTGGTTAACTGAGTGAACTTGGCCTTCAGAGGCGGTACTTCGCTAGGTTTACGCCACTCCATTGGTTCTCTATTGGACAGGGGAGCATAATAGCAGACCATAGTTTCATCTCCTGTAACAATGGTATGCACAACTTCTCTCTCGTTGCCACGGCAGAGCTCCAAAAATACCTGACCACAGATGACTCATTGCTGTTTTTGGACTGAGGAAAGAAGTTTAGGGTCCCATCTTGCACTGACCTTATTCATGTTAAATGTTCATGAATAATTCAAAGGACTGTTGTTTTAGAAACGGCCAACCTGCTGCTATTTCTGTAGTTTTGAGCCCGGGTGCCTTCCATAATTTCCCTCTTCCACACGAGCGATGTTTACAGGAGTGAGCATCTCCTGTAAGGGCCGACATGCAGGATTTACGTCTTCAATGCTTTCTCGACCCATTCGAAAAAGTTTTGCCCATTCTTTTATGGTAGAATATGAGGGAAATGCTTCCCAATATACACTATCCAACAATTGTTTAATTTTGAAGTAATTCGTTCTTTTGTGAAGAACTTAACAACAGCTCGATCCTCGTTTTTGAACTTGTCACAATCTTCTACATTTAAGTTCTTTATGCAACTATATCTGAACAAATGAGCAAAACGAAGCGGATGTTACAGCTGCAATTATTTACTTAACAGAAAGGTATGACACCAGATAAGGGTTTTGTGAAGCCAATAATTGGCGAGGCCGGAAACTTATGAACCTACACTCGTACTTAACTGATTAAGTATATCTAATATCTTAAACTCCTTTTCCCAGTATTTAGTTCTAAGATTGTCCATAATCTAAGCCCATGTACTTTGGGAAAATGTGTAAACTTGTTACAAAGTTTTCCGATATCTTTAGTGACATTTTAACTGTACCGTATAATTATATAAAACTATCATTTTTTGTATTATTAAAACATGATAGTTATTAAATTAATAAAAACTGTTTTACTTACAGGTGTTTTAATTGTTTATTAACATAATTAGAGTTAAGAGTAATTTTACGGTGAGTTAAATGAGAAAATATAAAAAGATTCATATTTTCTTGCTAACTTATTTTTATGGTCCTATTACGTGAACCATAGGAAAGTGTTTCCCTCGATTTTGCAGTTGCGTAATAGTATCTAAAAGGAAGTATTAAAAAAATAAACACTAAAACATGAAGGCATTTGCTATACTAATATAAGTGAACGATATACAGAAAAAATCTGGAATCTGGAAATCATGGGAAAATAAAAGTACTCAATAATAACATACAGGATTTAATTATAAATTCTGTTAGCTAAAATTTATTTTTACGCTTTACCTGCGCTTTCTTTCCTATTCTACGTCTCTTTCTGAACACTTTCCTGCCGGTCTCACGACAGACAGTTGACTCCAAAGCACGTAGTTGTGTGTTTAAGCATTATTTTAAATTCGAATCAGATCGTCCGTACATGTGGAATATATTTAAAAATTTGTTGATCAATTGCCTCCTTCACGATTTTGTACTCAAATTTGAATTTAGGGATTGAGTGAAAACAAAACGTACGGTTTTAAGACAGGCAAAATTAGATAAACTTTACGCAATTGAACGTTCGCCTGTAAAATCACTCCCGAAATTCCCTTAATAAATGTGGGTTTGTTGTCGGTCCTGGTGGTGTAGTGGTAGCCATACTTGCCTCCTAAACCCAAGTTCGCGGGTTCGATACCGGCCAAAACCGATGGAAGGGAAGTAAAGCCGTGGGTCTCGTGTGGTACATTTACGGCACATAAAAGTACCTCAAGCCTGAAAGAAGAGAGGCCTCTGAGCAAAATTTGTCGGTCATTTCACGCCGTGAATTGAATGGGACGCTGATGACCCGAGATGTTAAAGAGCATCCGTAAATGAACAAACAAAGAAACCTGGAAACTTCAGAATGTAAAGAAAAACATTACCTAGCAATGATGCCATAAATGTTACGGTAGTACTATTCCGTAGTTTCTGCTTGTTTAGCCGAGGGAGGAAAAAATGATGGTTTGTTTCTTCTATAAGGTAATATTGTTTTAGGAAGCGTGTTGAAGTACGGACCCTTAGGAGTCGATACCTAAAACACAGCTTGAGCAGACCGCTAAGGGTGGCCGAAGTCGTTCAGGCGCGGACTCGTGAGCGGGAGGTCTGGGGTTCGAATCCCGCTAGGACCGTCCCCTCTGACTGAGGTTGTTCTCTAGGTTTTCCTCAATCCTCAAAAATGGCAAATGCCGGGGAGGTAACCTAAACTTACGTCTGGAACGTTTCCTTCCTTTAAAAAAAAAACACCTTTCCCAATATATCATTTTATTTCATATATCATCAGTGTCACCACTTGGGGTGCCTCAATAGTAAAAATGGCTGTTATAGCTATTCATTTTCACAGCTAGAGCGCACAACTTTGAAGTTTGAATATTAGTATAAATACTATTTTTATTAATGTATGGAAGATACACAGTTTTTAGCTAATGTGTTGCTAATGTACTTAACCTGTTTTATATTTAATTATTTTAACTAATCGTACAATTAACGATTGCTTCTGAGGGGAATTGTACTTCGAAGATGCACCTAAAAACATTTCATTTTTAACATTAATATACGTGTTTTAATTTAGATACTTTAAATTTTTCGAAAATAGTATTTTGCTTAATTAATATAATTGATCTGAGTTATCCTTTTTACTGATCCACTGTTTTACAAGTTTCGTTGAATATTAGTGCGTATTTCACAGAAAAAATAAGTGATAACTTAAAATTAATTGTTTTAAAAAGATGACTATTTATGCAGGTAGAATAATCATCTTAATAAAGTGCAAAAAATAAAATGTAGTATTTGCGTATAAGGGCAAAACTTAAAGCTATTCTTTTTAAAGAAACATGAATAAGTTAGTAGAGGTAAATAACAGAATATATGTAAGAACTTCGCTGTTTCTTTGCTACTGCCCTGAAGCACAAGTTTCTCAGTAACTCTTTCGGTTGAGGTTCCATTATATTCAATAGCCAGGAAGCCAAAATTATTCTGCAAGTGGAGATCTTTCACTTGACTGGAGCCATAGCCACAAGGCCTCCATAAGCGACTTCTTCTAGACTTTCACTCCAGGGAAGCAACTGCTCGGAAAGAAGAGTTCCGTTTTTTGCCAGTGAATTGAGCCTGCAGGGCTTCAGCGTAATAAATGGTGCTTTCCTTATCAGTGTTGTCCAAGAAGGCTTCATTCCACTCCCAGAAAGAGAGAGGATAAGGGGGGAGGGCGGACGGTTGTTCTAGGTCGAGGATGTAGTCCTTCCCTACCCTGCTAATTCTTCAGCCGTCACAGCAGAGCACAGGTTTCCCTGTTCCACATAATGTCGTGTGATAGCTCCACTTCTAAATGAATGATACCCGGGAAGAAAGACGACATTGTGCAGCCTTAAGGAGCTTTCGAACCTCTCACAGCCTTCGATACGATAAAAGAAGTACATTAGCTGACCAGTAGTTGCTTAATTCTGAAGTATTGACCACACCTTGTTAATAATTCTCTTTCTCCTCAAAATTAGAACATATTAATATCTGCACAGCGGAAAGTAAGCCTAAAATGTTGGATATAAATCATATTTTCCTATGGATATAAAGATATCGTGTAGAAGATGAGTAACCCATAAGCGATGTATTATTTTCTACGGGCGACAAGCACAAGCACAATAAACTAAATAACTCTTGGGAAATGATAAAGTATGGCAGTATGATTGCAGTATGGCAACAGAGTTAATAGAATTCCTCAATAAAATAAATATTCCCAAATTGGAAACATTAATAAAGATTTTGTACAATAAACCTGTTTCTATTGCAGTTCACAATACATGATGTTCTATTGAATATTTTGGATTGATGCCATGAAAGTTGTTAAGAACTCAAACAGTAAAACATCCAAAGTGGAAATAATTTTGTCAAACTACTTAAGATATATAAACGGTGTTTTACATCTCAGATGTAATAGCATTTCTGATCTGCCTTTACTTCTGTTAGAAAAAAATATGTTAATGAACTTAATACTTCAGTTTCACAGACAGTCAAACTACCTTTCTTACCGAGCCAGCTCTGGACTTGTATGGGAATGTTCCTCAACTCATTAATTTATTCACAAAGAACTAATGCATGTATGTGTAGGTGCCTGGACACTAGGGCACAGAAGGTAATAAAGCGGCTGGCTAAAGAAAAAACTAAGATTTACTTCATAGGTCTGGAACCTATTAGCGAGATTATCAAGAAAGCTTCTATAACCGAAGTATATCAATGGACTTAGAAAGAGCACCAGATAAATTGGAAGAACTTGCCCGGGTAAGAACCGAGTAAAATTCCTATTAAATATTGGCTAAGGACATATTGAGTAGGAATGGAAAGCAAACCAGGGACGCCATTGGAATTATTACTGGCTATTTGCCTTTTCGGAAACACCTACGGATGATGGAACTCCACCAAATTAGTGGTCTGTGTGAATTATCTGAAGAGAACACAAAACACATCTTTCTAGAGTGTGAAATCATGGAAGGACAAAGAATACTTCTATCAGGATTAAGTTCTTTCGGATATGTATTGCTAATCTTGTAGGGAAGAGTTCACTAAAGCTCTAGATCTGAAAATGATTGGACAAATAATTCTTGTGACTTAAGTGCCAAAGTGTATTATTACACATTATTAGTATTAAACATCAATTAAGTAATACTAAGGGTGTCTTAGCCGGCGGTGCCCGCACTTCAAACTCGGCTTTCTAAAAGTTCTATGCAACCTTGTCTTTCAGAAGATGCTGAAATTGTTAAATCTCCAATCAATATTTTCATTGGCATGGTTGGAAGTTCGGCGTTGTAACCATTCCGATTTTATTGCTAAAGTTTCCCTGTACATTCGGAAACATATATATGCCGAGTTAATTTTGAATTTTTTTTTGGGGGGGGGCGAACGTTTGCGCCAATTTCTTCTAATCTTTCTTCTGTTAAAACTAGAATTTTCGTTGTTATGTTTAGTTTTGCAATGTGAATCAGCATATTCACGCTTATACAGTTCGCCACGGGTTGTCGAGGTCGTTAAATCGCGGACTCATGAGCGGGAGGTCTGGAGTTCGAATTCCCCCAAGACCATCCTCCTTGACTGAGGTTTTTTTCCTGGTTTTCCTCATTCCTCATAAATGATAAATTCCGGGAAGGTATCTGCACCTTCTTTATCTTCTATACCCTGATGTCCAGCACCGCACAAGTTTCTTTTGCGGAAATATTAATAACAGCTTGGAAACATATATTAAATTTAAACATTTTATAAAAGAATAAACTTAGTTTGTACCTTGTGATTCTACCCTAAGTCTGTGAATTAAACTGCTTCAAAATTCATGTCTGCTTCTGCTAATATATCCTTACTGGTTCGTTAGTGAACACAAAACCTATCCTTGAGAGTGTTTCAGATTTTCAACTTGCTGCACAACCTCCCCCCCCCCCCTCTACTTTATTGCGCTGATTGAATATATGTCACAACCTCGGCGTGGACTTGCTTGATGTATAATGCCCATAGGGAGCAAGCTCAGAATACCTAGCGTGAGCGAACGAATTTAATAGCTAAAGCTTCATATTTTTGTGCTTCTTTCACTGTTATACGTAAAATACAAAATTAATAAAACAGTGCTTTCAAATTGTTTTTAATTCTACTGAAAATCCAAGCATTGCAAAAGAAAAGTTTTGGTAGAAAATGTGATGCAAAAACCTTGAGGATACAATTTTTTTTAAAATACCTTAGTAAAGATTTCCCTGTTGCTATATCAGATTGCATAACAGCATCTGGTATATTTCTGTGGGGTTAAGTGCAGTTTTCGTCATCTTGTAAATGTAATTTAGCTCATCTGATTGTATTTTATTATCCAGAAACTTATTTTCCACTACTAATGCCCTCCCTTCTTGAAACATACACAACTAGAGGACATGCAGTCTTCCCCACATGCTCCGTGCAGAGAGCTAAACTTTCTCAAACTTCTGCGTCTTATACTCCGTACCCTCCACTGTATTGTCCGTACAACATCCAAAATGGCTGCAACTTTCAGAATTGAAGAGTAACTTATATTAATGCAAAATCGTGTCATATTAGGAATAGCGAAATGCAGACCTACATATTTCCAATTTATTTAAATACAAGTACTATGTTTGAAATAAAGTACACGGTTTTATGAAACAAAAGTGCTATATTTGCTATTTTGATAGCCGAAATTATTTTTAACTTTATATTTTTGTTTCAAAAGGTTCCATTATACTTTACATTACATTTATTGGCAACTTTAGCGAAAAATGTAAAGCAAATATTGAGAACTTGATGTTGATATCAGCTGAAAAGCAACAACACTGAAATGTTTGTGTTTAACCCAATAGAAATTGTTATGAATATATGCCTGGAATGTGTGGTTATAAATAATACATTAATTATTCATTCATGTCGTAAAAGTATAACCGCACAGCACAGTAAACCGCGAGTTCTAATGGTATAAAGACCAAAATTAATGTGATATTATTATCACTTTAGTAACAAATCTGATCGATTAAATATCCTTCAGTTATGAAGTTTGACCAAGGAATAATTTTGTTATTGAAATGTCTTTTTAATTTCTTTGCTTATTATTTATCAGTGATATTTACTACTACATTTGTTGTTCACTCCAATGAGAGCTAGAAGGTAAATACGCTAGCATCGCCTGTATTGCACGAGTGAAATAGTAAATTCAGTTAAACAAATTAAATTATAAATGATTTGTTACCAGTTTTAAATATAGTATCATTTTATGCTCTCAGCAAAAGCACCACGGCTCTCCTTTTTCCAGTTGCCGCCGCTGCACTTCCTGAATAAACCACACCACTCAGATCGTTCATAGCTCAAATTGCATCAGTGTATTTCCTATTTCTATTTCTTTATTAGGAAAATATTATCTCCGAATGCGTAATTTTAAAACCTGATTTATTTTTATGTACAAGTCTCATATTTGGACACCATTTTTGACTACATGCCTTTCTTACTGTTTTCATTTTAATGATCTTTCTTCAAGTAGTTCCCGTTGAATGAAACGCACCTTTCCCAGCGTTTTTGCCAATTTTGAAAGAGATGCTCGTAACCATTTTTTGACAGGTGCTTCAGCCTTCACCACTGCTTCTGATGATGGGATAAACCTTCCACATTGTGTTTCTTCAATTTGGGGAAAAGGACAAGTCATACTATAGGGATCACATCGATTTTTGTGACATATTCATCAATAGCATTTGCAATATGCGACCATGCATTTTCGTGGTGTAGCCTCCAGCTAATTGCATGTAAATGTGGCCTTCTGCGTTTAAGTTTTATCTCAGCTTTGTGTGCGTAGGTAAACATTCCTTGAATAACCAAAAATGAGGTGACCACAACTTTTCCAGCGAAAACAACCACTTTTGCATTTATTAGTGTTAGTGATGATGAAAGATTTCCACACAGAGGTTTGCTGTTTGCTCTCAATATCAAAATAATGTAGACAAATTTCATAAGCAGTGTTCGATTACCTTTGAAAGAAACTCCGCATCTTTCTGTAACATCATCTCAACTGCATGCAAATCTGCAAGCGACTTTCTTTTTATTAGAGATCAACAATATTGGGACTCACAGGGCAAAAACACGTCACATGTGCAACTTTTTTAACTACTAACATGTGGGTGGCTCCCAGTGTTTGCAACATTCTTAACAGGGTTCTTAATATTATTCGGAGATTCTATCTCACAATAGCAGCACGGTGTTAATGTTTTCTTCCGTTAGAGCACAATACCTTCCTCTGAAATTGATTGCCTCCCTTCTTTAAACATTTTAACCCATCTCCGAGTTTTGCTATCGGGAAGAACAAACTTCCATACACTCAGTTGAAGATTTGTTGCGACGAAAGCAGAATTTCTCAGATCAGCATGTTGTTCGTCGCTTGTTACCTGCATCTTGCACACTCCTCAGAGGCGGAAACCGGAAGTGACAACGAAACTGGTATCACGCGTACATTTTTCATTACGCTAAAAACATACTGTAAATTTGATTTCAGAGCGAGAAATTATGCCTTTATAAAAGTTTTATTTTGCCACATTTTATTCTGTTTAATTTCTAATTATGTCAGTTATAGTAGTAAATTATTTACTCTTATAAGGTCAGGTTAGGCAGAGGAGGGCAGCAGTTTAAGGCTGAAACAGGAGCCGGACAAAATATTCCCTATCTCCAAAACTTGTCACCTAGATTTGGAAAGGAGAGAGTCCAGAATGGCATAAATATAGATGGTAAATGAAGCTCAATCTGCATTTTGCTGATGGGTTATTTTACTAACAACATCAGCGGAGGATTTAGAAGAAGTAATGAAGTCTATAAGTAAGAAGCCGCATCAAAGTAGATATAGTAAGAAACAACGACACAGAGTATATTCAAGAATATGAATAGTTTCCTTCGCCATAGTGTCAGGAATAAAATTCTACGGTGAATATCAGCACTATGAGCACTGTTGTGGAGTCTTCTGTTCATTATTACTTTCAAAATCAAAATAGAAGGGTGAACAACATGTTCATTCCGTGTTTCTGTATATACCCCAAACTTTATATCAAATTTATAGAAATAATACTGAAAATACGCCTAAGGAAGACAAACATGCACTACAAGATAAAGTCAACAATCAAAAACAGAAGAGAAGAACAAGAATAAAATGACACTCTCGATATAGTCAATTGTCTCAGATGTACGAGGGTAGATCCATAAATTTCCGGCCTCGCCGATAAAGATTATTGCCTTTAAAATCCTTATCTGGTGTCTTCCTTATCTGTTAAGTAAATAATTGCAACTGTAACTTCCTCTCCGCTGTGTTCAGTTGTTCAGATATAGTTGCATAAAGAAGGATATGTCCACAAGATTGTGACATGTTTAAAATGGAGTATCCAGCTGTTATTAAGTTCTTCACAAAAGGAGTACTTACTCCAAATGAAAGTAAACAGCGATTGGATGGTGCATATGGGGTGGCATTCTTTTCATAATCTACGGTAAAAGAATGAGCCAAACTTTTCCGAATAGGTCGAGAAAGCATTGAAGAAGAGCAGCGTGCAGGTTGGCCTTTGGAGGTGCTCATTCCTGAAAACATCGCTCTTGTGGAAGGAGAAATTATGGAAGACCGGCGGCTCAAAGTTACAGAAATAGCAGCATGGTCGGGCCTTCCTAAAACAACAGTCCTTCGAATTATTCATCGCCATTTAAATATGAATAAGCTTAGTGGCTAGAATTCCTTCCTCAGTCCAAAAGCAGCAACGAGTCATCTGTTGTCAGAAGCACCGTCTTTAAAGGCAAAAGTCCTCATTCAACCAATAATCTGTCATAATCTTTTGGGACTGTGGAGGAATAGTCTTCATCGACTTTAAGGAGAGGAACACCACAGTAAATGGAGAGTACTATTCTGGCCTACTGCACAGACTACACGTTTACATCAAAGAGAAAAGGCGTGGAAAGCGCAGTGGTAGTGTGCACCTTCTTCACGACAACGCGCCTGTACACACAGCTCTTGTTGCAAAGGAATCTGTGAAAAACAAAACAAAAAAAAAACAAAAAATGACTTCAAGGAGATCGACCATCCACCCTACAGCCCAGATCTAGCTGCTAGGGGCTATTTCCTCTTTTCAAAATTCAAGAAGGACACTCGAGGAAGGAAAGAAGTGATGGATGCTGTTTATGCCCATTTTTCAGACAAGACTTCTGACTATTTTTGGGGGAAGATTGAAATGTTAATTCAAAGATGTGAGAAGTGTTTTGCAATAAAGGGCAACTATATTGAAAAATGAAATATAGGTTTTGTCTTTATCATACCTAGAAAATTGTTAGGCCGGAAACTTATGGACCTATCCCATTACCTGGGCGAACAGAGATGAGAATGAACCCCAATAAATTGGTCACAGAAATGTGGGGCAAACAAAGATTATTTTTGACAGGAAATAATCTACAATGAAATGGTAATACAACCACGGCACTATGCTTATGGTATCTGTAGCCATAGTTATATACTGCAATGTCGAAGACAGGTGGATGTTCCAATTTTTTCTGCTATTTTTCAATCAGTTTCATCCTTTGTAACTCTTATCATCCCATAACCATATCAAACTGTATTTATTTGACAGAAACGTTACACAAAGTCATATATTTCACTTGTATAAATGCTGTATATGGCTATAGTGTATTACAGGATAAATGCTCTCACCAACAAAAGCTATGTAGGCTATTTCCGCATATTCCGATCCGTTTCACAACTCCATTGTACACATACATTTTAAAGTTATCAAGGACAACGGCCAATCGCATAAAGGGGAATAAAATTTAAATTACCTGTGTCGATTTCATTTATTGTCTAGTTCCTCAATAAGTGTCATCAATTTTGGTATATCCATTTTTAAAAAAGTGTGTATGTTTTAGTGGGGATATAGTCCCTTTGTGGTAATTTATTTATAGTGGAATAAAAATGCAAGGCTCGCGTAACTTTGAATGCACTAGTACTACTGCAGAATATAGGACTGCAAACTTCCAGAATCTAAATAAGTAGAATTATCACTCACATGTGCGTGATAGAGTGTGCAAAACAGAAAGAGAGATAGAATTTAATAGAAGTATCACAGTATACCTTTTTAGATTAGATTTTTCATTGCAATAAACTACCTATGACTCTTTGATTAAATTCTGCAAACTGCGGAATTTTGATTCGTTTTATTTGCGTGAAACGGCAGACAAATTTTGCTCAGAGGCCTCTTCTTCCAGTTTGAGGTTCTTTTATGTGCCGTACATGGGACCCACGGCTTTATTTCATTTCCTAAGGAAGAATTTTTCAGTCCCCCCCCCCCAAAATCCACAGACCCTGGTAGAACTGAACCCGCGATCTTGGGTCTACGAGGCAGCAATGGCTGCCTCTATGCCTTCAGGACTGACTTCTGCAGAATGAAGTCTTGTCTGTACAGAAAAATACTGTATAGTTTCTATGTTTTAAAATCACAGTTGACTCAAATTAATACTTGGAGTTGTTCTACCAAGCTTTGAATTTCAATTTTCTCCACTAATAATCACAAAGTAAAACGCATAGAATTTAAACTAAGTTTTATATTTTTTACATCCAATTAAAACTAAACAAAACAACTACTTCACGCATTCACGTTAAACTACATTAACCTGTCATTCAGCAACAGCTTGCTACGAACAAAATGAAATATTTTCCTTGTTGGAGAGTGCGTGAGAGCATGTAACATTGTTCAATATTGAAATAATTACGTTTTCCCATATTTAATACATGACTGATACCATCATGCTGTAGCACTATCAAATAACCATTTATATATTTCATTTAACTTTTTAACGCAACAACAGTCAGCCGTATAAAATTTTCTGAGAATCTGTTACCAAAGATGATGTTTCAGGTGGTGCAACAGATTCTTATAGGCAAGAGGCTCCTCTTAACGCCTACCACGTTCCAAATACCGCAAAACTTTTGAAGAATGGTTTGCGCCGCGTCTGTAAAACCAATCCACTACACGTACAATTTGCAACATCATGACCTAGGCACTTATTTGTTTTTGATGTGTATTTACTTTTTTATATGACGAGAACATTTGCCTTATTAGATATATTAGGGACACTTGGAACCTACTGAACCTCTAAAACCACCTCTATTTATCGTATATTTAAGCATTTCAAACGTTTCAGACTAGTTTGTGATAGATGTTCAGCATCTTATAGATCGTTTTCTTTCCACCTTTGTAAGCACCACTGTATTGTCCGGATTAATTCGACCTCTAAAACCGGAAACACTACACAAACATTTTCAGTAACATAACTAAAGTTTACTACATGCTCGTAGACAGAGTAGCTGTAAGACCATTTCTCCCGTATGGTTATAAATTCAAGAGTGGCCCTGCATACAAATTGTGGCAAAGTGAACATTTTCTTTTATGTTTATAGTAATTATGCTTTTCTTTTTCCTAACTCCATGGCTACCTTTCTGAGTGTTGCCCAATACCTACCGTCCAGTACCTTCTTCCCTCCTATTTTACTTAAAACATCGGTTTTATATAAGTTTATTTATTTATTTGTTCTTATAAGTTATCGTTACTTTATAAGTCGCGCTTTAATTATACAGAAATTATGTTAGGTGATTTTAATCTATTGCTGCTTTTCTATATTTATTTTAATTCCGAATCGCGTTAGCTTTTGAATATCAATAAAAACTTTTTAAAACTTGACTTTTCCAATACTATCCAATTATATTTGTTACAATTAATAACTTTAGTTCATAAATAATTATTATAGTGTTAGAACTAAACCTTTCAAATATAACCTTCTTCATTTCCACGTTTTAACAGTCTCTAATTTTTTTTTACAAGCTTCTCCTTTTATTTCCATTTTATTAATTTTTATTATTTATTTTTAATTACGTAGAGTGCGTTGGCTCTTGGAGCTCATATTTGGGAGGTCACAGATCCAAATTCTGTGGCTGACTTACATGACTGAGGTTTTCCATGGTTTTTCTCGGTTCACTTGTAAAAAGAGCAAATATAATGATTTGTATTTCTCTGCCAGAGATTTAACTTTCATTTCATCTGCATAGAATGTGTGTGTGTGCGTGTGTGCGCGCGTGCGTGTGTGTGTGTGTGATGTCTTCAAGGCGGATGTATACTACATGTGTGTCCAGAGAGTGCTAACTCTCCAATGCAGGGGAATAACTTTTCAGTTCCAGGTAATCCACTGTCAACAATGAGAGCACATTCAATTTATATTGCGTTTATTTTACTTTTATATTTTTACCATATTATTTGCTTTTCTTAATGTTCCAGCTAATAGAATCTCGACATATTCTGTCAGTATTTTGCTATAAGAGCGATCTATCAAACATAGCTGTCTATTAAGAAAACGTTGCCAATAATGAGTTAGGTCGACTTCTTTGCTGTCTCGTGTTTTACATTTTGATAGTGTTTAACGCCTCTTTTTACTGCTGACCAATCGCATGAGACAAAATGAAAAAAAAAAATCGGAAATTATTTTTTTAAGGAAAATTTTTTAAGGAAAATTTTCAGACCTAAGTTTAGCGTACTACCATGACATTTATCAGGACTGAATAAAACCGCTCACGAGTCATTGTCTTTAAGACCTTAGCCACGCTATTACTCACAGACAAACTTTGGGAAATGGGAGACAATCACTTTTTTTTTTTTTGTTTGTTTTTGCTGACACCTCCTTCATGAGTTATGTATCGGTTTCAGGAGCGCATTGCACATGAAAGTGTACGCCAAAATCCTTATTCGCTCTGTAGCACTGCTATAGTAATTTGTTGCACATATATTACAATCAGTTGCACACTGCACCTAAGATTTGTTGTTCTATATAGTATGCATTCAGTCCGTATTACCCCCCTCCCCATCACCAAGGGTACCGAGGCTGTTAAGGCGCGGTCTTATGAACGGGAGCTCTGGGGTTTGAATCCCACCTGGACCTGGCTGACGATTTTTTCAGGTTTTCCTGTCTTCATAAATGCAAATGCCGGTGAGGTACCCTAAACTTAGGCCTGGAACGCTTCCTTCTTTTAAAACGTCCTTCCCCAATTTGTTGTTTCATTTCATGTATCATGTTCACCGTCTGTGATGCCTCAGTATTTAAAAAGGCGTCAAACACCATAAAAAATATCCGTTTTCACAGCAGCCGTACGTAGGTTTGAAGTTCTGTGTATGCAGAACGTACTTCCGTAACTGATGCATCACTTACTTGTGTAGCAATATGTAGTTTGAACATGATGGAGCGCCACCGCACATAAACACTAATGTGCATGTTAAGAACTCCGTGAACATTGGATAGGAAGAGCAGGTCCTGTTGCTTGGCCGGCGCGATTGCCGGTTAACACTATTTGGGAGGGGGGAGGCTTTAGAGTATGTTTACACCAGAGCGGGAATGATTGACGGAATTGTAAACTTTCATTGTGGAAAAACAATCTTGGTACTCAATTGCCAGAAAATGCATGCATGGAAAACATAATTTCGTTTCAGTGAACATCACGTTCCCCAACAAAAATGATAAGCATGATGTACCGTTTCTCAGAGTTTGTCGCACACCGAAAATATGCACATTCTCAGTGCCTCTTTCTTCTGTCAGTCTTAGCCACATCTAGAAAACATATGATGACGCCAGTTGCAGATGCTCCCTCGAGTCTGCATTACAGCAAATATTTATATTAGCAACACTCCCTCGTCATTGTTCCAGTCTCAAGAGCGATATGGGCGTCTCATTAGTTACAGGAAACAAAAGCGACACACGAGGAAGTCGCGAGTTTCCTGGCTTTGTTCTGCAAGAAAAGCAGCTGTCTCAAAATCCTCATTTGGGCGGGACGCCAACGTTCCTGCTCCAATATTTAGGAAAATTAGAGCTTCTAAATCCATAATGAAGTACACATTTTACATTAACAATACAATAATTATAATGCAAACAAGACTACTGATTTAAAGCCTACGAAACGAAAATATACATATCAGGTAGAAAAAATATCCATTTAGAGCTCTGATTATGTTGGAATTGTGATTATTAGTATAAAATACATATTAAAGTTTTTATTTTGGCAAAATTAATAACATTTGATATAATGAATTATTATAAGCTATGTTAGAAGCCGGAAATTTGACAAGTATAAACTTTCCTTTATAGGTAAATGTTTAATGATTCTAATGTCCTAAGAAAACCATATTAATGGGTCATCGACAAGTTTCTCCACACTCGGGTAATGTGCACTGCAAAGGAGAAAGCTGTTACTTCTAAATTTATGACATTCCTTCATTTGATTGGGTAATCCGCCCATTGCTAAGATTTAGACTTTCAGTGTGTGCTTGCTTTGGTGGTTAAGTGTAAATAACTATACGCTTGGTGCGCGATCAGTGCTGCCACCCGAATTGGCTTCACTAGTGAAATGTCAGCTATGCAATGACTGCGGAACGACTTCACCAAGACCTTTACTAGTGCTGCTGTTCCAGTAGAAGAAGATTGGGATATTCATCGAATCAAAAAAGATCCACATACACTGAGATAATTTGGAGCTTGTTGACCAATTGTATGTATAAAATATATTTATACTTGATATTCTGTAAATTCTTACTGCATTATATTACTAATAGTATACTGTCGCACAAAAGTATCTGGAACTGTACTGTAATAAGGAGACCTTTAGCATGCATCCATAAAAGATTAATCTGCTCCATATGACGAGAGAAACAAAGAAGTTTATAAAATTTTGCTTTAAGTTCATTTTAACAAATAATAAATTGAGTATATAAGCATAAAAGAAGGCACTCCACTAAACATAATAAAGGAGATTAAGACAATGCCATTTGGAAATTTAGAAAAATTTCTCATTGAACTGGAATAATCTAACGCATAACATGAGCATATATTCCTCACAAAAGTACAATATAATTATCAAACCCAAAATACAGAAAATATCCAGTGCCGGAAAGCAAAGTGAATACAGCAACAACTAATAAATTGCATACTTGGGGTCATTAGATCGAACAAATAAGAGAAAATGGAGTTGGCCCATGCTCAGTGGTAATCAGCTAGGAGGTCTCATCCTCATGGAATGATTGCGACAAAAAGAAACTAATCGTTAATAAAGCCTTCAGCAGAAACCAACTTGTCCCTCGATGTCTCCGGACCAATTCAAAAATAGCTGTGGCTATAAGACCAAAGAGTCACTAACCTAGAGAGATCAATATTTATAGTCACATGCTCGAACCAATGAGTAACGACCACGGTTCTAAAACTCTCCGGGAAGTCAACATACTTGAAGACAAAAGGAAAGGTGAATAGGAGAAAGGAAAGCGTGAGAATGGTGGATAACGATTCGTGACTTATAACATCACAGATAGAGAATTTAATTTAGAGTTTTTATACTAACAAGCAAGTATCTAGCGTTCACAATTTCAGAATTACAAACCTGTATTTTACTCATACTAAGCACAACAATAAAGCCAATTTAGGGTAATGAGAATTCATTCAATCCAGTCACTAATAATTATTGTCATATGCTTTTTAATTCATTTTGATATTATCTACATGCAAGAGGCCTAGTGTGACGCCACCATGTCGCTGGAAAGAAAGCCCCGTTAATGGAGTTTATCTCTAAAGGCGCAATTGCTGGTTGAATTCTTTGCTGCAACCTACTGTCGTTAGTTTATTGTTGTATAGCAAAACAGCTTCCATTGGAAAGTGCATAAAAATCTACCTTAGAGCTCGGAGTCTACTGATTTTGATTGTCATCATTTCTTAAATATTTGTTGAGAAGGGATACAATGTTTCCTTGGTCCAGGCTGATACTGGAACGTGTGCTGTCAGCATCATCTTCCTTTCAATTGACATCTTGTAACACAACCCTTTCTCAGAAATTTAAGCACTTTAGACTAAAGAAATTTGAGAAATGCTGACTTCTATCTTCTTGGAAACCGTATCTGTATTACGAGGGTCATTCAGAAAGTAAAGTTACAATATTTTATGTAGGATCAAAAAATCCTTGTATTTAATTGAAATTCACAGGATACTTCAAATTATTAAACTGTTTTTCAATGTAATCGCCGTCGAGATCGATACACCAGCTTTTGTATGCTTGTCATAGAACTTCGCCGCCAGCTCTTTCAGTCGCTTCTTCACAGTTTTCTTGACCTCCTGATCGTTGGAAAAACGTTTCCCACCCCAAAACTCCTTTAGTTTAGTCCCAAGGCGCCAAGTTGGGTAAATAGGGGAGGTGGGTGAGAATATCCCATTCAAAGGATATCAGCAGCTCCTGTAAAACGCGCGATGTGGGGCTTTGCGTTGTCATGCAGGAGGCTGCCTCCCCTGGTCAGCATTCCCCTTGTGCGGTTCTGAATGGCTCTTCGGAGTTAATTTAGGGTAGTTCAGTAAGCCTCTGCATTAATGGTAGTCCCTTTAGACATAATATCCACCAAAAGGGTCCCCCTTATGGCCCCCCCCCAAAAAAAAAAAACAGAAGTCACGACTTTTCCTGTTGAAGGGGTCGTCTTGAACATTTTGGTGACTGGGGAAGATGAATGACGCCACTGAAGTGATTTTCTTTTGGATTCTGGAGTGTAGTGACGCACCCACGTCATATCCTCGTCACGATAGAGTCCAGCAAAGCTTCTCCCTCCTGTGCAAAACATCCAAAAATTCGGCGCGGCGGTCAGGCGTTTTTGACGGTGCTCCGGCGTGAGCATTCTGTGCACCCATATCGCACACAGCTTCTTGTAACCAAGTTTTTCAGACACAACATCACCAAAGAGACTTCGCGAAATGTCAGGAAAGTCATGGTTAAGTCGTCAAGCGTCAGACGGCGGTGACGCATTGTTCTGCAATTTTTTGTACAAGTTTGTCAGAAATGACTGATGGTCCCCCACTCCTTGGCTTCTCTGAACAACCTAACCCACTTCGTTACATGTTGTCGACTCATCACATCACTACCATAAACTTCCACGATCTTCCGATGGATATTCGCAGCGTATTGTTCTGCAAAGTCAAAAAACGGATAACCGCGCGACGACCTCTCCAGCGGAAGAATTTACTGTGACTGAACAAAATGGCCGACAAACACGCGAGACCAAACAAACTGACCTTTCGGTTCCACCCTACACGCCAGGTGCGCCAACTTCGAAACAATCAATTTTCCCCAGCATTAGAAGCCCTTGTAACCTTACTTTCTGGATGGCCCTCGTATGATTCTAAAACCTCTAATTGAATCATGATATAGGTATGTTCTTGAGGGATCATACATTTCAATGTAATATTGTCACTTGTTTTCTAAATGCGGTCTTCCAATATACATCTTCTGATTTCCATGAAGGACTTTGAAGAGGAAGCATTATCTTTTCTATTAGCAGTAATGGTAATGACATTTTATTGTGATATTTATTAAAATTTAAATCATTGCAACTCTCGCATGCGTCTTGAGGTCGTACATACCGATACTGTGTATATAATACAAACAAGCAATCAATTTTTCTATGACATCATACAACAGTGCACTTAAATACCCCTGAGCCCCCTTTCCTTACTCGCCCTCCATCTCGCCACTGTTTTCCGCGGTCATTCACTTTTTAACAGTTCTTCGTCTAAAATTAGCCCAGTTTGTGTGTGTATTCTTAATACCCCAATACTTCCAGATAGACGCTCAAACTTGTGTTGAAATCTAGAAATTGTGGTAAATATTCCTTCCTTAAGGTAACTATGAAGTGTAAATCTAGCAAATAATGCAGCAGTATATATTTTACACTGTATCTCCGAAAAGTTTAAAGCTATCAATATGAAACTTTTGAGAGATATTAAGAAAACCTAACTAAAGATGCTCTGTAAATTTTAATACCCTAATACACATAAAATTTTTAAAACTTTTAAAAATTAAAAAACTGCATTTTTCTTATAAACTATTGGTGGAATTATGATTTTTTTACTTAAACTGTATACAATATGATATTCTGGGAACTAGAATAATGTATCTATGCTAGTTGCTTGGAAAGAAATTAATTTTAAAATTAAAAAATAGAAATGTTTTAAATTATTGGTATTGCTTTTTATAAACTAATAGTGATATTTAAATACTTCTAGTTACCACACTCACATTTACAAACATTGTGTGCAAATTTTTAACAAGATTTGTCCAGTCAATCCAAAGAAAAATAGCCATTTATGTAAAATTGTCAAATTACAGGGAAATAAGATTAATTTTTGTACTCTCCTTGTCTTCCTGCATTGCGCTAGAGTGTCCCAGATATCGCTTTCTCCACACAGCAGACTAATTTTTCTGTTAAAAAATTTTATGCGCCTTGATGGACCACTTCTTCCTCCTTCCTATAAATATATGAATATTCCTCCCTTTCCTAAACCTAAATTATTTGAGACTGCAATCTATGCATTGGCCTCAATGTTAGGAAGCAATCGTCTGTTAACCATTTTTCGTCCACTGCGCATAATTTCGGTCCCCCTAACCAAATATTGTCGGTTAAAACAGCACCCGTCTCTTATCTCTGTGAGAGCATATGAAATTTGCACACTAGGTAAAAAAAAAAAAAAAACAATTTGAATGCTTGATTTGATTACAGAGTCAGCTACCAGTCCGAGTAACGGATGATCATAGCAGGACGGAGCTGCAGCTCATGAAAAACGTGCTATATTTTATGTATTTACACTGTTTCTCTACCGCCACGGGTGAACGAGGCCGTTAGCGGGCGAATTCGTGAGTGGGAGGTCTGAGGTTCTATTCTTGCCAGGACTGAGGCTTTTTCCATGTTTTCTTTTGTCCTCATAAATGGCAAATGTAGGGAGGTACCTTAAACCTTTCCTTTCTTAAAAAGAAATATTTCCAAATATTTCATTTCACGTACCACCATTGTCCACCTCACTGTGTTGCCTCAACAGTAAAACGGGGCCTTAAACACTATTAAAAATTCTGTGTTAACCTAAATCACTATTAGATTTAAATTTTAAAGATAATTACGTTGAAATTAATGTTACGTTTTTAACAAATGGTTGATATTACTACAGTATGTTAAAATTATTTGTAAATATTATATTTGCATGTGGTTAATGCTTTTTTGGATTTAAATGTCTGCAAAGTAAAATAGGTTTCCCAAATTCAATGTATTATGATTATCCAAATAAATATGCTTCCGTAAAAATTAACCAATTATTTTAAAACCTTCGAAATCTTTTTAAACTTAAAAAAAAAAAAAACAGTTATTTTGGAATGTAAGAACATTTGAGGATACGACTGGCGATTTGAATTTATAGATGTAAAACTAACAAGACCAACACAGAGTTTAATTCTTTCCCAATATATCCTTTCATCTCATGTATCATCAGCGTCTACCGCCTGTGATGTCTCAGTAGTAAATAGGAGAGTTAAAACCAACTAAAAATATTAAAAAATAAACCAGAGTTGCTTAATACAATACAGAATATAACTATTTGGTTTCAGTTTTTTTTAACAAAGTAATACACTTCTCTACTACTCAAATTAAATTCAAGGTCAAAGGTTAAAGCGGTCTTTCTACTTACAGTGGCAGCTCTGTCACTTTGGCAACACAACCTCTCACTTACCTGAAAAAGAAAGAGAAGATTGAATAAGACAAATGAAAGCGTGTAAAGCGAAGCGTAAAACACGTGATAGCCTTGCCCATCGTCACGTCTTCCTAGCTACTAAATAGCGGTTTGCTAAGATATAATAGGAAGTTTTCAGACAACTATGCTTGCGGGGAACTGTCAAAAGAGGAAAAGGAATATAGACTTAAGCTTAACAATTTAGGAGCGCTTGTCAATAAATGAAGAGCGATATTAAAGTAAAATATTACAGGATTTAGTGTAGTTCAAGTATAGAACAGTTGATACCGACGAAAAATAAATAGCTCATTCTGAATAAAGCATTGTTTTAAGAACTGTTGCTTCAAAAGACAAGTTTAAGAGGAACTCTTAGTTATAGATAAATGCTTACAGATTAAACTTCTTTTAAAAAAATTGAAATTAAACTGTAACTTATATGAATATATTTAACTTTATCAAATCGATAGTTTAGTGTTATCCAGTAACGTAATAGCCAAGTTAAGTTTTGATACTTCAGTTTTGATAGTTTTTAAATATCACCCTACACATGTATTGATAAAACTGCTGGAAAATATTAATATACAGTAACAGACGCTTTCAAGGAACCGGTACCGCCACGGACGCGTGACCAGGAGGTTTGGGGTTCGATTCTCGCCAGGACCGTCCTCTAGTAAAACTGTGTTTGTAATAAAGACATCGATATGGCACAAGCGTCTACTCCCTCTGGTAAAGCGATGTTGATCAAGAAAACGTGATTTTGCAAAGTTGTATCCCCTTATATACGACATTCAAAATGTACCCACGTGGTCACAAAGGCTCACAGAGTTCAGAGCATAGTGCCCACGGATTCCTGAGTCTTTAAAATATTTAAATACCATTTGGTGAGGTCTAGAGCTCCCAAACGCGTCTACTTTAAATCCATCACCTCTTTGACTCCTTATTGGGGAGCTCATGAGCATACAATGTAATGACGCCATCGCCGACACCTGTTCCCCTTCTACCTTTTAACGAATTTGAAGCATCTCCAGCAACTAAGATACAAAGGACTCATTGTTCGGACATCTGCATGCACTTATCTTTTGTCACAATAGAGAGACCCATTACTCCAGCCATTATCAGTAGAAGAGAGCAACAAAAGATTACAAAAAGCAACCTTTTCCCTATTGTCATAGTATTACATCCAGGTAGCCATGAATACATTTTCGAAGTACATGAAATGTTCCTGTTTGTTATTACAAGCTATTATTTAATAATAATTATTCTTTGACTTATCTAAATACTCACTTTTGGACATGCGTTGGTGAGAGGACCTGTTATAATTCTCAATATGAGTGAAAAATATGGCATTCCACCTAACAATTGAAAGTTAGAGAGCTGTTGGAACAGTATAAGGAATTGGGGTAGCTTTTTAAATGTCTTGAAGACATTCTAATTCTACTTTGAATAATAAACTATTCTCTAGCTATACTACACTATCATCTGTAGTACTCATTAGAATATACTTCACGTCATGAACAGTAATTATTCGCATAACCACAAGCATTTACAACTTTGTAGAACGAAATTATTTTCCATTGCAGTCTGGAGCAATTGTTCAACATCTAGACTTTTTTTAAAGATGCATGTTATTTAATTATTTGTTTTTACTTCATAAACCTGGTGGGGAAACATTGATGTATACATTTATTTATTATTAATAATTAAATTAATATGTGAGAGGACGGAATATCCAAGAGAAGGTTCGAACACAAAATTGACATGCAATTAAAATAGGAAGTTCTTTTATTTTAACTAGCAAATAGATTTCTCTTGCTACATCCCACCCTAGTAATTCTGTGTGATTCTGCGTATGACGCACACATGCGAATAATGTCCAGCCTCTGCAGGGTAAAGCAAAGCAATTAATGAAAATATCAAATATAACGACGTCTTCTTAACCCTTTATAAAATAGATGGGCGTTGCTTGTCGGGAAACTCTCTTCCAGTGAAGGCAACACTTTAGAGCATTTGGATGCAATAAGGCACTATATCGTTGAAAGAGAATCAAGCTTATCTGCTAAACTCTTTAACGTGTAACCAACCACAGTAGCCAGAGTCCGTAACTCTGCACATTTGTTAATGGAATTCCCAAGTAATACAAGCAGTTCCCTTTTGCGAAACAGCACATTCATTTCAGCTGTGTTTGCCTATTTTCTCTTAAGCGCATGATACGCTTGGCATATGTCTAAAACTGTTCCTCCTGCATGACGTATTGCCTTAGGGACACCGATGACAGCATCTATGACAAGGACATTTCGGAACTAAAATATTGGGTACCCAACATTAATGAATAGTTGTTCCTATTCATATCCAGCCAAAAGCGCCTGGAGCAAAATTCTATACATTAACAGCCTGCGACAGGAAGTGCAGATCCAGCAATATGTTAAAATACGAGTATCTAAAATACATGAAGGGACACTGATAAATTCTATTTCTAATACGAAAAGTTCGTTGTGTGTAAAAGAAATCTTTATCTACTAAACTTAATCTATTAAATGCAGTGTCCTAGGAACCCCATGCATTTTTTTCAAGTTAATACTGTAATGTACTTTCATGCATTCATGCTATATTGATTGCGTCTTATAAGAGTTTTAGAAATTAAGCAAAATTGGACGTTATGTATGTTTCTTTCGTGTACTTTTCTCTGCAATATTTAATTATAAAATGACAAAAAAAAAAAAAATCAATGCACAGATTTATACTTGTTCATATTTATCCTCTTCTATTTTGATATCTATGTTAAATGTAATTTGCTTTAGCTGTTAGTGATTCTGACCTGCTGAATTTAGTGCTCACGCGGGTTGTTAAATAGCTGCTGCCAGCCCTTACTGTGTAAAGTGAATCGTCAATTCTGGAAAAGTATGCGGCAATTCTAGAACACCATGCATATCTAACAAATATGTACGAGTTGATCCATATAAAATCGGACCACTTACAAATTGGTATTGCAGTTTTTAATGCTTTTTAACGCCTGTTTTACTACTGAGGCACCACAGGCGGTGGACACTGACGATACATGAAATAAAATGATATATTGGGAAAGGATTTTTATTTAAGTAAGGAAACGTTCCAGGCCTAAGTTTAGGGTACTTCCCCGGCATTTGACATTTGCGAGTACTGAGGAAAACCTGGAGAAAAACTTCAGTTAGGCAGGATGGTCCTGGCGGGATTCGAACCCAGACATCCCGCTCACGAGTCCGCGCCTTAACGATCTCGGCCACTCGTGGCGGTGGTATTGCATTGAAAACCTTATACATACACATATAAAAAGGATATATATATATATGTGTTAAAAATCTTTTTTTTTTTGTTTTTGTTTTTTTGTTTCAATGCAATGAATGTATAATATATTGTGACATATGGGGATTTACAGTGTGTGAAGATGTATTGTACCAATTAAGTTTGTTAAGAAGTAGAATTTACAGTTGGAAAGATTACGTAACAAATTTGTGTCCGTACTTGCGCAACTTAGAGATTAGCGTTCCTAAATGGATTTCGAGAGTCTAATGTGCGAGCTTGAGGAGAGAGACCTGCCGCCGATTGCTCCGGGGTAGCCATCTTGATTGCGTCCATCATGAGTGTAAGAATTGCTTATAAATGCAGTTTGCCTATAGTTTAAATAATGCCTATTTGCTCGGTGCTTAACTAGGTCTTGTATTTTCATAATGAGTAATGATGGCTAGGGTTTCTTTAGATTGGTGTGGTAGCTATGTCTCTAGTCCCAGTTCAGTTTGTTAAATAATTACAGAATGATATTTTAGGCGAGTGGGTAGGAGGGGGTAACGACAATATTTATGAATATCAGTAATTTCAAAGGACATTAACTTTGACCTTTGTTAAGAATTATTATTATTATTATTATTATTATTATTATTATTATTATTATTATTATTATACACCACCTTCATTAAATACGTACTTCACATACAATTTTTATTTAACTATCTTTTGAACGGAAAACAGTAAAGCAGTAAAACATTAAAAATAAAAATATCACCTGATTTCTCAATGTGACAAAAAAAAATCAAGAATAGCTCCCATAAAAATAATTTCCTTAAATTACAATTGAACGCGCTGCCCTTGCTAGTTGCGTTTGCGTGCTGCCAAGCGAGAAGTCACACCTACTACGTTAACTTGAGAGTGCTGGCTGTATGATTGATTACTCTTTGCATGCAGGACCGGGATAAGGCTATTATCGCTAGGTATTAAATTAGTATGTTTACCATAGTTTACAAATCTAAAAACTATTATTTTGCGATTTATTTAAATATTTTTATACTTTGTTGTATTTGGGAGTAAACCACTTAAATATGCACTAAACAGATTTTCTTGTAATCTTGTAAATCAATTTCTATGTTTATAAAGCATTTTTAGAAAATATGAACTTTAAAACTTTAAAATGAGTTTCGAATTTCTATTTTAAGGCATTCGAGAGGTATATCTCAGTGAATAAAACAGGGTAATTTTGGCAAATTTTTGCATTACAATTACCGATATAGTTAAAAAGTATTCTTTGTTATATGTTGTAGTAGAATAAAAAAATATAAAATGTGTGAAAATATGAGGTCAACACTGTTTTAATTCTTCGTCCAATTTTACACGGAACAACGGTATTCGAATTCTTAGCCAGCTTCAACAATTTCCTTTAATGAACAAAGAAAATATCAACACCGGACTGTCTCGAAAGAAGAATACACCTTTGGATGTATATGAGGTTTCTTAAACACTAGTTTAGCTAATTATAAATTGTTCCTGCAACCCTTTTATCTTCCTCCGGCAGTGAGTCATATTTATTGGGTCTTTTTATGAAAATCCTATTTGAGGAACTTAATTGTTGAATTTGAATACATTTCTTTGATGTGAGAGAATCACAGTGTTATGAATCTTTTGGTTGTCCTTTTATATCTAAATCGCAATGACAGGTGCACAGTCACGACCCAAAAATTACAGACATCTCTTCAAAAGGTAGTAAAACTACTTGAAATGATCATTCAGAGTAATTTCTGATCAACATCTATGTGGTATATATACTCTAGTTAATGCACGATGTGATATATATTAAGACATATACAAAGATTGCATCTTCCAATCAAATAGTTGATTCAAATGTTTTGTTGCGTCGACGATTTTTGGAGTAGTCATGGAGACAACAGCAGGGTGTTCATCTTTAATCTCTCTTAATAAGGACAGATCCCTCCTCTCTTTGATGAATTCATCATATTCGCATAATATTATCTTTCTGTCAACCCTTTCTTTTTTTTTTTTTTTTGAATAGTATTTAACGCCCGTTTTTACTACTGAGGCACCACAGGCGGTGGACACTGATGATATATGAAATGAAATGATATATTGGGAAAGGATTTTTTTTTTTTTTTTTTTTAAAGGAAGGAAGCGTTCCAGGCCTAAGTTTAGGTACCTCCCCGGCATTTGCCAGTTATGAAGACTGAGGAAAACCTGGAAAAAACCCCAGTCAGGGAGGACGGTCCTGGCGGGATTCGAACCGCAGACCTCCCGCTCACGAGTCCATGCCTTAACGACCTCGGCCACCCGTGGCGGTTCAACCCTTTCAAAAACAGATACCGTATCAATATTATAAATATCATAAATAAGAAAAGTTATATTTATATGAATATTAGAATTATTATATGTATGTCTGTTTCATGAGAGAGAGAGAGAGAGAGAGAGAGAAAGAGAGAGAGAGAGATCGGGGTTTCAAAATATAGAATCTAGTTTAGGATAAGCAATATTCTGAGAATTCGTGTCCATGGGATATTTTGTAACTTTAGAATTGAAGAATTAGGCGTTCTTATTAATGTTGTTGTTGGTTTCTATTGTTTTTATTAATTTAAAAAATTAAGTATTTTGCAAGAGCATGAACGGTCTTGCAATCCATACGACTGTGGTATGCAATATATATATAGTTTAACTAGGAATAAAAAATACTAACTAAAACTACAAATGTCTGGTTTAGGATCTCAGGCCTATTTTGTGTCAATTGGGAGCTGAACTTCTCAACTTTATTTCCGGCATCCAACGTTTCTTCCTCCTTTTTGTAATGAGAAATGGCACAGTATAGATGGAAATATAGAATTCGGTATATCTATTCAAATAAGAACATATATTAAATAACTGGGCATTGTTTTATATTTACCGAGTCTTATTTTGCTTTTTTTTTTTTTTTTTTTTTTTTTGAGTAGTGTTTAACGCCCGTTTTCACTACTGAGGCACCACAGGCGGTGGACACTGATGATACATGAAATGAAATGATAAATTGGGAAAGGATATATTTTTTTTTTTAAGGAAGGAAGCGTTCCAGGCCTAAGTTTAGGTACCTCCCCGGCATTTGCCAGTTATGAAGACTGAGGAAAACCTGGAAAAAACCCCAGTCAGGGAGGACGATCCTGGCGGGATTCGAACCGCAGACCTCCCGCTCACGAGTCCATGCCTTAACGACCTCGGCCACCCGTGGCGGTATTTTGCTTTTCAACACACGCAAACTGCGTCCGAGGCAAACAGGTCATATTACACACTCTGACAGTCAAGGACGCGTATTGCCGCTGATAAGACCGATTGATGCTCGCTTAGATTTGGAACAGTGAAGAGTTACTGTGTTAACTTATTACGTTTCATTTCTCTGTTTCCCATGGCTCAAAAATAACACAGAACTTTTTAAGAAATGAACATGCTGCACTTGTAACTGGGTGGTATCGGTGCTGGATTACACCCATTGCGAAAATATCTTTCATGGCTAGCACAATAGCGGGGGTCAGCTGTACGTCAGTATATTCTGCAATAAAATTTCTAAATGTCATTCCTTTAAGATTATTGAAGTGAACACCTTACAGGCCATCGACTCGCAAGGATAAATTGTATCTTCTGTGAAAAAGGTAAGCACGATTTCAGTACCGCGAGGTGTGTGCAGATGCACTGTGCGCTTCCGGTTGCCAGTTCGGTAGGCGTGCGGGGAATAAGAAAACGAATTCTCCATATGCGGAATGTTCCCTTTTGTACTATCCTTTAATAATATGGCTTAAGCCTTCTAGTCTGTTGAAATCGGCCATTTCAACTATTTTATTCCTTTAGCCTCTTGGTCTATACTGGAGTAACTGCGAGAGAATTCGATCTGGACTGTTCACAATACACGTCCTTTGAATTTAATTGCATAATTATAGTATCCAAAACACATGAAATCTAATTCACTTTTATTTTCTACATTTTTTCGCTGGTCTAATGTGAATAACTTCTAATGATTTCAACAATCTCATTACTGAAACTTCAATCTTTCTTTATGCTGTGCAGTCATCGTCCATGAGACTATAATACCGTTCCAAGTGACATTACTAGTTTTTTTTTATTCAACATTTATTTATAGTCCAACATGCCATATCCCGCTCTAAGACATAATATTTTTATTTCTGAAACTTCTTTTCCTCCGCCATTGTATAATGTCACATATTTCATTTCAAGAGGTAATATTGGAACCCCAATATGCTGTAAAATTTTAAATTATCTCTAATTATATACTTTTTAATTGGTCCTTTTAGCTGTATTTTGAGAGTTTATTATTTTAAGGAACTATTCTAAAGGAAGATATATGCTTTCACAACTTTAGTTTTTAGAAGATATTTAAAATTATATTTATCGGCAATAACATTCAATTAAGAAGATATCATTATTAAAACTGAATATTTTATCTGGCTTAGAACCGCCTCGGGTAGCCGAGGTCTTGAGACGCGGACTCGTGAGCGAGAGATCTGGGTTCGAATCCCGCCAGGGCCGTCCTCCCTGACTGAGGTTTTTTGCACGTTTTCCTCCGACCTCGTAAATGGCAAATGCCGAGGAGGTACCCTAAACTTAGGCCTGGAACGTTTCTTTCCTTAAAAAGAATCCTTTCTCAATTTATCATTTCATCTCATGTATCATCAGTGTCCACCACCTGTAGTGCCTCAGTAATAAAAACGGGCGTAACAAAATAGTAAAATATCTGGCATAGCTGATATGGCATCTCTAAACAGTCATTGTAAAACATTAAGCAAATTGCATATATATCAAACAAACTATTTTGGTCTATCTGTGTAGGTTTGTATGAATAGGGGACTATCGTATCGCATATCTGTTTCTTTTATCAATATCCTCGTGTCCGAGCAAGAGGTACACTCGTCGATTGCGCGAAGTTTAATAAGTTTTTGCGCAGAAAGGTATGAAAATAGTCGAAATTTTGCAAATATTAAAGGAACAGTTTTGGGTTAAGATGCTGTGTAGGATCCAAGAGTATGAGTGGGACAAAAGTTTCACAAAAAGACGAGAAACAGTGAAAATGAAAGTCACCCAATGTCTATCTAGTCACATTCGGTACCATACCAAGGCGATCGACATTTGACGATTTATGAAATCAGGTTGGAATAAGTTATAGGAGTGTTCAATCCATAATTTCGACAAGGTGGGTTTCTCAAATTCTCACCAAGAATCAAAAGGCTAAACATGTCGATCGTGTCTACAGACTTTTGGTCAAATAACGCAATTAAAAGAAATGTTTCTGCATCGCAAACTGCGACGAAATAGGGACATATCTTTATAATACTCAGGGTGAAGGAAAAGAGAGAAATCCACCCGTCTAGACAAGGACTGACCTATCAGTTGAAAAAGTTCTTACAGTTTTCTCAGACTCCCGAACATTTTGCTCGACGACTTTCTTCATGAACGTTTAACAGTCAATGCAAGACTTCAACTTGCGTATCAGCAAAAACGACGTCAACAAGGTGTTCCTGAAGTTCTCAAAGACAACGCCTGTCCGAACATGGTTGCTTTGACAAGGAAATTCATTAAACAGCATTGGAACATCCTTGCAATTATCATATGTTTGAACTGTTGATCGAAGCACTGGAAGATGAAACCCAAACCCACTTTATCTAGGAAGCTTTCTTCTTCAGGATAGATGTACTTATAAATCTGGAAATTATGTATAAAAGGTTTACGATTTTTATTTAATTTACTTGAAATTGATTATAAAATAATTAAGTTCATATTTATTCACTCCATCGTTAAAGGATAGCTCATCTCAAAAGGAATGAAAATCCGCATTCCTAATTTAATGAATGTTCCACTCGTTATTACATAAAACACCAATGAACTAAACACAGAAACATTCCCTATGTCGCTTAATTTGCGCATGGAAAATCAGGGGAAGTTGCAATGTTGCGGTAATGTTTTTATTACAGTCAGTAACAGTATCGGCTATCTCCGTTTCCAATAGAGGACAAATCAATTGCAAGAACAGGTGGTGTAGGCTGTAGCGTTTTAGTGTGTTGCTACACAAACCTGCTTAATTAAAACTTTTGTGGCGCAAAATGGAGCTCGAATGTATGTATTAATGCATTTGGTTATAATATATATGTAAAAACAGCAAATCTGTGGCGATCAATGCAGCTCTAATATGTTCTGATTAAATTAAAATCAAATGGATACCAAGGAAAAAACTGTGTATTATTTTTGTACAAAAACCTGATCATTACAGATACTGTATTAATGCCAGTGTTTTAAAAAAGATGCAACAAGGTTTAGTATAATTTTCATTTAATTTGATACATTATTACACACTGTTTACACTATTAACAATTGCGAGGTTAAAATTTATTTCCAGCCCCAATGTAAATATATCACAGTATTTAATTACTTCATTAGTAGTCGTTTTATTTGCACGTCGTTACTATTATTAAGTTTTTATCCAATACTGAAACAAATTGATTGATCAAATTTATTAGAATTTTACCGCAAGAAAGGACGTCACTACCATGGAGCGAGTTTTATCGCTATAATCAGTTAAAATAGTTCGCCGTGGAGAGAGAGTGAGAAACTGTGCTCTGTCGTAGTTCTGTCAGTTTGTTTACAAAATGCAGTCATTTGTTTATTATTATTAGTGTATTTATTTACAAAATATATTTGTTACAAATCCAGCTCATCCATGTCATACGGTCCTGGGATAGTATGTGCTTCCCCAATACATTAGGAAATACATGAAAGTACACTAACCAAAATTTTACAAACAGTATATAATACTTATATAAATAAATGAATATATATAATAGATTATTTCAAAATACATACATAAATGAACAGAGAAGAAAACAGTGCAAAAGTAAATAACTTACTCCCATACATAAATAAATAATTTCAAAGATACTGTGACTAATGTTTCCCAACCCCCGTTCCCGGTTGCTGCCTTTTCCATTCTGAGCTGTCTCATTTTAATTAAAAACTTAACTACTCCCTGCTCCTCCTTCCTATCTGCCAGTAAATTTTAACAAACGGGGCATGTAGACAACTTTCTTCATTCTTCTGTCCCTTTGCTGTACGCCCTTACGTCCCCCCGATTCTTTCTCCGCACATGAACGGCAGATTCTCATATGCTCTGTGTCTGTTACTTTATCATCCGCCACGCCATGTTGCAGAGTTTGGCCCCTGTTTGGATGTAACGTTCCATCCCCCTCCGATTTTCAGCTCCGATTGGGTCTTCAGCGAACATTTTTCTGCACACTCCGAAAGAATCAATCAATGACTTTATCTTACAAGTAGAAGTTACTTGGTCCCGAGTAGTCCCAAGCGGCAGCGGAGACATCCGACAGATTACGAGTTCCAATTCTTAAAGCAAATACTTTTCACTCCAAGAATGAATCTCTGGTAGCTCAGTGGGTTATAGCTCCGTGGTATTAATTTGAAGGTCCTGGTTTCAAATCCCTATGGGTAAATATGCTTTTCTTACTTGTAACCGTTTTCTCTCTCTCACGATAAATATTACTACTTTTTTTAAAAAATACTACTACTCCATAATAACACTTTTTCTAAACTACTCTTAATCCAATAAATGCTATTGTTATACTTTAATTTAAGTTAGTTTAATTTAACAAAAGCAATAGAACGTACAAATAAATATAGGTTACATCAGATTTGTTTACGTTTAACAAAAAATAATAGAACATAAAAATTAATATTACTCCATAATGACAATTTCAAACTCGTTACTTTTTTAATTTGTTAGGTTAGGTTGGGTTACGTTAGGTTAGTTTAAGTTTAAAAAAAATAATAGAGTACAAAAAATTTATAATACTCCATAATCACAATTTATAACTCGTTATTTATTTTTTTTAATTTGTCAGGTTACGTTAGGTCAAATTAACAAAAAATAATACAACGAAAAAATTATATTGCTCCATAATAACAATACTCATTTTTTGTTTGTTTGTTTTTCTTTTTCTTTTATCTTTTTAATTTTTTCTGCACTATTCTTATGTGAATAAATGCAGTTTTTTACATTAGTTCTGTTTAAGTTTAACAAAATCAAAAACACAAAAATAGTACATAAAACTTTATATAGTTCATAACAACAGCGTTTCCATACGAAAGTATGGCAGTTGCTGGCTGCCGCTCGAGATTGGGTAACTTTCACACGTAAGATTAAATTATTAATGTCCCTTAGGCATTTCTTAATTTTTCTCCAAACCCCCCTCCTGTTTCTCCGCTCTGCGATTCAAATGTTACCTATTCCTATATTTTCCAGACCCCTCCTTAATTTAGAAATCCAGGTCTTATTTCCCCCAATTCACAACTGCTCCTGATAGCAGATCGCCCTAATTAGCGTCTGATCTCCGTGAATAATTCTTAGCCATAGTTCACTATTCGGATCCCGCATTCTATAATCTCGCTACAGGCACCTAATTCTCTAAGGATTGCGGAATTTGCTGTACCCCTCCGCACTATTAAAACACCTTTCAGAATACCTGCCCTAAACCGATCCAATTTATCTCTTCGTTTCCATGGTATATTTCGTTTGTTAATTATTTAGCCCCTCGCACAGTATCAACTACGTCACCCTTTCAACCTGATGTGTTTGTCGTCATAGAAATCCTTACATACTTGCTTGCAAAATGATCTTTAACACTTCAAACTTTGCTACTTTTTCATAGTCGCAAAATCCCCATTTATAAAAAAAAAGGGCATACATTTTATGTTGCAAATGTTCCCACTAAGTGCTAACCATGCTTGGAAACGATAGTATCATAGTATATCATATTTGCAATTTACTGACAGGGGTGGCCGAGGTTGTTAAAGCGCGGGCTCTGAGCGGGAGGTTTGGGGTTCGAATCCCACCTACATGATTGAGGTTTTCCAGGTTTCCAAAAGTCCTCATAAATGGCAAATGCCGGGGAGGTACCCTAAACTTAGGTCTGGAACGTTTCCTTCCTAAAACATTTTTTCCCCATTTATTATTTCTTTTAATGTATTATGTGTTCACCACCTGTGGCGCCTCAGTAGTAAAAACGGGCGTTAAACACCATTAAAATTTAAATGTGAGGGTATCTGATTGGGATCAGTGACAAAATATAACATTTTAAGAGCGCTTAGGCACTTAATATGAAATTTAAGTGCTGTAGAAAATTGACATATTTAAATATCCTTAAAATGAATAAGTGTTGTTTTCATCTCGTGTTTTCAGCTGGTACAAGCTACCAAAAAGACATGCAAAATAAACATCAATAAGGCAACTATAAATATCTGAAACATTGTGAAGTCCAAAACTTATTATGGTTACACAAACATTTTTAAATGAAAATATATTAAATGTATTCAGTATTGATTTCGTATGTACAACCTACTGCAAAATGGGCAAACAAATTAAAGTAAGCGATAAAATGAAGTATGTTGTTTTCACATTACCCAATGATAATAAATATGAGAGATGGTGGTCGAACAGTATTTCTTATTGCGCCAGAAAGTTAGAAACAGTTCACTGACAGTTTATTTATGATTATTGACATAGTATAATGACTGCAAGGTTTTTGCGGTCAGATTGTTTTTCAAACTTTGCAGGAAAACAGAACTTCATTTTCAGAACGTAAATGGGAAATTTGTTATTATTTAACTTATGTCAGAAAGGTTTCTCTTTCAAATTTTAATAACTGTTGATTTTAGGAAACTTATAACAAAGCTTCTAATGAAGCGCTTTTGGATTGAATAATATAATTCTGGAGGAAAGCATCAAGCATTTGTAACGCTAAGAACCAATATCTGTATAAAAATAAGCATATAATTAATATACAACAATTTTAAAGACAAATTAATATTCAAATAATACTTACAGTAAAAGTTGGACAATATTTCGACACAGTAGTTGGCTCATTTGATTTCAGCATTATTCTGCTTTGCAAGCTATAAATTCCTCTTGAGCGTTGTAGTTAGTAAATCAAAGAGGGTACTTTGTAAGAACTGATTACTCATTTATAAATTCCACTTTAGCCTTTCTCACTGAAATTAGTATCAATATAGAAACTAAATATATTCTGAATATTTGCCTTGGAAGTGAGTAAAGTAGGTAAATCAAAAAAGTTTTCCTCCCTAAAAACGCATGGCAAACGTTTGGTCAGCCCACTTGGTGTTCGCAGTATATTTACCCATTTTGAATTGCTAAATCGCGCGCCTGACTACAGGATTTGCAACCTCCGTGTACTGAGGCACAGTCGTGAAGGAACATGTTGGGAAGTTATTCACAGAACTGTGTCGTCATCAGGTTCTCCCATAATATACTAAAACGTTATTTACAAGAGTAGGTTCATAAGTATTTGGCCTAGCTATATTCTAGGCATGATAAAGATAAAAACCATACGTCACTTTTCAATATAGTTACCCTTTATTGCAATACACTTCTAACATCTTTGAATTAACATTTCAACCCCCCCCCCAAATAGTTAGAGGTCTTTGTCTGAAAAAGGGGCATAAATAGCATCCATCACTATTTCGTCACACTTAAATTTCCTTCCTCGAAGGTCCTTCTTGAGTTTTGAGAAGAAGAAATAATCAGTGGAAACTAGCTCCGGGCTGTAGGGTGATGGTCGATCTCCTTGAAGTCACATTTCTTCACAGATTCCTTTGCAACAAGAGCTGTGTGCACAGGTGCGTTGTCGTGAAGAAGGCGCATACCACACTCAGCTTTCCTCGCCTTTTCTCTTTGGGGAGGCACGTAGTCTGTGCAATAGGCCAGCACAGTACTCCCCATTTACTGTGGCGTTCCTCTCCTTGAAGTCAATGAAGAGTATTCTTTCATAGTCCTGAAAGATTGTCGCCATGATCTTCTTGGTTGACAAAGTGACCTTGGCCTTTAGAGGCGGTGCTTTGTCAGGTTTACGCCACTTCATTGATTCTCTTTTGGACAAGGGATCATAGTAGACAATCATAGTTTCATCTCCTGTACAATGGTTTGCAGAGACCGCCACGGGTGGCAGAGATCGTTAAGGCGCGGCCTCGTGAGCGGGAGGTTTGGGGTTCGAATCCCGCCAGGACCGTCCTCCCTGACTGAGGCTTTTTTCCAGGTTTTCCTCATTCTTGATAACTAGAAAATGCCGGCGAGGTACCCTAAACTTAGGCCTGGAACGTTTCCTTCCTTAAAAAAAATCCTTTCCCAATATATCATTTCATTTCATGTACCATCAGTGTTCACCACCTGTGGTACCTCAGTAGTAAAAACGGGCGTTAAACACCATTAAAAAAATAGTTTGCAGAGCTTCTCTCTCGTTGCCACGGCAGAGCTCCAAAAATGCCCGACAACAGATGACTATTTGGACTGAGGAAAGAATTCTAGGCACTCATTTTGCACTACCCTTAATTGTGTTTACATGTTCATGAATAATTCGAAGGACTGTTGTTTTAGAAAAGCCCAACCTTGCTGCTATTTTTGTAACTTTGAGTCGTCGGTTTTCCATAATTTCTCCTTCTACAAGGCGATGTTTTCAGGAGTGAGCACCTCCAAGGGCCGACATGCACGCTCTTCGTCTTCAATTCTTTCTCGATCCATTCGTAAAGTTTGGCCCATTTTTTTACGGCAGAATATGAAGGGTATGCTTCCCCATATACGCCATCCAATCGCTGTTTAATTTCATTTAATTTCCTTCTTTTATGAATAGCTTATTCGATACTGCATTTTGAACATGTCACAATCTTCTATACATAGCCTTCTTTATGCAACTATATCTCAACTACTGAATACAGCAGAACAAAAGCTACAGCTGGAATTGTTTACTTAACAGATAAAATATAATAAGGGTTTTGTGAAGACAATTGTCCTTATCGGCGAGGTCAGGAACTTATGGATCTACCCTTGTATTTCTAAGGCCAAATCTATGGAGGAAGAGAAAAGAGAAATTACTGAGAAGGGTGAGGGCCTGGGTAGTCTGAATTTCTGGGTATCTTTGTGAATGTATACAGTGAGAAATGTGCTTATTTTTCAGACGTTACTTTTCAATATTTTACGACTATTCCATCAATAATATAAATATAAGTTTCTTAAGGACATATATAAAAGAATTAAATCATTGAAGGATTAAGTATAATTGCATGTAATTAGAATGTAAAAAAGATATTTAAAAGATGAATAACATGGCAATCTTGAGGCGTAGAAGTAAAGTATTCATACATAAGCTGCTTAGTTTAAAAGATTAACCACGTTGTTTTAACGTCAGTGATGAGCAATACTTTATATCAAGGAACTGAATTAATATTTCAGTAACTGACTTGCATCGTAGTATGTGTTTAAAATGGTAATCCTGAGCATTGATACATGTAAAGTAATTCTGCGTGGAAAATACGGGACGTCGAATTTCATATTGATTCATCATGGAACAAGATATGGCACGGTAAGTGCATTTTTCATTACTCTAACTTGGCGACATAAATGAAAACCTTAAGTTTCTCGTCTAACTCACTGCGAGCATCAGATTAACTTTAGGAAGAAAATGTCTGACAGTTACTACAGCGTAACACAGATACAAAGTTAAAATAAAACACTTGAATGTTTGTTTACAATCGATTTTAAACGTATTGTGTTAGTTACAGTATAATGAAACAACAAAATAATTACAGTTTCTTGAAGTAAATCTGCTAACTGACCTTCAACTATTTTGAATGACTCTTAAAAGAGTGCAAGACATTTGTCTTGGAAAGCTCCATTGAAAGACAAACAATGAAACAAATCAGTCCATTAAAAATAACACATTTGGCTTTCATATTTCTTTGAGTACTCCACCTAAAAAGTTCACACATTATGTCGCCTTTCAAGTCAAGCAACTTTAGTGTAAAACTTTTCATTCTATCGTAAAAAGGTTCGTGTTGTTTAGATAGCCTTTTTAAAGTGCTTGACCCAATATATGCTGAATAAGGGATCATATTAAGAAAGAAAATAATATTGCACGCCGAAACTCGTGTGAATGTTGTTTACCCTACTGAATATGGAAAATATATCGATACCATGATTAATTATTTGTGCCTAAAGAATACCACGAGAAACACTAATGCTCATTATTGCACAAAAAGAATTACTTAGTCAATGTGTAGATGCTAGTGTGGAAACTGTAAGCGGATGTTGTCAAGAATAATGTATTAAAGCCTATCCGGTGTCTACAACAATCAATACCTACCAATATCATTCAGCTTATACAAAACAATGTGTCCTTCGCTCCATACTCCTTGGTCTAGTGATCCATGATGCTGGTTGCTGACCGAGAGGTCCCGATTGATTCCCAGTATCTGCTTAGAAATTATCTAAGTTAGGAAGATTTTAAAACGGATTTACCCAGCCTTGTGAGGACAATTGGGGAGCTGCCTGATAAGAGAGGTGACGTCTTTCGACCTTGAAAGTCGGTGGTGTAGATCGGCAGGGTGTTGGTGTGCTAATCACGCCCCTGCAATCTGCAGTGGTAGGCCTAAAACCTCATTGGGCAGTCACGCCAAAAGAAGTTTCCCGCAGATTCTGTATATTTTATTTTGAGCCATACTGTAGAATGCCTATCCGTCAAAGCAACTAAATAATACCCTACAAATAATTCATTTTAAAAATATTATGTTTTATATAATGAAAGAACTATATTACTTCACTAGAGGTACACCAGAGATAGTTATTGAAATGCTCCATTTTGTTACATATATTCACAAATCTTAATACTCTCTTTTCGAGCGGCCCATCATCTAATCATCATAAATTACATGTCAGCGTTGACGACTCGCCAACAAAAGCGTGTCGAGGAAAATGCAGACAATTTGGCAGAGAAATTTTCTTTTAAAATTTTCTTCTTTTACATAAATCTACTGTGTTTTTCTTTTCGTTCTTCTACAAATAAATCTGCTTATATTCTTTTTTCTTTAGCTATTTTCTCCGAAAGTTTCTAGTCTTGCACAACATTCTCACTTTCTCCAGCAAAAAAGAGAAAATAGGCAAGTATTTATTTCTCCCCAAAGTAACAAACAGCACTTAAGGAATTCCTGCTACAACCTTGCAATGTTTTCATTTTACACGTAATATCGTACGGTTCCGTTTTCTTTCGGCTGTCGCTTGTTATAATGTAAAGAGGAAGAATGGCACACCAAAAATATCTGTTAATATACCGAATGGAGTGGCTTAAGTTGTAACTTGCGTTCTGGAGGTTCCGGTAAAAAACTGTTGGTGCCGACAAACTTGACTTGAATTTTTTGTGGTTCCCTTTGCTCGCTAACGTAATAACTGTGATGGATATTTACTTTTCACGAATTTTTCGCTTTGCTATTTCATCTCATTTCATTGGCTCTGTTACAGGATCGAAAGCGTCATGAAAGGTGGGCTGGTATTGGTGCGTTCTGAGGGAAAGGATTCTGCCCCTGCATCAGGTTTGAGCTCGTACTCCTCGAGTGGGTGTCTATAGACAATGGTAAGTCCTGTCTGGAAATATTATTACGACCCTCCGTATCTCATACGCCTCTGGATCTTGGCCTCCCGATTTCTGCATCTCAACCCTTCCTTCCGTACAAACGGCCACCCTTGAGTAAGGCTGATGTACTGAAATATCTTCCTTCGTCCCTACCAATACAATTTGTTAATTTCTGTTACAATTTTACCCTCTTAAGATATTCATTTGCTCGCACAAAAGACTTGCCGATTACTTCTTGTGTTATTTCCAAATATCAATTTATACTACTGATAAGTGTGTGGTTTAAATTTTTGAGGAGAAATCGTGGAAAAAAATATAAATATTTTGGTTACTACGTGAGCATGTTGCTGCATTTTGTCAAATATTTTATTAAACTTTCGCAGAACTTTCAAATTATACATTAATGCTTCGGCATATTATTAAACGTCCATTTTCATGTAGTATTTTAGAAAATATCTAAAAATTTACTTTATGAATGAACAAATTACTTTCTGTGTTCATTCTTCATTCTTAGTGTTAATTATCGGTTTTACGTCAGTAGCTAGGCAATAATATAGTAGGTTAGATTTCCGACTATAATAAATATTTTTCGATGTATTCACGTAATCTGAGAAGTTGGACACCAGGATTTGGTTTAACATTATCTTAAATCATTGAGCTTTAAAGAGTTAAAATGATAAATTAGAAAATGTAGTTTGTCATTAGGGTAACACATTTTCTGTATAGTATAAATGACCTGAGACAATTTGCATGTAATGCCTACAATGGTGAATTGTACCTTTATGGTACTAGCTTATAGGTATGGTGCTATTAACTACAATATTAGAAGTTAACGATTTGTAGTCCTGTTTGAATACCCAGTCCAAGCCCAAGAACTGAGAGATAAGACATCAATACTTGTGGCCAGTTATCGTCCGGAGTAGAAATGAGTCTGCAAACTGGAACATAGCAAATCTCCCTTAGTTGACAGAAACCAGATTTAACATATTAATATCGGAAAATAAAATTTTCAAGCTGAAATTTGTACGTTTTATTTAAATATTTATTTATTATCCAGTCATGAGCGTCAAAACTATCGATATTTATTTATTTTGGCAAAGATAAAGGTATTAACCATCTCTACTAATCTAATAATAATTAAACTAATTTTCAACTATAATACAAAAATTATAACATAAGGAGTAACAACGCTAATACTCGTACTATGTAAGCATGTTTAAAAGATGAAAGATAGTAAATAATAATAATAATAATAATAATAATAATAATAATAATAATACCTTAATATGACTAATGAAAAGTATTAACGAAACAATAATGGTATAAGAAGTAACAAAAGAAAATTCATGTACATATAAGCCTATGTAAATCATGAAAGGTGAAAATAATTAGACTAATAAATCGTGTAGAATAAAATAAAAAAAAATAAAACTAGCAGTGCAATGAGATGGAAACATTTATATTAGTAATCTAAAGCTAAGGTAATCTATTATTTCTAAAGCATTAACAAATTTCGTATGAAATACTCCCTAAAGTTTAGCAGTTTCTAACGTACTCTAGTTACGGTGAAGTTCGATGCGATGCAATGCAATGCTAGTATGTTCTTGGTTTCGTAATGTGTGTTATGGTGAGTTAATTCCATAAAACGGTAAAGAAAGAAAATACAAGAGGTGAATTTTAAAATAAATAGGAATATAAAATTACATATGTGGCGCTAGAGATTAATAATGAAACAATAAATTCTGCGAAAGAAATTTAAATAAAATTTGTACAATTACAAAAACATTTTACACACAATTTCAATAATAATTAATTGAACATTTCTAGCAATATAAATAAACTAGTGTTTAAAAAGTATTTAATACGTAAAGGGTTCTTTTATGCAACGATACGTGATAATTTTATTTTTTTGTAATTAAATTTATATATATGTGCTGTAGCAAGTTATTAAACACAGATTTAAAATATTGTTTTATTTTAATTAATCTAACACTGGGTTCTTAAATAAGTCAGTTAGAGATTATTACTTCTGGCTGATTTAGAAAAAAATTTGTTTATCATGTTTTAATTTTCAATATGCAATTAAATGTTTTGTATGAATTATTATTAAACTTTATTCACTGATAAGGGTCAATAGGGAATTTGCAAAGGGGAATATTGGCATATACTACCATTACCCTCAATAATAATCCCTTATAGAAGTACAGAATTAAAAAGCGAATAAAAATTCTTGAATTATGAATTTTATATAATACGTTTTAGATTTTTTTAAGTAGATTACCTTTAAAAACCTTGCATATATGGTATTTATATGTTGATTTTATCCAATGTAATTCCTAACAGTTTAACAAATAGTCATGTTTCATCAGTATTGACATTTCTACATGAAATAAACTTAAATCATTACATTCGAACTATTTCATCAACGTTTGCTGAAGTTTAGTAGTTTATAGATGACTATTAAGTAAGTTAGTGCCCAGCCAGTTTCTCTGGCATATAATTTTTATTCTTAGTATCTAAGAAAAACAGAGTTGTTATTATTTTTTTTACTTTTTTGTTTGTTTATAGAAGTTCGTAATTTGTAAGGAAACCGCACAAAGAAATAAAGGAAACCGCAGAAGGAAATAAATATAGGTTTTTCATTTGTTTCGCTTTAACAATTGACTATTATATTTTGAGCTGCCGGTTTAACAATCTGCGGTGTAAAATCTTTTCAGGACTGTTTAGGAAGTAAAATTTAAAATTACAGGGTCAGGTCAAATAATGGGGACCAACTTCAGAGATAATTCTGGACTAAGGAAACGAATAAAACCACCCTATCAACATGTACTGGAAAATGTACAAGAACACTGTTAAGTAGGGCAACTGGACATGGTTCGATAGGCGCATCTGAAAGACATCGTGCTATGCCGGCCCGGTAAATCAACGAAGTCTTCGCTACGAAAGGAAACGCTGGAAGGAAATATGGTGCTGTACCTATTCCAGGCGCATGGCCGACACTTGCAACATCTCCTTTAACATTGTCATAATAACATACATCATCATTGTCGCACAATAGGCGCGGCGCCTCTGTGGTCCAGTGAAAGCTTTTGCGACCACTAAACCGGATGTACTGGGTTCCAAGTCAGATCAAGGTGTATGCTTTTTCCGGAGATTTTCGCTTACCCTGAAAAGGGAATGCCAGATAGCTTTAAGGCGTCAAGAACTGCAAGCTTATTTGCGCAATCATTAATTCATTTCATTCATCCTTATATTTAAGAACCTCCTGGTACATCATAATCATATTATCATCTATCATCTTCACTAATACATCTTAGCGTCATCCTATGGGCCCTATAGGCGTACCGGTCTCAGAAGTCCGCTACAAAACGCCATGGTGAGGAAATGTCAACAAGTTCATGAGACAATAAACTGGCATTTCGAAACACAAAAAAAAAAAAAAAAAAAAAAAAAAAAAAAAAATTGGTCATACATATCTATGTGTTGAAACATTGATATACCACTGCTCTGATTTTGCCGGGCACATGTTCATATGGACTTCTTTGTTCGTCTCCCTGTCAGGAATTGACTTCTGAAGTTTGTTCCCGCTGTTTGGCCTCGTCCTGTATAACTAAATTGTATTTCATATTATAGGTATTCTATCATACAAAAATCAAATTTTGCTGAACAATACATGTATAACAGGCAAAGCATTTTTATCCGCAGTGCAAAAGTTGGTTGTATGTAAAAATCTTTTCTCCTAGTTTAGTAATTTTGTTTATTAACACACACTTGAGATTTTATGTCTAATAAAACAACAGGAAATTTGGTCGCATCGTACTTCTTAATGTGAGGGTTTCTGCTGCAGAAATTTGTGTGAAAAATACCGTAATTAAATTTCTCTCTGTGACGAATGTTAGCCCTAAAATGCCATCAATTTTAAATTGCAGTTCAACCTTGGTTTGCTGAATGAGGTTTACAAAGAATAGGGAAAAAGTTTATGCAAGCATTTGTTAATTCCCTCTCTGGGAAATAATAACGGCAAAGTTGTATATAACATAAATTATGCGTAGTAAGCACAGACCATGATTATTTGATACATTTCATCTTTTCGTTCCTTTGGGAATCCTCGCTCAATTAAGATACCCAGTGGTGTTAAACAAGATGAAACAACTTGTCTTGAGATTAAAAATGTACGTCGTAATTTACGCTACTTTCAATGTTGTGTGTACTATTTAAGAATGCGCTATGACTACCTGCTCTAGAGAGCATACAAAACAGTATAAATTCTTTAGTAAGATCAGCAATTGAAACATTACTATGGAAAATATGAAAAGAATGGTATAAATGAGTGGAACAGATTTCTGTTTACCTGTGTATTCTTTGTATAAAGATGAAATGATAATCGTATATTGAGGAGGGAAACATATATCCAGATGTTCGCACTCCAAAATCACTGAAAACGTATCACAACGCACCCTATTTTTATGGCAAAGTTTCACGCAAGTTGAAAACCTGTTCATCATTGTGGTTAGTTCCCAGGCTCATTGCAGAGAATGAACTCATCGCTAAGACGCCAGCACTCCCTTTCCTTTATACCAATCGCCTACAGAGCTATGAAGGTTTTCAGGGAGACAGAGGAATAGAAGGGTAGGAACCAGATAAGTAAAACGATAGTTACTTGTTTCTTTCTGCTCTATGGATGCGCTCTTCCAGAAGGATCTCGGAATGATAGCAATTAGTGGCCAGAAGCCAGGGAGGAAAAAAAAAAAAATCCCGAGATCTAGGAGACTTTACTACAGTTGTTTTGACACGAAAATATTCGCCCTAGTGCGTGTGAGTTAACAATTTCGACACCGGAGGCTGAACAATCGAATACACATCGACATCCTGTCAGTGTGGGACTGTTAAGGTTGCGACGAGTTGCTTTCTAAAATGCCCTACGTGAGCGCTAAAGTATGGGGGGGGGGGTTGCGACGAATTGTTTCCAAAATGCCGTACGTTGAAGTGACAAAGAATGGGACGGTAATATCACTGCGAGAGCCGACTGTGGTTGGGCTAGCAGTAGATGACCCGACAATGTAGATTCAACGTAGCAATATGTTGCCTAGGCTGCTGATATTACTTTGCTACTCCCGTCCCATTTAGAAGGAGCAAAGGTCTGAGGGGATTTGGTTGTTTTATTGATAGTGAACCAATAGGTTAGGAAGAGGTACCAATGTTGCAAATAAATAAGGGTCTAAGGGTAAATTATGATGATGATTTAATAAATAACTCTCTTTGAAGGACCTAAGTGTTCTACCGTATATCATATGAACGCTGTAAAATGTCACGGAACGCATAGCGGGAATGTCAGCAGAATGTTTCACCTAATATAGCAGAATGCCCGCGTAACTACGCCTGCGTATCGCCTCTAAATGTATATGTATTTGCGAATGCGTAAGAGTACAGGAGAAATCTGCATGTGAATGACCATATCCCGACCTGCCTCCAAGTTTGCTAATTTATACAGAATCCAAATCTGTACCGTTGGGATGCTTAATTTACAAAAATGTCACATTAAATTCCTAACTTTAAATCCAGCTCTGTTACTGGCTAAATTTGAGTTTGTTTTGGCTGGTCAGATTTGTTCTTTACTTAACTCTTTAAAAACATCTCTTGCAATTCGACGATTTAAAAGTTTTAAGGAGCTGGGGTTATTTACCTCTAGCGGAACTTTTAATTCACACGCGCTTGCATAACTTCTGGAAAACGGTAGCTGCTTCTTACACATTAAGTCTTTTTAAGGGTCAAACAAAAGGAATGCGACCTCGATTTTACAAAAGTACCTGACGTTCACCAGCCTTGCTATTGTTCGAAAGGCTCTCATTCTGGCGGCAAGTGGCAGGAGGTGTTTATTTCTATTTTACAATAATTTCTTATTGACTACATATGAATAATAATACAAAATGATGAACATACATCGCTCATAATTACCACATATTGTTTAAAGGAACCATAATAATGACAATAGTAGTAATGATAGCAATAGTAAAATACCCCAATACCCCAATATGGGGTATTCTGCTTCAAGTGTTACTACTCAACATAAAGGATGTTGACGGTACTATGTCATGAGTGCAATTTTCAACCACGAAACAGTATTTGCGGGTTTTTTGTTGGTGCTACTGTCGTCACAATGACTTTTCTTACGAACAAGGACTTTCAATAATAATTGGTCGGTGTTGAACCCAGATTTCAATCCAATAAAACATTATCGTATGTACTTGAAAGAGGTATTATGTCCCTTCGAGGAAAATATCAAAATGGAGGCCATACGATATTCAGACATGAAAGTGCCTATGAGGTTGCAGGAAGGTGCTTCTCTGCAGTGATAACCATATTTATATACAGAATAATGAATTGCAATTTTTATGAAACAAAGAGCTTGATATCTATGCTGAAATGAGAATGATATACTAGAAGCAAAATCTTGCTTGCTAATCTTTCAGCAGGATATCCATTGATTTATTGCAAGCACAGCTACAATGAAATGACTCGTGAGCGGGAGGTCTGAGGTCCGAATCCCACCAGGACCGTCCTCTCTGACAGGTTTTTCCCAGGTTTTCCTCATTTCTCATAAATGGCAAATGCCGGGTAACTACTCTAAACTTAGGCCTTAAACGTTTTCTTCCTTAAAAAACCTTTCCCAATATATCATTCCATTTCATGTATCACCAGTGTCCACCGCCTGTGGTGCCTCAGTAGTAAAAAGGACATTAAACACTAATAAAAAAAGCCTTGAGGTTCTTTATTGTGCCGTAAATGTAAGACACGAGACCTACGGCTTTACTTCCCTTCCGAAGGAAGCCATACTTAGGATTTTAAAGCCCGAAAAAATTCATCTATCCTGGTCTCGCGATCTTGGGCTTAGAAGGTAAATATGGATACCACTACAACACCAGGACCCACTTATTTATTCATTTATGAAAGCGCATTACATCTAAATAATAATTGCTTCAATTTAAACTATTCCAGGGATAGCATTCCTTCTCTGTTGAAAATAAAAGTCTTCTAATATCATTATAGGCCAAATATAGAGAGCTACGTTTGAATTTGTTAGATATATTGCACATTAATATAAACTAAATATAAAAATATATTTCGTTTAAAATAACATAGATTTAAGTACTGTAGTATTCTTCATGGCAGGCTTATAATGCATTCTGGACACTGTCCACTGTTAAATTGAAAAAGAAAAGATGTTTTCATTTTATACGGTTAGCATACAAGAATTACTGCACTCGGTTGGAGTTAATTATGAAAGAGACTTGGCACAGAGAAACGTTTTGCTGTTTTAATTTCATTAACCTAATGCACAGGCACGCTTATTGCTTGCCATGTATATAGATAACCTTTCGTTTACTGTAATGAATTAAATTAAAATGCGATCTTTTCAAAGAGGTCGTTTTTTCTTCTTTCTAATTATTTACCACTTTCAGCGTTCCACACTGGTTACCATAGGTCTTTTGAGTGATGCATAAAACAAATTAACTGAGTTTGGAGAAAGAAACTTCGGAAAAACTTTTCACCCGGGTATCTTTCACAGTGAGGGAATATACAGCCTCTGGTTGGGAAGCAGGTGCGATTTTTATTCTCGGTTGAAGCCTGGCTCCCCATCAATTGCAGAGTAATTGAAATAATTGAAATAATTAATATTGTATAGTGTTTAAATGCATTCATAAAGTGCAGTTTTTGTAATATTTAAGAAATAACGTGTAAAAATGTAACCAGGTTAGGGAAAACTCTCGTCTTTCTCCGAACGCAGAAAGACTTGGCAAAAGGTAGACAATGCAATGATAACCCCTTCGTATGCGGCTAGGATTGAAAATGACCCCGTCTCAGGGCAGACGCCGACCTGTTTAGTGACAAAATTGCAGGTGCCCGATTACAAAGTTGTTGATAATAACGTATGAAATTTGTTTAAATTCATTTTACTGACGAATGGCGAAGGATTTGGTTTGAACAAAATTTTCCAACGAATAGAAATGAAATTCAGAGAGGTATACACTCACCTATGAGACACGTTAACACAAAATTGGCGGAAATATTTCGCGCCATTGCCCATGGATAGCGTCATTTTGTGTTGTGTATAAAAGGAAAACGGAGCATTCTAATAATTTTACAGGCCCAGATGTGTGGCGCTGTAGCCCGGAGATCAGTGAAAGAGTGTCCTAAGTACCAAGTACCAGTTTCGGTGACGAAGCTTGAGCTCCAGTCATCACGCTAACGCTATTGACTTCCATTAAGAATTCAGTTAAATTAACAATTTCTTCGCACTGGGCACCTATTGGTTAACGCAATAAACGTACGCGTTTGCTAAAATCACCTTGCCCATGGCTCGACGAGAGACGTGAGTTCACTCGAATGTTAATGTTAGGAGAATAATTTATATCAACAAACAAATAATGAAGTGTTATTTGTCATCACCTTCAGAGTTCCGTTCCACTCCGGCCCGGCGGCTACCTCACAGCTGCCAAAATCCAGCAAAACGTCCTCGAGAGAGTCTCATCAAATAAAAGTGGGGGGTAGTGCGCAGTGGCCCTGGCGGCACATACAAACAGCGGGCATAAATATTTTACCACAGCTACCATACAGCCCAATTCCCATCCCCCATCATACAATCGGGTTCCACAGAAGGATGTCACTTTGGCAATCGAAATTCTGAAGAAAGTACAGAAAATCTACCAAATTTCATCTCCTAATAGCTCATTGTTTATAGTCTTATTATATTGAGATACATGATAGCATACTATTCTTTTGTAAAATTGTATTATACAAATTATCATTCATGATATTAACTTTGCAACCTTTGCAAGGGTACATGCCTTTCATAATACACATAAAGCAGATTACTTAAATAATTTAGTAAATAAGTAATACCTCCGTTGCTTAAGTAGTTTAATGATGATGATGATGATGATGATAATAATAATAATAATAATAATAATACTCTCAGTATTAGCTTAATTGACTTTTGGGAATACGCTTCAGAAGTTATATAACTCTTTCATTTTATTTAATGGTGCTTAACGCCCGTTTGTACTACAGGGTCATTAATATGTTAGACAACCGTAGCAAGAGATCTTGCTACCGAGCAATTGGTCGAGAATCAGCCGGTAAACTGCTTCCTACAATGTGGGAATCACAGATTGGATATGAACTTTATCTTAAGTGCAGATGATAAAAGTGTCCTCCATCTACTCGTATTTAAGCTTCCATATCGCAAGAATATGTTGTCACTCACTAGTCTGTCGGTCCTGGTGGTGTAGTGGTTACCTCCTAAACCCAAGATCACGGGTTGGAACTCGGCCAGGACCATACTTAGGATTTTTACGCCCGAAAAAATCCCAAGTATGGCTTCCTTCGGAAGGGAAGTAAAGCCGTGGGTCCCGTGTCGTACATTTAAGGCACGAAAAAGAACCTCAAGCCTGAAAGAGAGCCCTCTGAGCAAAATTTGTCGGCCCTGAGTTGAATGGAACGCTGATGACCTGAGATGTTAAAGGGCGTCCATAAATAAATCAATAAAAAAAACTCACTAGTCTACAGCTTGTGGTCTCTTAGTAGTAAAAACGAACGTTAAACACCATTAATAAAAATAACAAAAAAAAAACAAATAAACAAACAAACTAACTTCACCTGTTTAAGCTCATCAACTAAATGTTTTTCATATTTAGTCTGGAGTTTCTCTGTAGTGCGGGTAATAGTGCGATACACATAGTCTTTCAAACTATCTCTTAAATAAAAATAACAAGTGGTTAAACCAGGAGAGCTTATTGTAATAAATGATTCTCGAGTCGTATGTGCGGTTGCAGAGTTCTGTAACCGTATAACTTGTTCTGCTTACTCAACTGTTAACCCTAGTGTCTGATACCGAACTGCATTGGTCTTATTAAAAAATATTGAACCTATTATCATTATCATTATTATTGCGCTTATAGCAAGTAAAATATCAATTTTTTGGTCATTAAGGAGATTTCATGAACAACTACCAAAATAAGCAGTTTTGTATGTTCATATACTCATTTAAATGAAACGACGATTCGTCTCTGAAGAAAGGGTCTCATGTGCGTAAAATTGCGCACGATTTCAATGTAAGAGGATGTTTAACGGAGACCAGGAACATAGGTAGTATATGCGGCAGTCATGTATTTTAAAGAACCTATATTAAAGTAATAAAACATTTCAGAATTAAATTTACATTATCAATACCATTGCAAACAGTGCAGGAAATGGAGGAGTAAATACCAGTGTCCCATAGTAGTAGAGGGGATATCTTACTAAACCCGCTCTGTTTGTAGCCCAAGGAAATGTTGAAGATGTTTTGACGGAGTTTCCTGCAGGAGATTCTGTTATCTTTCATCTTTGAAGTTGTAGCCTTAGGGGAATACATTTTTACTGAACTAGATTTTTATTTGAGGGCTCAAGACTAATTATTTGGATGATTTTCGCAAGTTGACAAAAAGGCATGTACTTTTTCACACGTAGCGCTGGGGTTGGTGTGAAAGGATGGCCATCTCAAAACTCTAACCGGCCAATTTTTAAAATGATTAACAACATTTCCTCTACTGACAATTTATACTATAATGAATCCTAAAATTCAACAGTTATTACGCTTTTGAAGAACTCCTTTTACTTAAAAACTCATCAGAGTTTTCTAATTTTGAATTTTATTTAAATATGAGGTATTAATAATCAAAGCATATCAGCAACATTCTTCTCGAGTATAAATGGCCCATATTGCAACTAGAACAACTTAATTAGGTTAGCCTGGTCTTACTAGAACTATTCTTCCCACTGGTTTAAAATTTATTCCCGAGAAAAACGTTTCCCGAGTACTACCGATCATATTGATTTTACATGTAACTTCTGGTTTTGAATCTTTTTTTTTATATAACATCTTCCACGTGCTATTTGTTTCTTAGTTTACTCTTCGTAGCTGTTTTACAGTTAACTCAATTAAAGCTTTCAGTAATCTCATTTCAGAGCAATTAATTCAAACCTTTGTTACATCATCGAAGAATTCAACGCACTCTTTCAGTATCAAAGACGAGTGTGTGAAACATGTTTCTAAATGTAATTTGTAGCTCAATTATAATTAATTAAAGTATTTCAAAAGTTTTAGTGTTCAAATAGTGAGTACGACATATGTAACCAGAGCCAGATTGCGAACATTGAGGTTTTGGCCGGGAATATTCGGTTTACCGTGCTGATGCCTTTATCAACTGAGCTACGGGGTTCCGTCCGACCACAACAGTTAATTTCCCCATTGAAAACATTTGAAACATTTGAGTACTTGTGCTCCAGGCTTCACAGTTAACAATTAGGGTTAATTTATTTAAAATACGAGTCTTTTTAAACACAATATGTGCATTAGGCTAAAATTTGGAATCTGAGTCAAGAAAAATTCAAGGCACGGCCGGTAATATTAGGTTTACCGTACCAACTAAGCTACCGTGTCCTGCCCGACCATTAGCCGCAAATCTGTCATATCCGAGTCCGTTATCCACCTGAAACTACCAAGGTTACCTCGGAGAGATTTTAGGAAGCGACTCGAAATCTTTGAATAGTTGTAGTCCAGGCTTAATACAACTATTTAACCACCTGTTATGTGCCAAAGCATTCTTGATTGTCGATACTTTTATTTCAGAGATGTTGCTCTTCAATTAGCTTTTATTTTTTGAATCTTACGTTATACTTTGCAAGCACAGACTGAACTTTAAATACACATAACGCGCGATTTTAAATTTTTTGCAAGGTTTGTTTATCATGGCGTACATTACTCTTTGTAAAATATATTTTGTAATAAATTTTATCTACCACCTTCTTGGTCTAGTGGATAGCGTTGCTGACGCCCGGGTTCGCTTCCCGGCACCTACTTAGGAATTTCTCAATGATAGGAAGGTCTGGAATGGGGTGCACTCAGTCTCGTGGGGACAATTGGGAAGCTGATGAAGAAGTTGCGATCTTCGATCTAGTAAGCCGCGATACCGCGATCAGCGGGATGCGGTGTGCTGATCACGTGCTCCCCTCAATACTGCAATCTACCAATGATATCACGTGATGGAGGTAGATGACGCAGCAGTTGTCGCGGTAAAGCTCAGGCCCACATGGGCTGTAAAAAGGCTTCACAGAACAAATGCTATCACTCAAGGCTTTAGCATTTTCAGTGTGTAGTTATTTCGTTTAAATATAAAAATATGGCATTTGACACACACACAGAGATTCTTGCGCAAGAGTCTGGTTTTATTTCGGAGTTTTGGAATTTTGATGCAGTATATATCCAACATTTGCTATAGTAAGTGCGCAAGAAAACTATTATGTAGCACTTGTGCCTTCAAAAGGGAGACAAACAAGGTTACCGTACTGTTGCAATTTATGCTATCATTTTCCGTGTCAAAGTTTGTAACGGCTGTAAAAAACCATTATTCCTGCTTCTTTCGTTTTGTCTTTTCTGTATAGACACTTTGATGTCACTACTGTTGGTGCTACTGCTTCCTTCATAAATTATTCTTACGGTGCCTAGTAGATGATTGTCAAGTACACCTGAACAGTACCAAAAATATGAAGTGGAATAATATTTCTAGCTTGATATTCATAGCTTTAAAAACACGAGCACATCAGATTCATTTTCGAAATGCAAACAAGGTCTGCGATAGCCAGAAGGTATCGTTTTATTTCCATGGAAACATAAACCATAGGATATAAGCGATCCCTTTGTGCTGCGAGCAATGTCACACATCGTTATTTTTGGAGGCCTAGATGTGGAAGCAAGCAGTTCTTGTTCCATTCGACATAGCATAAAAATATGAATATTTTGGCCTCGCGTATATGCGCTTACATTAATATTACATGAATAACTGTGAATATGAAACGTGTCTTCCACGAGCTTTCCACTACACCCCGAGTATACGCATGGGCTTTGGTTCGTCTCTTTAAATGCAAATTCTGTCGAGAATTGCGTGAGCGAAAAAAGAGGGCAGGAAAAAAAAGTAAACTGACTATTCTCGTGCAATGGGGAATTCATACGGTGAAAATGATTGTTGAGCTATACACCGCAAAACGCACAGGTATAATTTAATTTGAAAAGGGATTTGGAGAGAACAGAATACACTGAAAAGGCGAGATTTTAAATGCATATTTATAGTGATGAAATAGCTGCAAACAGAAATGTGAAAAACTGCATGGATATTCCCATATCTATTAATAACCATGCTAAAATAAAAGACACTTCAAAATATTTGCTTTATAAATGTATTTGCACAAGTTTCATGCTATGGTGTTAACCCACTTCCACTTGATAATTCCGCCTTAACATTAGCATTAATTGCTATGGTTTGAAATCTTAATCACAATAATGGATCAGAATCAAAAATGAAAATTTATATTAATAGAAATTATTTACTTAACATGTGAATTATAAAGTCACATCAATTTTTAAGTTAAGTAGTACATATTCCTATTTATGAACGCTATTTAACATTTCAGGTCATCAGCGTCCCATTCAACTCAGGGCGTGAAACGGCCGACAAATTTTGCTCAGAGGCCTTTTCTTTCAGACTTGAGGTTCTTTTTCGTGCCGTAAATGTACGACACGGGACCAACGGCTTTAATTCCCTTCCGAAGAAAGCCATACTTAGGAATTTTACGCCCGAAAAAATCCATCGGTCCTGACCGGGAGTCAACTAGCGCCTACCGCCACGGGTGGCCGAGATCGTGAATGTACGGACTCGTAAGCGGGAGGTCTGGGTTTCGAATTCCGCCAGAACCGTCCTCTCTGACTGAAATTTTTCCCAGGTTTTCCTCAGTCCTCATAAATGGCAAATGCCGGGGAGGTACCTAATCTTAGTCCTGGAAAGTTCCCTTCCTTAAAAAAAGAATCCTTTCCCAATTTATTATTTTATCTCATATGTCAGCAGTATGCACTGCCTGTGGTGCCTCAGTAGTAAAAACGGGCGTTAAACACTATAAAAAAGTGATCGTCAAATGGGATGATGTTTGGCCTTGAAACTTTCAAGCTAAGTGCGATATTGCCACATCTTGTTTCCGCTACCAGGCAGATTCAGTTCTCTCTTGTAATAGGGAGATGGGATGCTGGGAAGTTGCAGTCTGCAGCAAAATAAATCTAATTAGAAACTAGGTACAAATAATTAAAGGACAACAAACAAACCTGAGGGCAATATGCTACCGATACCAATTAAAGAACATGCATTATCCAAAATGATGGACAGCGGTTGTAGAGCGGGAATTGTCAAAAATCGGCTTAAACGATATTTGATAGTAGGATATTCAAAACAGATATGCTGTAGTGAAAAAAATTCAAAATAAGCCTGTCCGACATAAACCGGCAGAAAATATAGGCGCGATACATGAAGACGCCATCTCTGGAGCTGCAGAGCGAAATTAAAACTAGATAGGGTAAAGAGACATATATCATGAAGCTAGGCATAAAACACAGGTCAGAAATAGTATGGATTAGACTGGGAGGCTGGAAGACACGTAACGTTGTAGACGAGGAAGGCAGAAAGATTTGCCCATTATGTTTCGAACCGGAAGACTGGGTGTACAATTTGCCAAAATGCGCACAAACAGAAGATGCTAGAAAATTTTTCTCCTGGATTCATTTTTGACTTGCAGTAGGGGGAAGCTGGTATGTTGAGACTTAATTATAAATAGTCAAAACTGGCTAAACCTGGACATTTTCTTAAATGAAATACATAGTTTTCCATAAACATTGTACATAAATAATAAGGAAATTTATATATCAGAATTACGTATGTATGTAGGTTTCGTGTGTGTGTGTGTGTGTGTGTGTGTGTGTGTGTGTGTGAGAGAGAGAGAGAGAGAGAGAGAGAGAGAGAGATTGGGGTTTTAAACAATAGAATGTAGTTTAGGATTAGCAATATTCTGAGAACCCTTGTACATGAGTTATTTTGCACCTTTAGAATTGAAGAATTTGGTGTTCTTATTAATGTTGTTGTTGGTTTCTTTTGTTGGCATTAAATTCAGAAATTAAGTATGTCACAAGATCATGAACGGTTTTGCGACTCGTGCAACTGTGATGTGCAATATATGTATAACTAGTTTAACTAGAATAATAAATACTACTATAATTTACTCTAGGTCAAAGTATTGCAGTTTCTTGTTTTACCAGCAGTCATGCAAGTACTAAACTTGGTAGTATATAGATGTGAAACAAACAAATGGCTCATTCACCAACTTCTCGTATCTTAAAGCTCTGTGAATACCATAATGGTCACACAAATACCTTATAGGTATTATAATATATATCAACAGTGTTTTATGCAGAGGGTAAGTAATCCTTCACAGATGGTTTAACTTTTACCAACTGCGAAAGTAATGCTTTTAATTTCACTTGTGCACACTTCATTTCAAAATTAGTTATGTTTAAAACATAGTATATTAAAATAATATAAGTTAGGTTAGGTTAAACAGAATACAATATAAACAATTAAAACTGAAGTATTCAATTTGCTCTGAAACATATATGTATGTATGTATGTATGTATGTATGTATGTATGTATGTGAGACTGTAATGGATGAAATTCCAACGCCAATGCACTGAATTTTAATAAAGTATAAGAAAAGCGGGAAGTAGTTAATCTTACAAAATGCAAAGGAGATAGAGGGTTTCTTTTCTTGGGTAAATTTAATGCCACGTCGATAAATGGAGGGATGTGAATTAACCTCTTAAACTTTTTAATAATTTAGAAATGAATAAAAAGAACGAAGATGGAATATCAAACTGACTTGGAAGAGAACAATAAAAGTTCGTCGCTTTAGAAATTAGCATTTCTAAAAATGATACTCTCAGCAAAAACTAAGATTGCAGAGCACGAGAAAATGGAAAATGACTCTCTCGCTCTTTCTATATAAAATGAAGAGGAGCGAAGGAGATAGTACCCCAGATATCAATAAAGAGCTGTTTTTTTTAACTAAATGTTATTGCCAATTGCCAGCGGAAGCCATGATACCGCAAGGGTTATATACTTCGTTTTATTTCTGTTCGTATTTTACTTTCTTATTCTTTCCACCAGCATGATAACTTAATAAGAAATACCTTGTCATTTTAAATTTTTTTGCCACACTTTGAATGAAGGTGTCCATAATATTAGCAAAGTGCAGCAATCTCTTTTATATGGACTATATGGTTTATAATCAACTAATAAATGTTTCTTTATAACCAAGTTTAAAATTGCTTTCTGCAATAAATAATTACTGACTGTTACCTAACTGACGCTGCTCGTTATATATGACGCTTGCATGATTTTATTAATTTTTATTCTTTTTCGAGACCTATTTCCAGTCATTAATTCACATGAATATAGATTAAGAATAGGATGTTTTAGCAGCATTTATGCAATGTTTGAGGTAGAATACAGCATGTCCAGAGTAAATTATTGACCCCTTTTTGACTTTGAAAAATATCGCGTAGTTGGCATTGGAGACATGGGAATGTTAGATAGGCCATAAAGCTGTGGCGCAATAACTGCAGAAAGCACGGCGAAGAAATTAACTAAGGATAACAACATTATTATAAGAGCAGGCACAGATCCTTTCAGACAACCTAAAGCAAGAACAGATAGTAATATTGTCCGATTGGCTTTGGCCAAAAGATGAATGAAAGTGTTGAAACTCGGGCAGAAGTTACAGACGGAACATCGCCACAAGAACAGCGGTAGTTGAAGGAAGATTGGAATCTCGAATTCGCAAGCGGTGCGTATCTTTGACACAGCACCACAGGTAGCAGAAGCTGAGTCAGAGTAGTGGATTTCTGTGTGTGGGGGTGATGTCGGCGACGATTTGAAAGGATGTAAGTATGATTCTTAATAGGTATATTTCTCAGACATCTAGAATGATCATGTGGGGAGCTGTTGTACATGACAACAGGACTGTTTTGGTACTTATTGAAGGAAAAACTGAAAGTCCGTCAGTTTTGGCAAAAATGGCACACCCCCTTCATGACCACAATACGAAATGGCATGGTCCAGTCAGATAATGCAATCTCCCATGTCAAAGATGTATTCAGGAGAGATCTCAGATTTGATACTCCAACATGTTTGGGGTAACACGGAAAGACATAATCATACTAAATCTTCAGGAACCTGCGCAGTACATGTTTCAGACATAACAAACCCCTCTAGATGAAAATGGAATTTTTGCTTTCATACCAATACGAATACGAAAATGTATCTATATGCAATCCGGATGGTGACATCTCTTATAATTTTGGTTGTGTATCATCGCTGTATCATTCTGCATGAAATGAAAGCATTATTCGATGAACATCTTCAAAAACTTTTGACAAATGCGTGAGCGTGCTTCATTTCTGCCAGCACAAATACTTATACTATTACTGAAAAACAACTTCCCCTCACACTTTATTGATTGTCCCGCTATTTCAAGCAGATTGTTACAACTTTTATCACCGAGAGTAATTAACATATTAAAATGTGTGCAAGTTTATAAATATGAGTTAAAAGAGTTCAATATTGCAAATGCATGTATGACATTTATTAATAATACTCAGCTGGATAGGATGAATCTTTAGCTTTTATCCATGTTGCAGTCTATTCTAAATCCATTTATCACCTTCTTATTTATTGCGCTGCAAACGACAGGTCTCTTCTCAAGATTTTCCTCCCTTAATCACTTAATTTAGAACCAGTATTTTTTTTTCCGCAACAGAGCACCGACTCTCTAACTGAATTCCACTGTTGCTGAAAGGATTATCATCTAAACTTTGTTACTACAAAATCCTCTTTATAACCACAATGGGGTTCGCTAGTCTTCCTGCTCTGAGGTAACATTTAATTTTAGTTTACATTCTGTATTCTAAAAGTTGCTCAATTGCATTACACGAAAAGAAAAAGTCACTGTTCCATAAATAATCACATACGAGGATAGGTCCATACGTTCCCTGTCTCGCATAAAAGGAGTATCGCCTTCACAAAACCCTTATCTGGTGTCATGCCTTATCTGTTAAGTAAATAATTGCAGCTGTAACTTCCGCACCGCTGTGTTCAGTTGTTCAGATACAGTTGCATAAAGAAGAATTTGTGTAGAAGATTGTGTCATGTTGCATTAAGCTGACAAAATACTGGAAAGTTACATTTTAGATCCAGAATTATGTCTGTATAAATTATACTCATTCTTTATTGAACAGCGCTCTTATAAGAAACATGCTTCTTATTAACTGTTCCTCAAAGAAACGCCCACAAATTAAACCAAGTTATCCAATCCATTTGAAAACTCTACTTTTCTTGGTTGTCTCCCTCCCTCCCCCACTTAAAATTTTCTTAAGGCAGCTGAGGACTTCGCTTAAAATTACAGTGGAGTCTTCGTGAAGGTTCACGGCAAATTTTATGCAAATGAGACAAGCGCAATATAAATAGCGTGGCCATAGCTCTCATGTTTCTGTGAATTTTAATGTATCATTAACGAGCCAAGCGCGGAGGTGGTGAGGAAGGAATCAGGAAATCCTGTTATTGTACGCAGAGCTTGTTTTCGTACCCAGTACCTGATATTTTCATATCATTAACAGGAAACTGAGAATAGCAGGCCAGGAAAAACATTAGCAGCATGAGGACAAGTGAACTTTGCGGTCAGGAAGTTCATTAACCAACTTCGTCATAACACTGTAACAACTACTGTTGACCTAGGAGAAAGAGACACGTTATCAAGCTAAGAGTATATTTTCCTTTAGGAAAACTAGAATAAACAGACATAGACTTACTCTGAAACTTCAAACTCCTAATTTCCTTAAATTATAAACATACAATGCATACATTATTTTTGACACTTCATTTATTAATCAATTGCACTGGGCAACAAAAATATAATTTTTGAATGTTTCGAGCACTTCATGAAGAAATTCCTACTAATTTTGGGTTGAGAAAAACAAATGTGACAATGAAAAAATTTTATTAGCTCTAGTTTCTATGATATACACAAGGTGGAAGTATTACATATTAACGGATTGAGAGAAAAGGATACATTTTAATTACATACATGCTAACAACAATGAAAGTGCATTTGATTTTTTTAACTGGTAATTACATGCTAAGAGTTCTAAATTGCTGGAAAAATACTTCGCAGATAGTCGTGTCTGAAGAGAATCATGTGGTGGTCTATTGACTTCGTCGTCTTTTAGCTTGCCTCTTGTGATGGAGTTCCGCAGAATCCCTATACAAAGACCAACAGTAATCCGCAAGCATTGCTTCATTCCAACGGCCCTGATATCTTTGTTCCATAACAGAAATGTCCCGATGGAATGTCTCCCCATGTTCATCAGTAACAGCTCCACAACTAGGACGGAAAAAGTCTAGGTGGGAGTGGAGAAAATGGATCTTAAGGGACATGTTGCATTCAAGGTTACGGTATTTTTGCAGGAGCACTGTCACCAAATGCTTGTAGCTGTCATCTCTTTTGTTGCCTAAAAATCCATGAACAACACCCATGAAGGCTTCCCAAGCTTCCTTTTCTTTCCCCTCCAAAACTTGGTCAAATGCAGGATTCTTTACAAGTTCTCTTATTTGTGGTCCGACAAAAATGCCTTCCTTAACTTTTGCATCACTTAATTTCGAAAATTTCTCTCTGATGTACTTAAAGGCCCGTCCTTCTCGGTTCATAGCTTTGACAAAGTTTTTCATCAAACCCAGCTTGATATGCAGGGGTGGAAGAAGAACGTCTTTTGGGTCCACAAGAGGCTTGGCAGTCTTTACAAGAGGCGTCAGATTGCGTTTCTGTGAGGAAAATGTTATTTCACCACAAATATAACAAAAGTTATTCACCATATTTACACATTTTCGTGGCATTTTTACAAATTTTACACTAAAAAGCACTCGCGAACCAGAAATTTTTCATTAATTTGAGTAGAAACAACATGTAATTCACAGTCACAGCAACAGTATCTATGTTTATGACTTACAAACAGCTGAAGAGCATTTGTGTTTTGTTATTTGACAGGTGTGCCAACTCCCCCCAAAAAATTCCCCCAAATTTAAAATCTTCACTCTAAAAAATGAAATGTCGCTTTATCTTCAAAACAAGAGCTAATCTATCATTTTTATGGTGATTTTTTAATTCAGCAGATGGAAATGCATGTAAATTCACTATTTTTAAGCCCGAAACATTTTCATTGTTGCCCAGTGTTATATGCAGTAAATACATTATCCATATACACGTTCAGTATATTTTTATCTTCTTAGTACTAAGTATCTAAACTTGCGTATTGAAAATCTTCAAGAACATACTATTATTAGACTTTTGCGAGGTATTAGGCTTATGAATCTAATGTACGAAGGGTGATCAGTAACCAAGGTTACAAAGCCTGCAATGAAACGTATACGTTTTATTTCATACAAGCTACACATATAGCTAAGTGATAGTACATTCATCAAATTATTTTTCGACATAGTCTCCATATCGGTTTAGGCACTTGTCGCTTCGTGGGATTAGTTTGAATGTTCCCCTTGGTTAAACTCCTGTACTTGCGTGTTCAGCCACGTTGTCGCGAAGTGTTTCACCTGCTCGTATGAAGTGAATCGTCGGCCTCCTAAGTTGCTCCTTCAAATGCGGAAAAAGGTGAAAATCGCTTGGAGCGAGGTCCGGGCTGTAGGGAGCATGGTCGATGATGTCCCAGCGAAATTGCTTCAACAGCGTGGTGGTCTTCTGGCCTGTATGAAGTTCCGCGGTGTGTGAAGGAAGGTGACAGCCTCGGTGAGAAGTGCTGCCGGTAAAATTTCAGCCGCGGTTACATGTTTCGCCCACAGAAATCGAATAACGGAGCGCATTTCTTCGCGAGACCAGTTTTCCAAACGAGATGCCATTTGTGTTTTCCTACAACTAGCGCTGTAGGTGACGGGTGGCTGAAATTCTACATAGTACCCAACCGCATGTATTAATTATCGCACATACTAATTTGTCTATAACGGACGAAACACCAGGAATATCGGCCTTGTAATCTTAGTTTCTGATCACCCCTCGTAATTTTATCACAAGATACTTGTAATTTATCTAGGGAGCTGCAAATATCCAGAGATATTTATTAGGACTATTTCAATAATAAAATTAGAATAAAAACATTCTTCAAATTCGCTCACAATATATTAAAAAAAATATAAAGCATTTTAAACCAACGTTTATGAATACTTATCTACTCAGAAATCGGGAATTTGGAATAAACGAAGGTCGATTATTACGAGGTCATGCTAAAAAATAAATATTTTGTTTGAACGGTAAAGTAATTTGCTATAACCTTACTGTTCATATGTACATTATTATTTTCCACATAATCACTCTGGCGACAAATACTCTCCTAATGGTGAGCATTTTCTTCATATCGTCCTTTCGACGACGAAACATTAGCCTCATTTCTGTTTGCATTAAAGTTATGTCCCTTCAGCTGCTTTTTATGGCGCCAAGTCGAGGCTGTATAGAGAATGATCAACATCGGAGAAATCAAGACACTGAATCTGTTCAACTCTGATTGCATTGGCTTGCGGACGAGCGTTATCTTTTTATAGATATGTTCTATATGTGGACGAATTTATGCTTTCAGTTCTTTTTAGGGTTTCACATTACCTTACAGAATTAAATGCTAGCGCCTTTAGCATATGCATCATATCTTGACTGGTGATGGACAGCCTTGAACTTTTCGGGTGCAGGTGATCCTTTGTGGCGGAATTTCATCGATGAGCTCTTCTTATCGGGATCGAAGTAGTGCATCCCCAGCTTCCCTCATCTGTGATAATGTTCTTTAAGAATGCATCGCCTTCCCATTCGTTGTTGGCTAATGTCCAATCTCTTTAGTTTCATATCACGAAGGAGCTTTCGAGGCACCCACCCATCGTCTGCACACGCTCCCTTGATATGCCACACTTAATTGACAGCTGTTCCTGCGTTATGCGACGATTTGCTCTAATAAGTTCATTGACACGATTCCGATGAGCGTCAGTTGCATTACACGGCCTTCCCCTGCGTCCTTTGTCAACAAATTCAGAGTTGCACAGATTTATACGAGCACGAAAGACCTTACGGTACCTATGTCGAAATACTGACCGCCATTAACAGCCAACGTTCTCCGATGAGAGTCTATCGGGGGTACATTTTCTGTTAAAACTTTTATCGCATTCCCGCCGTATTTCAAACTTAATTTAGAGCGCTCTACGAAACCTGCGTCGGCGAATAAGTTAACTGAACAAAATTTACTATAGCTAATGCTTCGAACTATGCTCACAGTAACACAAAATGTTAGGAGGCATTAATTCTCAGAAAACCCTCCTATAATTCGATTTATTCATTAACGTCAACAAAGAAAAACAAAAAACCACAAACGTAACAATGTTAATTAAAGGTACTGCGATTTCTTATTATTGTAAAAGTACGTTTTCTTAATTTTAATAAAGGAATGACATGAACAATATTGTTTAACAATTACAGATTTTAAACTGTTTAGTTGGATACACATAAAATTAATGATCATTAAAAACGTGATTATCAAAACTAGTTAACCTCCATTTTTTTAAGATACAATGGAGAATGTGAAAAGTAACAGATGAAGACGTAAAAACGATTAATCGATTCTTACTCAAGATTCGTGCGAAAATAGAGTTGGTGAAACAGAGAAGATAAATGCACATCCATGCTGTAAAATGATTACGGTAAGAACTTGTGATAAATTTACAACGATGTGTGACTGTGATAGGATGAAATTCAAAATTTCGTTACATTTTATTGTTAGAAAATATTATCTCACATAAGTAAAATTGTTAATAAAATTTCTCAGGTAGTCTGTTCATAGACTAGAATTGCTACTGGCCTCTAATTCTCTCTTATATTTAATTCTTTCTAAAGTATTAGACAAAGGATTTTTAATAGTGTTTAACGCACAACAGACGGTTTAGGCAAATCGATGTAATTAGAGCATGCAATATAATTAAGATAGAAACACAGATTTCACTTGATTGTGTGGCAAAACTTTAAATTTTATATGCATTTAAATGCGTACATCTTTTGTTACTCTGTAGATATCTACACAATAGCACATTGTTTAAAAAGGCAGCTATGACAGCCACTGCAGATCCGTGTAGATCCCAGTAGGAGATGGAGGGAAAGGAGGTGGGAGGTCATTGACGTAAGCTCAAAGAAAACAATTGCGTGTTGTATGATCTGGAGAACAAACATCTGACCCGGAGGTACGTCCATTGGTTTTTCCTTTACTAAGCGCCCCGTCTCCAAAAATTGTGAATACCATCTGCGAGTGGAATTATAGGAGAATGGATCCTTCCTAAATTTCAAGAGAAAGTGATGCTGGACATTGATTCTCCTTTGTCCCAATTTTGCAAACACTAAGAGGCGAAAGGCATAACGATTGGAGGTCGGGGAATACATAAAAACTTTGATTTTCCTCCTCTATTCGTACAGTAATAATAATAATAATAATAATAATAATAGTAATAATAATAATAATAACAATAATAATATACTTATTGCATTAACAACAAACTATAAAGTTACTTAAAACAGCATAATAATTACTGATGTACCTTAAGGTCATATACTTTGTTCAAAATGCCTTTCGCTTTTCTAAGGTATTAATTTGTAATGCTTTAAAAATATCTTATTTCAGTTACGGTATTTCATAAAACACCGAACAAATGGTAAACAATTTTAAAAAAAGTTCAAATGTATTTTAATATGATCTGTGCACAATAGCAAGAAAAAGAAAAACTTCAATTGAACCAGTATAGAATTGTAAGTCAAATAGCAATGATAAAATTTCATTCAGAAATCACCGGAGTATTTAACACTAAGCAGTAGAATAAACTAATTTATACGTAAAAAGTATTCTTTTATGATATCATATCCCTTCTAAATTCTGTGAAATGCATTTATTTGGCCTCACTTTGCACAGCAAGATGTTTCTAACAATCGGCAGTTAAACTCATTGTTAAGTAGAGTGCATTTGCCTGTTTTAACTTTCAGGGTACATTGACTGGTAATAAACATTATGTTGCACGTATTAATATTCATATTAATGTTCTTATTCTTGCAATGACAAACACATATACACACTATATCCTAAATAATTAACACATATAATTTATAACAATTTTAAGTGGTGACTTTCCAATAAAGTGCCATAATCTTTATTTTGTTGTATTAATTTCCATACTGTATTAGGTAATGGTTTCATTTAATTTGCTAACCGCCAGGGTGTCCGTGGTCGTTAAGGAGCGGATTCATGAGCGGGAGATCTGGAGTTAGGTTCACGTCAGGAACTCGCCGACTGGTGTTTTTTCCAGGCTTTTCTATGTCCTCACAAATTATAAATATCGGGGAAGTATCCTAAACGTAGACCTGGAAGGCTTCCTTCCTTTAAAAGAATATATATACATCATTCCATTTCATGTATCATCAGTAGACACCGTCTATGATACCTCAATAGTCAAAACGGTCGCTAGACACAATTAAAATTTTAATTTGCCGACTGCCATTTACAGTTAGCCTTTGGTATTCCCAAACATGACTTTATCATAAGCAAATAAAATAGTGTTTAAAATAACATTTCTACTTTAAAATATTTAGTTAACCTATCTTACCATCGCCGTCAACGTAAATATTAAAAAGTACAGAAGTCAAGGGATATTCTTGACTAACTCTATGGTGTAGTGGTAACCATACTTGCCTTCTAAACCCAAGATCGCGGGTTTGATCCCGGCCAGAATCGATGGATTTTTCGGGCATAAAAATCCTAACTATGGCTTCCTTCGGAAAGGAAGTAAAGCCGTGGGTCCCGTGTCGTACATTTACGGCACGATAAAGAACCTCAAGCCTGAAAGAAGAGGCCTCTGAGCAAAATTTGTCGGCCGTTTCACGCCTTGATTTGAATGGGACGCTGATGACCTGAGATGTTAAAGAGCGTCCGTAAATAAATTAATATAAAAATAATGTTTAACTCTTTGGTTTGACTATACAGTATTTCTACCGAGTGTTCCTCCTTTGACAATGATAATGTTAATCCTAAAATAAAGGTTTTTAATAGCGCTATGAAATATTCCGAAAGCCCTATTTTTGTCATAATGATAATATTACAGCTCAAGTAATAATGATTTAACGATAATAGTTGTTTCGTGAGAATTGGTGATATAGTAAACTGAATGTAAAGAAAATAAGATCTATACAAAGACGATCAATGGAAGAGAAAATTGAAACTGCAAATCTAGGTAGACCAACTCCATTTGCGTCTAAGTGTGATTTGAAATATTTGAAATGTCTTATGAGATAGATTTTATCCTGCAGATTCCAAACTTTAAAAGTTCGTCACGCAGGAGCTGTGTAAACTAGGCGAATTCCTTAACCAGTTGAATAACTTTTAATAGAAATTAATATAAAATGCAAATTAGGCCTTAAAATTTATTAAATGAAATAAGCTATGGAATCACAATGTGTTGTTAGGGGAACAAAAGTATAATTCTTGCAACCTGTATTATAACATTTTTAGAACTACCATTGTTATTGAGATTAAACCACAAAAATTAATAGTATATTATTAATTTAATGAAATATATGACCACAATAGACAAAACTATACACTATTGCTATTTTTTAAAAAAAATTAAATGTAACCACGTAACTGAGTCCTTGATGTCATGTTTACATTTATTTAAATGGAAAAACAATAAAGTTTCGGGTGGCATTGTGTATTTAAGAAGATGATGTTCAAATGTTTCAATAAAACAAAAAATATGTTACTATTTAAAAAGCATTACAATGTACTAAGCAAGTATAATCAACGAAATATAAATAATAGAAATGTTCATCTATTTTCATTGATTTTGAAATTTAATTTAAATGTTATTGCAGTAAACACATATAAGGCAAAAGTTTGCAGAAGATTATTATAGAGTGCTCTTACATACAAATATAATTATCAAACACCTATTAGAGTAATTACCTTCACGACGATGCTTTTGTTACATATAAGACATATGCATTGTTATAAATATAGTTTATATTCTGAATTAATTTGTATTTTTATTTTAAAAATGTATATAGAAAATCAAACGCAAGAGCCTTTTTTAAATTTCCGTTTAAAAGTATAATACTTGAAAACGTACTCCTAATGCTCAAATTTCCCAAATTTTCAGAAACTAATTTGTCTTATTTTATTTAAATGATATATACCGAATTTTGTTGTGAAGAAAAAAATAGTGGTACCACTAGCTCGATTTTTAAATTTTGGGTTTCAGGTAAACACCCCACTCATAATAGCCGGATTTATCTGATTTTCAAGAGATATTCGCCTTGTTTTATCTAAATGCTATATACAAAGTTTCGTTGTGAAAAAAAAAATATTAATGCCACAAGAGCGATTTTTAAATTTTTGGTTTCACCTTACGCCTCCTCCTAATATCCGATTTCACTGATTTTCAGAAACTATTTTTCTTATTTTATTTCAATTGTATATATCGAGTTTGCTATAAAAATAAAAATTCGGCTGCTAGAGCGACTTTTAAATTTTGCTTTAACCCCAACTAATTTTTTTTCAGGTATACCCCACTCCTAACGGCCCGATTGTTCGATTTTTGGAAAAAAATTTTATAAAATTATGTTAAGTACATTTATTTAGTTTCGTTGAGAATCAACAAAAATTCCGGCTGCTACATTAACCTTTTTTTTTAAAAAAAGTTTGGGCCAACTCTCGCACCTAATGATCCAATTTTGTTGGTTAACGAATTTAACGAATTATTTGTTAATTAATGGTTATCTGCCGAGTTTCGTAGAAAACAAATTACACACACATACGTGTATATATGTGTATAAATGATACATATTTATATATATGTATAAATGATACATATATATATATATAAATGAAAAATAAAATAACACAATGCAATGTAACTAAAAATGATAAAACAGTTGGAAAGCCACAGATTGTCTTCTTGCCTAGGAAGGACACGAGCTGTTCTAAATATTGCGATAGTAAATCTATCATTTTGTAATATTTATATTTACAATATTTGGTATACAAGTATGCGAGGCTAATGGGCCAAGTCATTAGCAGACTTATATTGATAGCATCATTCGATTACTTAAAAAAATGAATTAGTTTTCGTTATGAATTTAAGTTGTTAGATTGTTACCTTGGAAACGAGTTGAAGTAGACTGTCATCAATAGCTTAAAAAATAAGGATTTCCGAATCTATGTTTATATGAGCTTCTTATTTCTTGTTTTGGTAAACTTTCATTAATAAATAATAAAACCAATAATTTCTGGACACCTGTTTATATATATTTTTCCCTGTTTTGGCAAACTTTTATTAATAACTCAAAAACTAAGGATTTACGGACTATATTTATATGATCCATTTTCCTGTTTTGGTGTGAGGAACCCACCACCCAAGTTTGTAAAAGTATTTCCGAAACAACATATATATATGCCTTAGAAGAACTCCAGTAGTCGAAATATAGTGAGAAATAATGTGTGTTTAAGTGTTATATCCTTTTCAGTAATTATATACATACACACATACATACAGAGAGGGAGCCAAAAATGTTGCACACTTTAAGCAAAGAAAAAAACTGTGTTAACATAACCGAATTCAACAAACAGAAAATGATGAGCACTAATCATCTTAGACTTTTACAGTTACAACAGCTCAAAATGCTCACCATCGGCGTCGATACACTTCTGTGTATGTTGAACTACTGATTGAGAACGTTTGCAAAAGTGTCCTCAGCGATTGCAGCACATGCCGTTTCAATTTCTTCCCGAAGTGCTGCCAGTGTAGCTGGTTTTCTACGGTATACAACATCCTTAAGAGTTCCCCATAGGTAGAAGTTCAACGGAGTTAGATCCGGAGAACGTGGTGGAAACTCAATCAGACCTCTTCGTCCTATCCAGTGCCTTGGATAGTGCCTAGGATAGTAACTTGCATCCAGTGCGCGGGGCTTGTTGTGCGAAGTCTCCCAGATCTGCCCTTGTGAACATCGCATATGGTACCATGAGTCTCAAATTTGTCTGGAATGCGTGCAATTGTTACTCGCGGTTCTGTTCTATTTTGTACACACGTCTCCATTGCCTTTGAACTTCAACATTCTCGGTTTTCTAATACCACTTCAAAATTGCTGTGATCAAACGATAATAATGATTCCATTTTGTTGTAGCAACGCTATCATAATGTATGTGAGTCACATCTGTTTACAGAACATCACAGGATAATTTTGGCTTCATTTGTTCATTGTTGATTCACCTGTCACGTAGCAACGCTAGCATAATGTATGTGAGTCATATCTATCTATATTTTGGCACTCTCGGTAGGTATGTATGTATAATATATATTCGCTAAAAAGGAAATTTAAATGTTTAACGGGTACAACCGCGACAGTTTGACTCCTTCTGAATTCGCTATCAGGAACATTGACAAATCTGTTGCCATGAAAACCAGGAGATAATTGTTTTATTATAGGAGGGTTACTATGCTTTTTATTAAATTTTCTCTCTGTTGTGTATGCGCAGCCACCCATGTATGTTAATTCTAATTATTAAGGATCTAGAAGCTTGCTACCTATATTTAGCACCTAATAGCAGTAAAGTTGTATATCCCAAATTAATGCGAGTCTTCACAAAAATTGTAGAAGTTACAAATTCATTAAAATCAACTTGGATAGTAACAAGAGAATGTATCTTGTATAAGCTGATTCAAAATTAGAATAGTTGAACATTTAGTGCTGTCATGTTGCACCTTGTCATGCCAGAACGTAAAGCGGTAATTGAAATGTGTCAGGAGGTCGGGTGAAGCCTCTATTGTCTGAGGAGGCATTCACCTCTGAGTACTGAAATGGTCGCTATTATGATGTTTAACTAAGTCACGCAGTGAAAAGCGATCTCTGCTGAATATTCTGATAGGGCTGTACTGAAGCTCTATTCACCTGTCGCTCTCACCATGGGTCACTGCCCTTGAATACCACATGATGTTCAATGAACCGTGCGAAGAGAATGGCTCGCTCAAAACTGCCGCCACCTGCATCTAATCAAAACCCGAACAGCTGCCGCAGTTGAAGCCGATCTAGAGCGGGTACTAGCTTGTACTTCCAATTTGCGAGAACTGCGCACATGAAAACAAACGGCAGACGCAGATCTACTTTTATTTTTTGTCATCTTGAATTTCGTATTCCTTTGCAAATTGGCTTAAGTCCTCTTTTAGATTAGCTTTGATTTTTTTTACATTTTTGTTGTTGAACATGTGAAGCTATTAACGAAGATATTTCAGATTATTGATAAATTGTACTAACAGTGACTATAGAGAAAAACATTCTCAAAATGGAAACACAGTCCTGGCCCCATTCTGCAACTAAGAGGCACATTAATAGTAGGATGTATTTATTACAGGGACATCAATGCAATACAATAAAACGTCAACAGTGCACGGATCAAAGAAATTGCTTTAATATTACACTAAGTGTATTTGATTAAATTCAAAATGTTAGATTAGACATTTCACAATAAATTATAAAAGCATATTCAACAACAAAGTTAAATTAAAATAATATAAATAAAATGAAAAACATATGAAAAAATAAATAAATAAAAAGAAAAATAGAAATAAGTCACTTTAAGAATGATACACACAACTGGATTCAACCAATTTCGTTCCACTCTCTCCAAGAACTGAGTTACCTAATATCTCCTCTCCTTTGCCAACATGACCATCTTCCTCTGTTTGACATGTGGTAAATACATTTCCCTCCATTCTTCATACCTTTACATTCAGTCAACTTGTCTCTCCTCACAGATGCAATAAATTCATTGCACATAGACGATAGCGAGACTAATCATCCGCCATGAGCCTAGTCTGGGCCACGCGAGCTCATGTCAAGTGAGTTTGGCCAGTGTTTTGTTGCTCCATTACCCATTTGGCTTGTGCTTTCAGAGAAAGTATCTCACTGTATTGACCAATTTTCTGCTGCCTATCCATATCCCTTAACCAGTTTTTAACCTTCCTCCATATGCTCTTTCTATTTCCCTCAGTAGTCATTCAAATGGAACCTGGTCTATTGTTTCCAGCCCATTCTTTAATTAGGATGCACATATCACTTTCCTCCCATCTCTAGCTGTTCATGATAAGCACAATGCCCTAATTAATGTTTGGTTTCCACGGATAATTCGCAAACCAACATTTTACTACTTTGATTTTACACTCTATAGTCTGACTGTAGGCCCCGAATAACCTCTTAATTCAGAAATTTGTTGTGTCCCAGCCAGCCGCAAAATTCCTTTCAGAAAACGTATCCCCACTAAATCTATGTCCTCAATTTACTTCCATCCCCAAATTTCTGTTCTGTGTGTCATTGAAGGTCTTGTACCATAGGGTGGTTTCCAGTACACCTATAGGCATATCTAAGATTCTGCTGCTTTCACTCCTACTTTATGCTTTATTCATCTACAGTTCATCGTAAAAGTAATGCCCATGTATACGAAACGTTCACGTTTCAGCCCTACCGACCCGTTCTTGAAAGTCATTGTTATCTTGTTCACATTAACGGTTTTTTTTTTTTTGAGTAGTGTTTAACGCCCGTTTTCACTACTGAGGCACCACAGGCGGTGGACACTGATGATACATGAGATGAAATGATATATTGGGAAAGGATATATTTTTTTTTTAAGGAAGGAAGCGTTCCAGGCCTAATTTTAGGTACCTCCCCGGCATTTGCCAGTTATGAAGACTGAGGAAAACCTGGAAAAAACCCCAGTCAGGGAGGACGGTCCTGGCGGGATTCGAACCGCAGACCTCCCGCTCACGAGTCCGTGCCTTAACGACCTCGGCCACCCGTGGCGGTTCACACATTAACGGTGAATAGTCGCTCTTCACAATAGTTTAGTAGTCCTCTCTGTAGGGCGCACCGTACAGGACAATGGGGCAATAACAGGAGACAAACAGCTTATAAATTGGCCCATTATAAGCTTAAAGCTGCTATCCCTAGAGACACCATAAATCTCCGGGATAAGCACAGAGAAGGACTTCAGGCGGGTAGGAGAGAACAGGACTTCCTGAAGCTGCACATGTTCGAGGCCAAAAACAGGATTGCCATGTTGTGCCAAGATTCGACAAACTCATTATTAATGGGCGAGTTTGGAGTCGTCAGGGGTTGAAGAGGATAGATGAGCCCAGAAATTTCGAGTCATTGGAGATCGAACCTAGGAGGGCGAAGCGTTTGAAGCAGGCAGTAGGACTTCTCTACGATGAGAGTGCAGGCAGATACCACCAGCCACATGAAAATGCTTTTTATAAGATTGAGTCATACATTGAAATGTGAAAGTAGGTTAGCTTTGTTATGATTTGGATATTTCTCCACATTAAGATTTTACTGTAAGAGGGTATTTTTTTAAAAAAATATTTATTTACAAAATAAAATGGAAAAATTTTGGGGGCTGTTCATAAATTGGAATGTGAATTTCATGTTCAGAAAGCACAATTTGTGAAGAACATTAATACACAGTTTAAAGATGAATGAGAGGATAAGTACAAATATTTTGAAATACACATTTTTTCCTAATTTATATAAAATATTTCATATCTTGAAAATTGGGTAAAACATTTAAAAACATTATGCTTCTAAGGCAATAATTCACGACCAAATCCCTAAACGCTATATTTTCCATTATAAATATCGGTCCTGGTGGTGTAGTGGTAACCATACTTGCCTTCTAAATCCAAAATCGCGGGCTTAAACCCGGCCAGAATCGATGGATTTTTTCGGGCGTAAAATTTCTAAGTGTGGCTTCCTTCGGAAGGGAAGTGAAGCTCTGAGCCCAGTGTCGTACACTTACGGCACGAAAAAGAACCCCAATCCTCAAAGAAGAGGCCTCCGAGCAAACTTTTTGGGCCTTTTCAAGCCCCGAATTGAATGCGATTTTGATAACCTGAGTGCCCATAAATAAACCTATTCAACAACAAATCAACAACCAATTATAAATGTAAATATGACAAGAAATGATTTTCTTTTCAATAAAAAAATTAAATATAATATTATAAGTAACTTTGATATTATTCAAAACATAACAAAAGTTCTTTATAAGTTTTAAACCTTACCAAATAAATGCTACAAAGTTACACTTATCTAAATACCATTTCTTAATTCATTTTTAGTGCTGCACTGATAACTTTATTTTTCCTTTGTTGCTTACTAAGTTATGACCCATTCATACAGAAATCATAAACATAAACCTATGCCAGTCATGGTTTATAAAAATATATCAACGAAAAAATGCACAATATTAAATAAAAATGAAGATTTTCACAATAATTAACCGATGATGCTACTTTTAAAATTATATATCTATAACTATAATTGCTTCATTATATGGTTTTGACACACATAATCACAGAAATATATTGAACCAGAGAAGAGTTTAACAACATCTTATAAACCTCTCTTATCATTCATCCTACTTTCAGAACTCATTTACTTCGAATTTTTTTCACTGCGTTTTCCTTTCTATATAAATCAATACATTTTTCGTCAAAGGATTTTATAATGTTATATACTTATATTCACAGTTATTAAGACTGCATTGAAATGTTGCTTGTACTAAATACATTCCTGAGACGTTATACGAATAATATACGGTTCCCAAATTACGTTTACACAAACATGAAAGTTTGCAAAATACTTCTAATGTTTTTGTTATTATTTTGTTTTATGTTCGATCTAAACCGGTCTTTAGTATTGACATTTGGTACTATTATCTTTTCAACTAAATCGGTAACAAAATTGCGAGCATATGGCTAACAAATCAGCCCATTGCCATTGGCTCACCAACAGAGCAGTGAAAGAAAAGAATCCAGAAAATTGACTGCGCCTGGTGTGTTGATAGAACTTCGTACAAAGGAAGAGGCCAATGCATGCACGAGCGAGAAAGAAGAAACATACCGCAGATACTTGTGCAAAGAAGAAAGCGAAAACGCATTATCTTATATGCAGTGATTGTAAACTGTGGGTCCATGAAACTAAGGTAGAAATTAAAGAAGGATATTTTTATAATTGTCACAAATGGAAAATGTAACATGTACATATATCACAGTGGTGCATAGTCTCTGATATTGCATTGTGTAGTATAATGTTATTAATAATTCATTATTCACTAGAATTGTTTATGCAGAGGGTGCCAAAATGTATACACACACTTTTGTTATGTTAACATAACAAAACTGAATTCACACAAACAGGAAATGACGAGCTCTAATCATCTTAGACTTTTACAGCTACAACAGTTGCTCAAAATGCCCACCATCGGCGTCGATACACTTCTGAGTATGTTGAACTCATTGATCAACGTTTGCGAAAGTGTCCTCAGAGATTGCAGCACATGCCGTTTCAATTTCTTTCTGAAGTGCTGCCAGTGTAGCTGTTTTTCTACGGCATACGATACCACGGGTCTCAAATTTGTCTCGAATGCGTGCAATTGTTACTTGCGTTGGCGGTTCTGTTCTGTAGACATGTCTCCAATGCCTTGAACTTCAACAACATTCTCGGTTTTCCAATACCATTTTAAAATTGCTTTCTGCAGTTTAAACGATAATCTTGGCTCCATTTTGTTGTAGCAACGCTAGCCAAACGTAATGTGAGTCGCATCTTTTTACAGAACATCTTACGATAATCTTGGGTTCATTTCTTCACTGTTGATTTACCGGTCACGTAGCAACGCTATCATAATGTATGTGAGTCACATCTGTTTACAGAACATCATACTACACATTACTGTTGTTTTTCGGCCCAACTTTGAAATATATTGAATATATATCCACTGCGAAAGTGTGCGTACATTTTTTGGCCCCTCCGTATATACCTGCCCAAAGTACACAGATAGGCATTTTGCTACACACATAATTTTAAAATAAATTGTAAAATACTATATTACACTTACTTTGAGTAATTTAGTATTAGTATAATATATAGATAAACGTTCTTTACAGTTACATTGCATGCAATTATACAAGCTGTCCAAATTACATGAAGCTCTCCTATTACTTCATAGATCCTTGCCTTATATATAAAGAAAGTGGAGGGCCAGCCAGCATGCTATATGTCGTAACATCGCGGCCAGCAGACATGAATGCTCTAGGGAAATCTGCCGAATAGTTTTACCGTCTACCTTGATGCAATGTGCACTCTAAGACTTCTGTTATTGAAATGTAGTGCAGAAATTCTTGCCGCACCAATTTCCATGATACATTCTAAAAGCTACAACATTTTATTCATTCGGCACTAAAATGTAAAAGTTATTGCATTTGCTAATAGAGGAGACGATTTGAAATTCAAAGCTTAGAAACAAAATTTGGGGTCAGATGACAGACATATTTTTGCGATTATTAAACATGTCTCTTACATAAGCAGTAAATTTTAGCACAGCGATGCCCATTATCTTGTGGTATTGTGGTCTTCTGATCAGAATTTCTGCTTACAAATCCGGATGTCCCGGGTTCGAATCCCATAAGGCCAGTTGCTTCGTTAAAGTTTTTTTCATTACCCTGAAAATATGAATTCCAGGTAATTTTAAACGTTTCGGGCTAAGCACTAATTCAATCAAAATTTCATTCATTGCCTCTTTGTATCTTTGTTGTTATGATGGTCATTAAACTGCGGGGGAGGGGGGTTGCAAGTAGATTTAAAAATAACTGCAATCTTGTTGTACTCTTGTATTCTTCAAATGAATTCTTTAAATAAACTAAATCATATTATAATATCCGGGAAAACAAACATTCAATGAAACGTTTTGTGTTTGCTTCTAAATTAATAGAACCTGGTTGATTTCTGAAAGGTCTATTGCGTTCTTTTTTTTTTTTTTTTTTTTTTTTTAACCAGAAACAAAACATCTTTCATCTACAGAGTTGTTTTTGCTATTAATTCAATTCACTGAACCTTAGTGAGTGCTTATGTCCTTTTTGAATCTTTCATGCGTGTCAATTATTTAACATTTTGAAGGTGAGAAACTTTTAAAATGTAATGTACATTAATTATTCTTCTCCATACTTGAAACACTTCTATAAGGGAACGCATGTTGGCTTTGACCGGCATCGATCCTATGTCATGTCAAGAAAGTAATTTCAACTCCGGTCTCAGCAACAAGAACTTCGTTACATGCCCCTAGCAACGAATAGCCGAACTCGTTATTAGCCTCAGCCGACCTCATTAGGACAGCCGAAAGATGTTGGCATTTTTTCGCTTAACGAAAGTCGAGCTAGGAATCGCCTCTTAGTGGTCACTCATTGACTAACAGTTCACTCACCACTGCACTCCTTAAGGTGCAGAGAACATTATTCAACGGACGTTCTACAAAAACGGACAAATACCCCTTAAAATCACGGTTTTCTGTCCCCTCTGCAAGACTAATATATAGTGCATGTAGATTTAGTAAAAAAATTAAGTTAGCTTCATCAGAAACTTTCAATCCATCCTCTATCTGCGTGTCAGTTTCCAGAATGTGGAACTCTCTTCCTCCTGAAGGTAGAGATTGCCGGACAATAAAGTAATTTAAACATATATTGAAATATCTCAACTCTAGGAATTACAACAGTTAGTCTCCTGCTTCTTCTTCCTCCTCCTCCTTCCTACTCCCTTATTAAAAACAAGTGGAGGTCTAATATTACACCGAGGGTGCCAAAACAATGTGTACACACTTTCACAGTATATATCTATTTAAATATTTCAAAGTTGAACCGAAAAACAACAGTAATGTGTAGTATGATGTTCTGTAAACAGATATGACTCACATACATTATGATAACGTTGCTACGTGACAGGTAAATCAACAATGAACAAATGAAGCCAAGATTATAATAAATAAACAATGAACAAATGAAGCCAAGATTAACCTATGTTCTTTAAACGTGTGACTCACATTGAGTTATGCTAGCGTTGCTACAGCAGAACGGAGCCAAGATTATCATTTGAAATGGTGTTAAAAACCGAGAATTTTGTTGAAATTCAAAGGCAGTGTAGACGTGTGTAAAGAACAGAACCGCAAACGCGAGTAACAATTTCGTCTTACCTGCCATTCATACACTCTATGGAAATAAGGAATGTTACTTACAACAAGATGGTGCACCACTATATTACTACGTGCGTACCTTGATGACAATCTTCCAAGGCACTACATAGGACGAAGAGGTCAGATTGAGTTTCCACCACGTTCTCCGGATCTAACTCCGTTGGACTTCTACCTACGGGGAACTCTTAAGGATGTTGTATACCGTAGAAAACCAGCTAAAAACTGGCAGCACTTCGGGAAGAAATTGAAACGGCATGTGCTGCAATCACTGAGAACACTTTCGCAAACGTTGCTCAATCAGTAGTTCAACGTACTCAGAAGTATATCAACGCCGATGGTGGGCATTTTGAAGAACTGTTGTAACTGTAAAAGTCTAAGATGATTAGTGCTTATCATTTTCTGTTTGTGTGAATTCAGTTTTGTTATGTTACACATTTTTTTTTCTTTGCTTGAAGTGTGTGTATACATTTTTTGCCATCCTCTGTATTTATCAACTTTCTAATTATATCAAAATAATATTTACATGCTGTACATATCAGCAATTACGATTTTTGTTTGTTTTTTGTTTGTTTGTTTTTTTTGTTTTGTATAACTACGTTTCCTCTACTTTGTACTTTATTGCTTTTTACACCCGGTAGCCTGGAAGAGAAGGCCTCAAGGCATTAACTATCGACAGAGTAAATACATAAATAAAATAAGTAAATATTCTGGCACCACTAAATAAAACATATAACACTTTGTTCTAAGTATTTCAGGAAAAATCATCATTATCAAACTACAAGAATAACTGGAGAAATACTTTTTATTCAAAATAGAATATACGAGTATGTCATTAAATAAACTATACGTTGATGTAGGGCATTAGGTGTTAGCTTAATCTGTTGCTACTAGATTAAGCTAATGGTAGATTAATCCGGTGTCAATTGGTGACTTTCGATAAAGGAAAACCGATGATTATAATAGCGATACAGCAGTTGTAAGATGCCGTCCCTCTGAGTGAGTGTACAGGCATCTAGCAGTGCTCCGTTGTGTCATTTTTATGAGCAAAATGTAAGGAATCACAGAATATTCATAAAGAAATGCTTCCAATTTACGGTGACAAGTGTTTGCCACATCAAGCTGTTTACAGTAGCACTAAACGCGTAGCAATTATTATTAATGAGACAAAAAGGTATATATGGCGTTTGGTTATCTCGGCATCCAATTATTATATTAAATTTTTTTATTTTATAAAAATTATAAATTATGCATTGTGTGAAATATTAAGTTCATCAGGTATAAAAGAGAATAAAAATGTAACTATTTCCAAAACTATTATAATTATCATCATGAAAATATCACTATATATGTTATATGCGCAGTGGGACGTGTGATAAATTTTTAAAGAAATCTGCTTGAAAACTTGAAATTTCGGAAAATTCACCTGTGGACTTTCTTAAATAAAACGTTGTGAGAGAATACAAATAATAAATGCTTTGATTCCACAACTAAATCCAGCAATTCTGTTCCATATTCTCCCCAGACATATATGCCATCCCTGCCTATGCAGAAATTACGGTGCTTGCAAAAAGTTATCATCATTGCAGCGCTGTCACATTCCATCAGAATAAAATAACTCGTGCGAAAATGTTGTTTACCTGTAGCTTTAATTAGCTACTGACCGGGTGATGCGCTATCGATTGTGTTATCATTCGACCTGGAAGCTCCCGCTGAGGCGATGTCAATGCCAGGGCATGTCTTTTTTCCCCCCTTCCTATAGCAAATATTTAACCATTTCATTATTCTGAAGTTTAGATTGTTGACACAGCTAGCCGCTAGCCGTCGCATGAAAATTGCAGATAAAAGGATCCTTGTAACGGTGCGGAAAGGGTATTAATTAAACTCTTCTTTGAACAATCTCTTTTTTTTTTGTTTACTTTTATTACTCTCTTTGCGGTTTCTAAGCTCTAAGAGGAAACTGTTAAGCTGACAATTTTACATTAATGCTTCATGTCTCCGATTTCTTTAGCTCATTATGAAAACAGAGGGTGGGGGGGGGGAGTTGAGGCTTTACTACTCCTTTTCTTGCTTTGGAGAGAAGTCAAATATATCTGTAGGCCTTAAGTGCTTCCCGGCTTCACTTTCACTCTAGGGCGTTTATGTGTTTTTTAAATGACAAAAGCGAAATATGAGCGTTTGTCTCTAAACCGCAAGCTCCCTGGCACAGCCTACAAAGCGCTGCGAATTCATGGGCCTATATCCAGTGCTTTTCTTGTCGTGCTGTTCTGGTCGCGTTTATTTCCATCGTTTATGCTGAAACAGTAGGAAAATTTCTTCACAGCTTTTTATTTTATTTCCTAATATAAATTTAAACAAACGGTCTGCCATATTTGCCAAAGAATGTTTTCTTCTTTAAAACCAATTGGGCTATCGGTAGTCAATATTGGTTTTTTAATGGATTTCATTTGTGAGATTAATGAGCACAAAAGTTGCAGCCTGCAGAATATGCACGTAGAAGAAAAAGAAAAATAAACCAGTCTTACCTGGGGGTTTTATAGGAATTAAATTTAAACGATTCAAAGTTTGTTAAACATATCCCTTTATAACTACAAAACAACTTTGAATAAAGCTCCGAAATAGAAAAATGAGTTGTACATTAAAGTACTGCGATTAAAGTGTTATGTAAAAGCAAAAAGAAAAAAAAAAACTTTCGTGATGCAATATTTTTGTCCATTGTTAATAACTCTCAAAAACATCAATTCTTCAGAAGCGTACTAGGAATAAGAAATAAGTAGAAAGAGAGAAAAATAGAAATGAGATCTGTATACTTTCGTTACACACGTTTTTACAATGAATCAAGCAAGCACTTGTAATAACTGGTAAAAATATTTTTTTTAAAAAACAGCAAAAACACTCATAAAAGCAATGTAAATGGTAAAGAGGAACAACTTATCTGAATAATTTAAATTTAATGTATAAAACTTACGCAGGATTTATAGCCGAAATTTATATCTCCTGAATAGTAATTTCATATATGTTAATATTAGTATTAAAATTAGTGTTTCGTAGATAAGTATATTCGAGCTAATATGTTTTGTGTTAAACAGAAAACGTGGTGAAGACATTCTTTTGCCGATTTTGTTAACTTTACGGACAAGGTAACCCTTTCCTGTAAGCCTTTTTGAAAGGAGGCGGATTTATTAGTCTTGGATTGTATTTAAGAATGATAGATGTCTAGGGAAAGACCGCTGAGTTGAGGCAGGTAGAGAAAGAGACAGAAAAAGGGTAAGAAATGTTACTTTTCATCTGTGTGAATATTGCCGGCATACTGTAAAAGGGTCATTTCCATTTTAAAGATACGTTGTATACCTAGCAGAGCACAGGACAAAAAACGTAGGAAATAGATTTCTGAGAATGTATCGAAGATGACAGATGTGAAATAAAGGAGTTCGCCGGAAAATTTCCAGGAAGTAGAGATAGCAAACAGATGGCTAAACGTGTTTTAGCTAAGAGTAATACCCTACAGATCTAAAATAACGAAAGGGTTAAACGCTAACAGAATGGAATAGCCTGAAAGGTGACAGCTAAAAGTTATGATAGGAATGTTTCTTGGAAAGACAGAAAGGGCAATAAAGTTAAAGTGTAGGCGGGGAAATAAATTGTAATCAATAAGCATCGCCCATAAGTGTACGAATCAGAGCCTATATGAATAGAAATCCGTATTGAATAACCGCCAATAGGGAAGCTAGAAGTAGAATTTAATTTAATGGTAATAAGAGAAGTATTTTTCGCGAAAGGTGTGCTTATTGATAGCAAAGTCAGAACTCAGGGAAAGTAAGAGAGATTTTTTTTTGGTTGATTTATTTATGGACGATCTTTCAGGGCGTGAAACGGCCGACAAATTTTGCTCAGAGGCCTCTTCTTTTAGGCTTGAGGTTCTTTTTCGTGCCGTAAATGTACGACACGGGACCCACGGCTTTACTTCCCTTCCGAAGGAAGCCATACTTAGGATTTTTATGCCCGAAAAAATCCATGGCCAGACTCGAACCCGCGATCTGGGTTTAGGAGGCAAGTATGGTAAGTACTACACTACCAGGACCGACAAGAAAGAGAGAGAAGTCAGTAAGAGGTAGAGAGAAGTCAGTCAGTAAGAAATAAAGAAGGCTCAAGAGTTGTCTAATTGCTAGAAAAAGTGATAGCTAGAACTCAGGTCTCCGCTGACAGTCTATAAAAGTATTTACATGCTAGTGTTAATAAATTATGAGTTGAAGAGACCGTTGTTCTGTGGCTAGTGTTCGCAAGCGTCTAATTCCGTTGACTCTCACAAGTCAAAAACATCCAGTCAATAAGATCCTGAGAATTTCTTACCCACAATAACAACACAATCTTACTTCCAAAGCAAAAGTTACAAGAGCTCCAAGAACATTCGCCATACACACCTAAATAGCACCCACCCCTAAACGAAACTGCTTTAAATTGACGCTCCAATGTGGGGCATTGATACAACACTCCCACATATAATCATCCAAGCTATTAAATCCCCCCCCCTCAAATCCTGCTTCAGATTGCGATATTATAGAAAAGCTCATATTCTTCTCCAAAGTGGGATGAATTACAAAGTTACTCACTTGTGAAAAATACGTTCCTTATCCGAAATATCGCGATCTATCTCATTTTCCTATGTTTTATTTCTGATGATTTGATTACACACGCTTAATAAGTTGATAGCAAAAAATATAATATAATAAAAAGGAAACACATAAAATTGGTATACAAAACACACCGTTATTCCTATAATTATATATTCTTCATACGCAACCTACCAATAGCAATTAGCTACAGTCTGTTCACAGAAACATTCCGTAATTATAGATTATTATAATCTCACAGTCCTATAAATCATGAACTTTACATTGACGCCATTAGAATAACTCTCTAATTCAAGTTTTAATTGGTTTAATTACGGACGAAAACAGATGACACAATAAGTATTAAAAAAATGTATTGGTTGCAACTCTTTCCCTTGTCATTTTTTGCATTATTGAATTGAAGCATATTGTGGGAATATTTACATTTAAATTCAATTTGAATTCTGCAGCTATTTAGCGAGTTAATTGTGAACCCAAATGAACGTAGCTGGATTGATTTGGAATAACATTAGGACACAGAGGGTAGTGAAAGTTTAGAGTGCCTTCAGAAGCCGTTTGAACATCAGGCACGTAGTTGCAAGACGATTGCAAAGTGGTATAAATATTTTATGCACAAGAGATAGGCGTTTGTTTTGCAGTATAAGAAATCTGTGTGCATAAACATCCCTAAATCCATTGTTTACAAGAGCATATGTATTAATCTGAGATTTCAAACTGCACAAATAGTGCACTAGTGCAGAAGCTGAAACCTTAAGACCCCTCAACTCATCTCGCTTTCTGTGAACAATACCATCGAGCTCATCCAAGTAGATACGAGGATAGTTCCATAAGTTTCCGGCCTCGCCGATAAGGATTGTTGCTTTATCTGGTGCCATATCTTATCTGTTAAGTAAACCATTGCAGCTGTAACTTCCACTCCGCTGTGTTCAGTTGTTCAGATATAGATGCAGAAAGAAGGCTATGTGTAGAATATTGAGACATATTTAAAATGGAATATCGAGGTGTTATCAAGTTCTTTACAAAAGAAAGACTTATTCAATTTGAAACTAAACAGTGATTGAACGGTGTATATGGGGAACCATCCCCCTCATATTCTACCGTAAAAGAATGGGCCAAACTTTTTCGAATGGTACGAGAAAGCATTGAAAACGAAGAACGTGCAGGTCGGCCTTTGGAGTTGTTCACTCCTGAAAACATTGCTCTTGTGGAAGGAGAAATTATGAAAGACCGGCGGCTGAAAGTTACAGAAATAGCAGCAAGGTTCGGTCTTTCTAAAACAGCAGTCCTTTGAATTATTCATGAACATTTAAACATGAATAAGCTTAGTGCAAGATGGTGCCTAAACTTCTTTCCTCAGTTGAAATGCAGCAACGAGTCAACTGTTGTAAGGCATGTTTGGAGCTCTGCCGTGGCAATGAGAGAGAAGTTCCGCAAATTTTGTTACAGGAGATAAAACTATGGTCCTCTACTATGATCCCTCGTATAAAAGAGAATTAATGGAGTGGCGTAAACCTGGCGAAGCACCGCCTCTGAAGGCCAAGGCCACTCAGTCAACCAAGAAGACCATGCCCACAATCTTTTGGGACTGTGAAGGAATATTCTTCATTGACTTCAAGAAGAGGAACACCACAGTAAATGGGGAGTACTATGGTGGCCTATTGCACAGACTACGTGCTTCCATCAAAGAGAATAGAGGAGGAAAGCTGAGTGGTAGTGTGCGCCTTCTTCACGACAACGCGCCTGTGCACACAGCTCTTATTGTAAAGGAAGCTGTGAAGAAATGTGACTTCAAGGAGATCGACCATCCATCCTACAGCCCAGATCTAGTCCCAGCGACTATTTGGTCTTTCAAAACTCAAGAAGGACCTTGGAGGAAAAAATTTAAGATTGACGAAGAAGTGATGGATGCTGTTCATGCCCATTTTGTAGACAAGACTTTTGACTATTTTGGAGGGGGTTAAAATGTTAATTAAAAGATATGAGAAGTGTATTACAATAAAGGGTAACTATATTGAAAAGTGAAATATAATTTTTGTCTTTATCACACCTATAAAGTGGTTAGACCGGAAACTTATGGACCTACCCTCGTATGTTGGAGAACTTCTGGCATAAGTGGGAATATCGCCCCGATGTCTCCAGCGTGACACAGTTAACACTGAATGTCTCTAAAGTAAAAGATAAAAAATTGTATTTTTTTCTTTCTAATGCTACTATATTAATTGAAATATGACTCTGGGAGCGATACCATACATGTTTATATTCCAGGAATGCTTCTGTTGATTGATGGCCTATGAAGAAAATTTGTTAACTGGCGTGAACTGTTTGAAAACATCTTCTATTACAAAATTTCAGCAGAATCGTGCACAATGGGGTGGACCAGGTTATGTTACACTGCTCGTAAGATTAAACTTGACAATACTGTTATCCCTGTCTGGAAATTGCTCATTGCCTTAGCTCTTGAAATTTGTTTTATGAAGCCCTTAGACCGAGATTTCGTGACAGGACAGAAAAAATTAGAATATTTCTGAGTTACAGTAAGTAACAACTGTACTTCAATTTTTCTATATTTATTATGCCCATTCATTGTCCTTTACTTTGGAAGGTAAGTGGAAATAAGCAGACCTTTAGTGACGCATGAAAACGTTCAAACTAATAAAAGCAAATTACATCATTAATCGAGAGTTACAAGTTACTCTCCCGTAAGCTGCTAGAGATTTAAAATTTAAAAGGCCACTAAGGCAAATTGAATTAGTTTTGGAACTCTAATATAGAAACTCCAAATAAACAGTCCAAAGTCAATAAAATAGATTCCGTCCATTCGTTTATTGGTGCTGTTATAAAGATAGTTGTCCATTTATTTTACGGGACAGATATTTTTGTCTAGTCTACGAATAAAAGTATAAGAAAATTGCATGATACTAATGCAACTTCATGAAACTTTTATTCCACATAAAATAACTTTTTAAGAACTAAATTACATACTAAAGAGGCTACAATGTCTTGAAAAAGATTAAAGAAGTAAGGATACTGATCATATTATGATAAAACAGGAATGAGTGTAAAACACACAGGAAATAAAAGTGTTAAAATTCAATCCAGGTCAAAGTGATCTAATCCCGATGCGGAAAAACCAGCTGTTCCAGATTTGTTACTGTATTCATTCCCAATGTCCCGCAAAGTTTTAACTCAAGGTCCTCTTAGAAATTTCATGAACTATTGCTAATTTTTGCCGACCTTTCTGCTCTGAAGTACTGTTGTAAACAATAACTCTAGTATAGAAACTCCAAATAAAGAGTCCAAAACCAACAAAATAAATTCATCCATTCATTTATTGGTGTTTCTATAAAGATAGTCATCTATTTGTTTTACCAGACAGAGTATTTTTTGTCTAGTCTGAGTATAAACCATTTAATGGAAGATAACAACATGTCAATGAAGAAATCCATCGCTTATAAATAAATTAAATTAAATTTTATTCAAGCTCGAGGAAGGCAGCTTTGTATCAAGCATTTGAGGAGGTAAGTCTTTGAGCCTGGCACGTTATCAGTTTCATTTTACCTCATGAATTAATATAATCCCATGCAAATACTTGCTACAAGTTTCCTTTAACTGTTTACTCTCCTCCTATTAGAATTTACATCTCCTACCCCCCCCCCACATACACACACACACTGAATGGATGTCAGGACAGCCTCAAAGACATAACAAACACAGAAAGACACATGCAGATGAAACAAAAAATGAATTATGAAATAAAAGGTAAATCCGTGGCAGAGATATGCTAACTCGGCAGTTACTCTTTTTGAATATGAATTGAGAAAAGTATAGAAGGCTACATAGGCCTGCTAGATACAGGATTTGCATCTGGAACCTCTCGAATATGTCTACCAAGCGTTACCGCCTGAACCAGCCCACTCGATTTGAATAATGTTGTTATATATACTTTGTATTTGACATTGGTGATGTAAAATATCTTTGGAAAAAATGACTAGAGATATATGTATATTAACTATCGACAGACTAATTAATAATAAAATTGTAAGTCTCGAACGTTAAAGACAATATATCAAGATCCTTTTAAACTAAATTGGGAATCAAACACTGATACGGAAAACAGGACCATAATATCAATGATAACATAAGGAATGCGTCGTCGTGAAGGGAGATGATATTCCTGGAACATGACAACTAAAACCTCATGGATTAGATATGGAAGAAATAGTAGCTTGGAAAACTATAATGATTGGAGAAGCCTGCCCAGATATCACTTTTCTATCAGAATTTGCTCAGGCAGAGTCTAAGACTTCTCGGTAACAAGCAAATAATCGACGCCCTCTACTGCATTGCTAATATACACACACTTGTTATATACGTTGTTATTTGCTTTAACTCAAAAGCTAAGTTCCCTAGAAGTAAAGTTATATTTCAATGGAAGGGGGAAATTATGGTGGAGAAAATTCATTAGATGTTTGTTCTCTTAGATCGCCAGTCCCGAAACATATACAGCAATAAACTACAACAGCTTTAAAACATCTATTTAAGTGCCACTTGAATCAATTTATAGCTCTCCAGAAGCTAAGTTAGTTAATCCAGCCATTTCCGCCGAATCCGCGCTATTTCTCATTACCTGTGTACAAAGTTAGGGAATTAGCAACCGATAGTAGTTAATCATTACCCTTGAAGCTGCTAAGAAACCTTCCTTACTACTGCGTAGGAACCGAGATGTGAAATGCGAAATGACAGGAAAAGCTGTCTCTACGAGCTCTAAGAGCTTGAGCAATGAAACCTGCTTAAGAAACGTTAATTATCTGCTTCAAATTGATGAATATGCAGATTAAAACTGCCTCCGGTACCTGAACTTCCCTCGAGCACAACCTTAAGAGAGAGAGAGGACGAGAAAGCCAAGACAGATTGACAGGGCCTGTCATCTCTAGAAGATCTGGAAACAATTTACGAGCGTTTTACTTCCTCAGCAGTAGCTTAAAACCAGATTATTTTTAAACAGCCCTGGAAAAATGTCACTGTAGGAATATCTTAGAAATGTTATGCAAAGAGCAAATTCGCCAATGTGACAAACGTGAGTAAAAATCTCCGATTAAAATGGAGCTTTATCAGAGAACCTTTTGTTCCATTTTAAACATTCTCAAATCGCATTTGATTAGACCTAGATTCTACAATGAAAAACGAAATTTATTTAACAGAAAGAGTAGGCGATTCACTAAATAACTAAATTAGTGATACATATTTAGTGATCAACATGTTTTTAAATTTTTACTCGTCATTTCGTTACATGCTAAGAATCTTTCGATTTAAGAGAGTGAATAATTTCAGTTATTTCTAGAGAGAGAGAGAGAGAGAGAGAGAGAGAGAGAGAACGGGTTATCTTTATTATGTAGAAAATAAAATAAGAATAAATTAATTTATAGCTCCATTAATACAAAAAGTATCCATTTCCAATGCATTAAGCTCAGGAAAAAATATGCTTACTATTTTTTCTTCTCCTTTGAGCTACATAATTAAATCCTCACGGTAGGGGGTGATGGTACAATATGAGTAAGGCATTGGTTTGCCTCGTCACCAATGGTCTTGATATTTTTATGTTTAACTTTTAGTTCAAAGTAATAAATTGTTTATTTTAAAAATTAAATAACCGCCCCGCTCCCCCCCAAAAAACAAGCAATATCGCCCATTTGGAATTGACAAAACATTTCCTAAAATAAACCCTCTTTCTTCTAATTTGAAGACGTTACCACCATGGTGTGGCGATGGGAATATTATAACGGATTGGCAATGTAGAATCAAAATAGTCGTTGACATTAAGGCGATTGGCACAAAAAAAATTTAAAACTTTTCTGTCATCTGAATAAAATTAGTGATTTCATTTGTAATGGATATGGTGAATAACGATCTAAAAACATAAACCCTCTTTTCATATACAGTTTTCACAAACCAGAAATATTTATTTAATTGTTTATTTATTGAAGTACTAAGTACATATATGATTATGGTTTGTCTTTACCTTAGTTGGCCAGACCCATAACTAAATCTAAAAATGTCAATATAACATAAATATTATTTAACATCTAACATTTATCTAAATTACATGTCTTTAAACTGATCATTTCAATTTTATTCTTACCTTCCATGAAAACTCCCCTAATTTAGGTATCTATTCACGATCTTCCAAACCACCACGGGTGGCTGAGATCGTTAAGGAGCGAACTTGGGAGCAGGAGGTCTGGGTTCGAATACCGCCAGGACCGTCCTCCTTGACTGAGGTTTTTCCCAGCTTTTCCTCAGTCCTTATAAATTGGAATTCCGGGGAGGTACCATAAACCTAGGCCTGGCACGTTTCCTTCCTTAAAAAAAAAATCCGTTCCCAATTTATCATTTCATCTCATGTATCATCATTGACATCACCTGTGATGTCTCAGTAGTTAAAACGGACGTTAAACACTATTCAAAAATAGCAATGATGTTCGAGAACGCAGTAACTACTTACAAAAATTTCTTGCACGTGAGTCGCAACAAAGGACAAAGGGCTGAGCTTGGTGCCCTAAAAATAAAATTTATAGATCTTCATAAGTAAAGGTAAAAGCCTTATGCTTTTCACTGTATATTCCCCACATATGCAACAAAATATATTGGGTCTATTTACACATTTTGAGAGATTTTTAGAGAAATTTCTGCATTGCACAGAAAACAACCGCCATTACAGTACAATCAAATATATAACATGCCATTAAAAATGCATGAAAACTCACCAGGGGGTAGCACAAAACAGAGTTAAGAATTGTGTATTTATGATATCTGACGCTAGACGGACAAACGGAGATCATAAATATCCACAGAGCAGGAATTGTTTACTTTTTCATGTGACTTGCAATTATTCCGTTACAAAGAATACAACTTTAATCCTGAAGAAATGATAAGTGATGCACAAAAACTAAAACCATATTTAAATTAACAATATGGAAATGAGTCATAAGCACACATTTGCATGCAGAGAGCTAAAAGCGTGTTACATAGTTTAATTTTCTTTTTGACTTAACCAGTTTAATGCTTCTTTTCGCATGTAATTAAACGCTTATGCTGGAAATTAATAATAACTGAAAATATGATGAAACTGAAAATTATCTTATTACGTTGCAGTATGAACTCAACCAATCTGACGTCGTATTTTGCTGTATCTAGTAAGGATACATTCCTGCTTAGTAATCACGTATATGTTTAGCAAGAAAGCTTTACGTAAAAATTCAGTGTCAAAAATAAAAACAGAAATATTTATAAAGTCTCAGGAAATTACAGCGGTGATGTTCGTCTTTAACATTTGTACAGAGAAAACCTTAGAAATTTAGAAGAAAAACGTAGATAGTAGTTTATATTATGAATAGTGCAGACCATTCTTTACAAATTGAGGCTACCAGTGCACGGGTATAGTCAGACCATTCGTGATCCTACTACACATATGAAATGCTGCAGAAAAAAAAAAACACAGAATTACATATGTACAAACACTATGAAATAATCCTCGCCCTCGTCATATCGGACAATTTAAATAACCGTAAGGGGGAGAAGCTAAATAAAAATAAAAAAAAATAATTTAAATTTTATATTTTATTTGCCAGTAACAATTTTAAATCACTAATATATAGAATAATTTGCTTTTGAAACCTATGTATTTTTATTAGCTTACGTGGTTAACATCCATTTAAATATTACTCTTATTCCTAACCAAATCACGACTGTCCCTCAAAAACCGCCACATTATTTCTGTCTGCAAATAAAGGCGTTAACCTTCCACACTATCTTCATTTGTCTAGATCCAGTCACATTAGCTAATGCTGAGTACTATTGAAGAAATATATATTTGGAAAGAAATAAAGTCTGCACTACAAAAAGCATATGCCTAATGAGATTAAACTGTGCGTAGATGGTGAATATGATGAAAATGGGAAGAAATAAATCAACAGGAAATATTCTGACAGCTTGCAACTCTTTTACTTGTGAAGAAGGTGCTGAATGAAAGGCATCTGAAAGTTAAAATTAGATCTTTCGTGAACCTTACATGAATAAACCAGGGCAAGATGGGTGCAGACCTCTATATCTTCATGAATGTGTTCTATTGTTAATACGTAATATACCTGCTTTCACAAGTTACAAAACAGTGACCTTTCTATCAAAATAGGAATAGAATGGCGTGAATCCATTCCCTCTTCCTGTAGGAAAGTTAACATAACTCAGTAAACTTAAGTTGCGAACTAAAGTGAATCAGTTGATTGACTGGAAATGCACGGAAAGCTGAGTAAGAGTGTGTCCTTTACTTCTCGACACTTCCAAGTTCAAATTGCTGACATTGCAGAAGTAGTGCGGCTCGTTTGATCACCCACACACTCGAGCTCAAGTCAGGCCTTGCTTCTTGTGTCTGCTATTTCTTCAAGTTCGATGCAGACACTCAAGGAAAGAAAGTTATGATGCGACAGCCATAGAAGCTGATTATGACCATTTTACAGATATAACAAAAGTGAATTTAGGAAGAGTAAGGGGTGCTGCCTTGAAGCGAAAATGAATTATTTTCATTCATCCTTAGAACAGTCGGAAATGTACGAGGGCTATTTTTTTTCCAACCTCCAAGTGCTCTGCTACGTGACTAGACAAGCATAAGGAGGCGGATCTGCGCACTGTGCTATTGCTCTACAACCCCACCATAACATCTGCCAAGGCCAAGTTCAATACATCAGTGGGAACGGAACTACAGAAACTTCAACATGGCTGACATGATTGATTCTCCCGCCAAGTGCTAGTTGCGAAGCGTCATTCGTTTTCTACGTGCAGAAGGGAATAATGCTGCAGAAAGTCATCGCAAAATGAGCCGTGTATGCAAACTGTATGAGCGAGGGCATTGTGCGTTAATGGTGTAGGAAATTTAGAGAAGACCGAACTGATGTTCATGATGAAGGTGGACAAGGACGCAGGTCTGTCGCTTGTTCAGCGAGTTGATCAAGTGGTTCTAGAGAGAAGGAAGTTTGCCTTCAGTGAGTTGTGTGTGGAATTTCTGGACATTTTAAGGTCAGCTCTGTACAAGATTGTTACAGAACGCCTAGGCTATCGAAAACTTTGTGCACACTGAGTTTCCAAAAAAAGACCTATCTCCTGGCGGCAACCTTCTACGAAGAGGGTATTGGAAAGCTCGTCTATCGATCAAATGTTTTTTATCTTCACGGGACTATGTGGAAATGTAACTGACTGTACTTGACTACTGATAATAAAACTATTTTGTAATTCACCTTTGTTTTTTTATCATGTCCCTTTGGAGGTTAAAAAAAAAATTACAAATCTACCAAACATAGAAATCGTTGCTCATCATCATAGACCGTTACAATATTTCCTTGGAGTTTAAGTACCTAGCAGCGATAAACAACTGTTTTTTAAATAATTCAGCTTGTTGAAAGAAAAATAGACATAGCATAGATTGCAGTTACTGTAAAATTACTGTCGGCTGCACCGCCTTAGATGCTGGTAAACGCGGCTAGAAAAACTTTTAAATAATTTGGTAGCAACTTTCCTCCTCTCAACCTCCTACAGCAAGCTTTCGCGCTGAAGCCTTTCCATTAATTGGTCCTCCTCCGTGTTTCCTTTCCTTAGCTCGTGGGGAGCTAAGGCTTGGTGGAGAATTTCAGTCGAAGCATTAAGATCGGATTCCAAAACAAGTCAAAGGAGTTATAAAAGATCTTTATATAATATTTTAAGCAAAAGTTTCCTAAAATCTCTCCTGCATAAACATTACAAGACAGAGCTTTTGAAAATATAGTATATTACGGCTAAGACTACAAATGAATTTTAATTTTACTACAGTTTTATAAATCATAATCAACAACACGACTTAAGCCCAATACAAATATCCGTCATGTTTCATTAAAACTGCTGACTCTACCTTAATCTCGGACGAACAATATTGTTTACTCCTAACAATATAAATTCTATTATATTGAATTGTCTATAGTTTTATGATAACCCAAATGTTTTTAAAACACTTTTTATGTCTATATTTCAAAGGACTTCTTGCTTGCCCTCTTTTCTTGTGGGGGATATTGCACGGACCGGTGGAGAGACCATTGTTTCCATGTTTAATAACGATATTGCCATTATCATTTAAACCATTACTCTGTATTGTCTCTATTAAGTTGATTCCAACTATAAGTTCCAAGAATTTGAACTATACTAAGGATCTATAGTCTTCGTACAACTAAGTTGCAGAAATACTTCTGCAACATAGAGCTCAACGACCAGACAAGCTGTTGCATAGTTTAATCTGTGTTTGTGACTACCCTTGAATGCACAATCCTAAACTTTACTTCGAAGACCTGTGTTTAAATCCTACTACTAAATGTTCAGAGCTTCGTAAGTATACTGGGGACGTTCAGTGTACTCAATAATTTCCTTTTTCAATTCCGTGCCTTATTCTCAGGCATTCTGGGCATGCTCTCCTGGCGTGGCTATATTACTAAGGGACATACAGCACCGCCATGTTGAAGGTGAAGGTGATTTGATAATGGTGCACCAGGGGGGGGGGGCTTAAATCTATCCTAATAGTTGAAACTTATTAAAAAAGTAGATTAAGTTACACTATACAGAATAACACATATAGAACAAATACGAATAAATTTAATAAATTTAGCTGGGCTGTTTAGGTGCTAAAAACCTGGAAAATATTTATTAAACATAATAAGAAATTTACTTGAGATGATGATTTAGTAGCACGATATATTTTGATCAAACTCCCCATATCAGTAACTGTAACAATAACAGTAATATGTAACAAATGTAACGTTACGGTAACGTGTAATATGTGACAAGTTATATGCAAAATTTAACAAGCAGCATGTAACGTGTAACAATTAACATTAGTAGCGTAGCATTTTCTCATTAATAGGCTTAGACTTTTAGCTGCTAAATCCGAAAAATATTTATTTTTCGAATAATTACTAAATCATCCTATCAACCTGGAAATAAAATATTATTTCTGGTAATTTAACAATTATTCGTATCAACCAGGATATAAAATATAATTTGTGATAATTTAATAGCACTGTCGGGGTATTTCGATCAAAATTCATATATCAGTACAGTGGCGGTTACAGCAAGATGTAATTGTAACAGTAAAGGTTAACAGTAATATGTAACAGGAACAGGTTACATGTAACCGAGAACAAAATGTTACCTTAACGTGCTACAGTGAAGTGGTACAGTAAACAGTTATATTAATCTGGTACAGGTATATGCAATAGTAACATAACAATTAATAACACTATTCGTGATAATTTAATAGCATTGTCGGATCAAAACTCACATGCATTAGCAACAAGTGATATGTGGGTATAACAGCAATATTAAGAAGTAACAGTAGTAGCTACAGTTTGTCTTACAAGGGCTAAAATTTTTCAGGTCTGGGATGCATCAATTGTCATTTTAAGTGCTAAAAATCTTAAGAATATTAATTTTCCAGATATTAACCGAACAACCAGCACAAAAAACTAATTGAAATAATATTTTAGTATACCACTCTCTATGTATTTTAATAAAAATACTTTGTCAGTAACTGTAAAAGTAGCAGCATTATTAACACTAACACTAATGACAACAAAAAGAGTAACTGTATAATGTATCTATAACAATAACTGTAACATGTAACAAGTAAAATTTACAAGTTACAAGTAGCTAGTAACAGGTAATAGATAGTATTTGACAAGTAACAGTAGTATTCGTAGGTTTTGTCATTATTAGGGCTGAAATTATTGGGCGCTAAATTCTGAAAAATATTTACTTGTGATTATTTGTAGCTTTTTTTTTAAATCAAAATCCATTTGTCAGTAATAGTAGCGGTAAAAATAACAATAACAGTAATATGTAACAGTAACAAGTTACATGTTACAACTAAATTTTAACCTGTAACAAGTTGGCATGTAACAAGTTACAGTAGTAGCAGTAGCACTTTGTCATTACTAAGCTTCGGCTTTTAGATGCAAAAATTTGTAAAAATATTTATTTTGCAATTATGGAAACAACTGCATTATAAAATTATTTATGATAAATTAATAGCATTTTCTGTGTATTCTGGTTTTGCACACTGTCAGTAACCGTAGTATAGCAGCAGCAATATACTCGTAAGTAATAGTGGCACAAAACAGGTAAGAATAATTGTTACGGAAACAAATTACATGTAACAACCTGAGTAAAATATTACCATAACATGCAATAGTCTCTTAGAGAGAAATGTTACCAAAAAAGTTGTATTGCGTGTTATAGTAAAAGTTTTAATTTCCAAATAATATTATATATACAACCGGAATAAAAAAAATACTTTAGTAACGTTTTTGGTGTATTTTGAGCAAAAGACACGTGTCAGATAGCAGTAAAAATAACACTAACAGGTTAATACCTAGCAAATAAGAGTAATCTGCAAGCGTAACACATTACATGTTACAAGTAAGTGTTGAAGAATTGCAATGGGAATAGAATTTATATTTATTTAAGAATCCGAATTCTATTAATAATTTATTAAATCAGATGTTCCAATTTCATTACAAAGCAGTGTAGTTATAAATATTTTACAATTTATTCTAAGAATCTCGGATAGTTTTAAGGCAGGCCTCAATTCATGGTGACGTTCTTATGTTTTTATGGTGGAAGAGTTTACAGTTTTGGCAGTGTATAAAGAGTGACTAAATTTAAATATATTATTATATGGATGCCAGACATGGTCTCTAAAAGTAAAACAAAAGAACAAAATAAACATGCCAAAGAAAAATGCGACGCAAGATCCTGGGAATAACTTTGAAGTACAAAATACCTAAAGTATCAATAAATCAGTTATCTCAGACAACAGAGATTGCCCAAATAGCTACCAGAAGCAAATGGCAATGGGGCGGTTACGTCGCAAGAATGCAGGACAATAGGTGGACCTACAAAATCTCCATGTGGAACCCAGGACACAAGGCAGACCCAGAATAAGATGGACAGACCTCTTCAAGGGACATGCAGGTTCAGATTGGACAAGAGTAGCAAGAGGAAGAGAAAAATGGAAATCTCTCGAGAAGCAACTAGTGCAGTGAGAAATGGAGTAACCAAAGAACAAATCAGTCAGTATCTTAAACAGCATACGAACAACTAGCGTGAAATAGCTCACCACGTTAGGAGAGAGGGAACTTTCCCTACATGTTAGGAGGCCTTTGCCCTTAAGGGACATTAGGCTATCTTTATATGGAAAATAACTAATATCGTATTTTAACTAGTATTTATTTTGCAATAACAGTTTTAGGTAGAATCTTTCAATATCTGCTAACAAAAGCTCAAAAGAATGGCTGAAGAAGAAAAAGAGAAAAAACACATCCCAATCACATGACCAAAATATGAGTGAAACCACTGAAATGAGAAATTCTAATAGGGAAAAAGGATAAATATCCTTACATTACACAAATTAGAAGTCAAACAAATCTCAAACATGCTTAGCTAACTTCAAGTAATTTTCTGGAGTTGTTTGTTAATGTGATTAATAAATGTAATGCAGTTCATGTTTTAATGAAAAAGTTACTAAATCTAAAGTTATTGTGTAATGATTCTTCGGGTGAAATAACCATAATATGACCAAAATTCAATATTCTGACAGTCAAGTCACTATTCGAGGACACAGGCCTTAAAGTTTCTGTTAAGGTTTCCTTCAGCCTCACAACGAACCACAGGAACCGATTTATCAACCAGACAGAAAGCATAAGCCGAACAATTTCTCCGCCTCCCCCTTAAGAGCTTTTTCGGAGACAGGTGAAGTTATGGCAGTCAACTGTTTCTGGAGATGTAAGGGTCTTTGAGAAAGAACTCATTAAACCTCTCCAACTGCGATGCGTTGTTTTCTGAAAGCTAGTCGTGTTCTTTCATGCACAAAGTGACAGCCAGTGGAATAAAACCCCTCCGCCTTTCAAGAGCATATGACTTACTTTTAGTTCTGGGGGTTTTACCATGTAAAAACGAAATGATGAAACCACAGCTAACATTGTGGTGAACTATTATCTTCCTTAAAAAACATTGAGATGGAATTGTCAACAAAAAGGCAATAGCCAATGTTCTATAAAGCACTATAAAATAAATGCAGAGACCGAAAAGTATCTACCCTTCACTTTCGTGTATCCTAACGATACGGTATAAGAGAACAGAGAGTACATTAAGTTTAAAATAGATAAATTGTAATTAACTAGAGAGAACAGCGAGTTGCCACTTCTATAAAATAAGAAAAAGGAATGTGTTCAATGTAAAATACTAGAAAACTAAAATGTATTTATTTATTTACATTAAGCAGCAAATCTAGGGGGGGGGGAGATTTATGGAAACAGTTTAGAGCAATGATAGTAGCGCAAAAACCAAGATAATCGTTCAATACGAAAATCAAAGCAGTCGGCGACACAGATTCCTATCTGCAATATTGCCCAAGGGAAACGAACATTTATTTTATTTCATTTATTTACGGAAGCTCTTTAACATCTCAGGTCATCAGCGTCCCATTCAATTCAGGGCGTGAAATGGCCGACAAATTTTGCTCAGAAGCCTCCGGAAATGAGCATATTGGCAGGGCAATATAGTGCCTCCCTTTCCGACGTTTACTAAAATTCTGCTGCTACTATACAATCATGGAACCGAGCAGAGTAGCTAAGGCGATATAACGCTTGGGACTGGAATTCGGGAGGTTCCAGGTTCAATTCCCTTACTACTGGCCATATTGAACTTGGGTTTCTTTATAATTTCCCCTAGTTGCTTAGGCAAAAATTGAGATGAACCATTTCCTTAGACAAATTTTCCGGTCTCCCATTTCATATCATTTCATTCGATGGTTGCGTTACAGTCGAACATTTGCCATTTATGAGGTCTGAGGAAAAACCTGGAAAAAACCTCAGTCAGGGAGAAATATCCTGGCAGGATTTGAACCCCAGACCTCCCACTCACGAGTGCGCGCCTTAACGATCTCGGCCACCCGTGGCGGTCCCGTTTGAAAAATGTAGCTTCAAAAGTACATATTCTAATAATAATTAACTTCTGTGGATGGGCTGCAATTATGAGACCCTCTCTAAGCTTCAATTCTGTGAAAGCAGCACAGTAACAGTGTCTCCTATTTCAGAAATTTTTGCGGTGCAAGTTTTATGATTCACCCAATATAAAATATTTTTAAATAAATTGTATTTGTGAAAAATTACAAAACGTTCATAAAATGAATTCAACGATATAAAGAAAAAAAATGTTAAAATTAGGCACTGGTTTGTTAACCTTAGTATAAAGGATAGTAAGGGAACGTATTATAAAATATATATTTCATCGTACATAGGAACTTAAATATCTTTAATGTTCATTATAATTTCAATCACATTACTTGACTCCTAAGCGTATTTTATATTCCATAGCTCCTAAAATACATTTATCGGGAGCTATTTTTTAAATGGTTTTACTTGTATAATATTAATATCTTCTTATTTCGCATTGCTTTAATTGCACGCACTGGTGAGTTCATATGTTTCATTTACATATTGAAGTTTACTAACCAGGAAAAGGGGATACTTGTTATTTTAGCCTACACAGAGAATCTTAAGCAGTCAAATGGATTGCTTGCCTTATAAAAATAAATTTAGCAAGCCGAGTGTTGTATGACTTACGATCTTTATAATAAAATCACGAAAAGATTTAAGTAAACCAAGAAGGCAGTGCCTGCTTCTTACTTAAGAACATTTAGATGACATCGCCATTTTGTCATCTGTGGCAAAGTCTACAACCAAGTTGTCCTAAAATGAGAACTGATATTATCAGAGAAATCTAAATAATATAAAATATAGGGAAAAGAATTAAGCATTTGTTTTTCCTTCTACAAAAATTTAATGACATCTATATGGTTATATAAGTTCAGTGTTCTGAAAAAAAATTATTTACTTCATGATGTGCTCCTCTACGTTAAGAAATAGAACCGTAATAAGCGGCTAAAGAATCACAGGACCGTTTTTTATGATTTAATGTCGGCGCGGCGATGTCATGGCCAAGCTGTTAGACCGCTTGCCTCCCACAGGACCTACCCTGGTTCTATCCAAGTGGCCACCCCAGTGGATAGAAATGACGCCTGGGGGGATTCTTTCCGGGTACTCCGATTTTCCCTGTCATTCATTCCGCCAGCATCACCTCATCCCAATTTTAACCATTACTTACAATTAATGTCAGCATATATGTGGATTACTTTTATATCTCGCTTTAAAAACATCAAAAGATAAGAAGTTTCATTTTATTTATTTTTTGTTCAATTATTCTACGATAGAAATTGGAAAAGTGTTCGAATAGGGGACGTTTTTAGTATAAACTTGTAACCTCTTTAGTGCCCTATATTAATTTCCTGTGATATTTATTATCTCTGCCTTTAAAACAGCGAGGTGCAAAACAAATACACAGGCCCTGAAAAAGTAAAACTTCTGCCAGAACCGTGACTCCATTTCTCAAAGAGAACTTCAGTCAGTGGTAAATATTTTCACTGAGCATCGATTTAACAGTTAAAAAATAATTTATTTTCAGTGCATTTTGTTCCTTGCACTTAATACTCTAAAAATGATTTTATAATGCTAGAAAACTTATGACAATGTAAAGTGCGTACTAAGAGATATCTATTTGTTTACACCTCTTAAAAGACAGAAGATGATGAAAAGAATGTGTGAAATGTAATTTTCCTTTAGCCAAGGAGAAAACCTGAGGAACAGCAAGGACATTTGCTTGATAGTTGGAAAAAAAAATGGTAAACAGTCAGAAGAAAAAACTCAAAAATATTTTTCTCTTTTTGTATGCCCACCTGTAAATTTCTGCGGAAAATAATGCAAGGAGGATTTTAACAGAGCAGCGTAGGTGAAAGTAATAGACACCTTTCATTAGTCATCACGCTTCTAATACACAAGATGACAGAAACAGGCAAGCATAGTAACTAGCACTATAATTACTCCCTCTGGGTTCCAATCTTTGGTAGAAACGCCGGGTGACAGCTTTCGAACTGCCACGCTAACAGCTGTGCAAACTTAGGCATCCGGGAACATGTCTTATAACCCACCATCTGAGGTATTAATTAGCTTTAAATGCTACATATTCTACTTATTTGAATCTCCTGCGTTTCCTTACCTAAAATTAAACGAGAATAGCTGGTAAGCAAACAATTTTACAGTCACTCAATATTTTTCTTAACGCCACACGTGGCCGAAGTTATTAAGGCGCAGACTCGTGAGCGGGTGATCAGGGATTCGAATCCCGCCAGGACCGTCCTCCCTGACTGAGGTTTTTTTTTTTTTTTTTTTTTTTTTCCAGGCTTTCCTCAGCCCTCATAAATGGCAATACTTAGGCCTGGAACGTTTCCTTCCTTAAAAAAATCCTTTCCCAGTATATAATTTCATCTCATGTATCATCAGTGTCCATCCGTGTGGTGCCTTAGCAGTAAAATGGGCGTTAAACACCATTTAAAAATATTTTTCTTTACCGTGTATTAGCTACTTTTAGCAGCTATTATATGTTAACTTGTTTATGATATTTTTAAATATTTATGGAATTCTAAGTTGAGATAAGTATCTGTAGTGACATTGATTTAAACAGTAGTTTTTAGTATAGCATGGTATTTAAATTTATTCGTATTATTAGCCGTGCTTTGGTCATTTGTACGTATTGAAATTATTGAATTAGTAACAGCTCAAAAATGAACCTACAATCCGCTCATTAAATTATTACTATTATCTATTAAACAGTCTTTGAATGGAAAACAAAAGACAAATACTTATTTTCTGAATATATTGTTTTGGCACATACTTTCTAACTACCAAATTATTTTGTCGTTTAAAAAGAAGCTAGTAGGTTTGGATGTTCTATTCCGGTTAATTAATTAATTTTTATTTTGTATTATGCATATTCATCAATGCTGCCAGTTAAACAGTCAATTATTGAATTACTTTTGGATAATAAATTCAGATTAGTGTCACATAAAATCAGATCCGCATAAAGCAGTATTTATATTTTTCTTAAACTCTTTTCAATTACAAATGTTTTATTATACTTACAATACAATGAGATCTATTTGGACAATAATTTCAAGCACTGAATCGCATTAGTAGCGTACACAAGAAGATAAACAGACCACGAAATACTATATGGAAAAAATTAAATATACTAAGGCATTCGAAAAGTAATGGCTACAATGCCGTAAGCCAGGAGTCCTAGCGGTAACCTTCGGAATCTTCAATTATGCTACAGAGCAGCAATCTTCTCATAAAGCTGTAATATTGAAAAATCTGGAAGGAACCATAATGTGTAAATATAGTCTGATTTGTAGTACATAATACAGCCCTAAAAATTTCCAATAGGTACGAACAAAGGTGTTTCATAAACATCCAAGTTACAAGAGGGAAAATGCAACTCGTGCTGCAGGGCATTACGAGCAGTTTGTGGGGAGAAGGGAAAGCCGGGAACACACATAAACCCGTGGTAAACCCGTTGTGGAAACAGACAATTTCTATGTTGAAGCTGGAAAGGCCTTTTATCTGGATGGGGGGAGGCAGACAGGCTAGACATGTGTGGAAATTTCCATGCAACTTGGGCATTGCAGCATTGTCTGTATATAACATTTTAATAAAAAAGCTGAAAACGCGGAAAACTTTTGCTCGCTGTGTTGCGTACACAGCGAACGAACAGCAAGATATGAACATGTAGGTGAAATCTTTTCTCATGAGCCTTTGTGATTAAGATTTATTTTCGAAGATCAAAGAACTCCTACGAGGCACTCGCTTTCAATAAGAGTTAACACCCAACGGCTTTAGATCGATCAGTGAAAGATATTTTATTGCTTTATTTATGGACGCTCTTTAACATCTCAGGTCATCAGTGTCCCATTCAATTCAGGGCGTGAAACAGCCGACAAATTTTGCTCAGAGGCCTCTCTTTCAGGCTTGAGGTTCTTTATCGTGCCGTAAATGTACGACACGAGACCCACGGCTTTACTTCCCTTCCGAAGGAAGCCATACTTAGGATTTCTACGCCCGAAAAAATCCATCGGTCATGACCGGGTTCGAACCCGCGTTCTTGGGTGTAGGAGGAAAGTGTGGTAACCACTACACCACCAGGACCGACTCAGTGAAAGAGAGATATCCGGAAATTGGTGATGTTGATGAGTGCGTCTTCTTCCATGGATTTAGTAAAGCATTATTAACAAAGCAGGACACTATCAAAAGTATATTTAATTGATGAACATAACGTTTTTCCCAGTTTATCAATTAAAACTATTGGACATCAATGATATCGAAGTTATGAATATCTAGTTTTGAGTTTGATTTAAAACAAATTATTGCTTTGTCTACTTTAAATCAATTAGTTATGGTTTAAGTAATGTAATAAATTTAGTGCCAAACAGTACCAATGTTGCCATTATTTTTCGAATATCCTATGAAGTGCATTCAACACTTCCGATTTTTTTCCCCCTCACTAATAATTACAGGAAGCTTGTGTCACTTCTTGACGTAATCTCCCTGCAGCCGTACACATTTTTCACAACGTCGACGCCATGATTCCATGGCTGCTGCGAATGCTTCTGTAGGATTCTGTTTTGGCCACTGAAAAATGCTGATGCAATAGCGGCACTTCTAGTGAATGTAGGACCACGGAGAGTCTTTCATAGTTGAAAACAGCTAAAGTTGTTTTCATGAAGAAACTGTTGCTGGGACGTCATCTTGGTGAAAGAGCACACGTGCAGCCTTTTCCGGTCATTTTCACGCAATGCTGGAAGGAGCTTCTTCTTCAAAACATCTTCGTAGGAGCACCTTTCACGTAGTGCCCTTTGAAACGCAATGAGTTGATTACTCCATTGCTGTCCCAGAACATGGCCACCATTATTTTTTCTGCACTGGCGCTTACCCGAAATATTTTTGGTGGCGGTGAGTCTGAGTGCTTTCATTGAGCAGACTGGCACTTCGTTTCAGGATTGAAAAACGGCATCTATGTCTCATCCATTGTCACAATCGATGAAAAGACGTGCCAAACACGTCAGCATTGCCTGGCAACATGCCACGAGCGCAGTCTTGTGGTCGTCCGTCAGGATTCGTGGCACCCACTTGCAGGACACTTTCAGATCTTCAAGCAGGATTGTGTGCACAGAACCCACGGAAATGCCAACTTTGGAGACGATGAGTTCCACACTCATCCAAAATAGCCTTCTTCTCTTGCTCGATCATGTCGTCAGACCGGCATTGTGAGGCCGAGATTGCCTTGGTTTGTTGTCACACGACGATCTGCCTTCCTTGAACTGTCGCAGCCATGAACGCACAATAAACACATCCATGACATCATCACCATATGTCTCACTCAATGACGATGAATTTCAATCGGTATCAAACCACGCAAATGGAGAAAACACACTGTTCTTGTAATGAAAACGTCGCCATTTTGAAGTATCAAAAATAGTCCTCACTCACGCCGCTGCCGCTAGAAATCTCTGTGCCCTACAGTGCTATTATCTCTATCACGCACTGACAAAGAGTGACCGCGTATTTTAAAACAACCCGAATGTTTCTATCTGTTTCTAAACCTGAGAAAAAAAACATGGAAGTATTATAACTTGAATGCATCTCGTATAATGTTAACAGATCTTGGAGATCTTCTCAAAAATTAGGGGAGTTTAAGGACTCTATTTGAGCAATCCCAAACTTAAAACCGATATTAAGAAAATACTGAATAAGAGTGCGACTAGCTATAGGGCTTTAGTTATACACCTCGTCCACTCACGTAGTATTTTGTCTCAGCTACTAGGCGTACAATAGCCGGCATTCCTATAATTGAACTCCATTTTATCTTTTCATTCCATTTCTTTTGCATTCTGCACCGGTTGCCTATGCACGGTAGTATGTATTCATTCTAAAATTAACGATGCTGTACAAGAACTAGAATAGGTATACTGATTCACTGAGAAATAAAATCACAGTTCAAAAATCGCAATTTCAAAAGAAGGAAAAAAAAAATGAAGGAAATTGTCACGATTTCCTACTAAATCACTCCCGAAATTAGTACAAGGGACTTTAGAATGTAAAAGAAACACTTATCAATGAAATCAGAAACATTCAATTTTAGGGACGGAGGAGAATAATTAGGTACTTGCTCAAAGGCTGGCTATTTGTGTCCACGCACCCATGGGGAAACCTCCAGGAGGAAGGGTTGATGTGTGAAAGACACCAGACAGCCAGGAACCATGGACGATGATACAGGGTCTCTATTGTTTCCAGGCAGAAACCCTGACGCCGGCAGAGATCCTTCTGCGAGGAAGGGCCGAAAGCTTTCAAACAGGCAAACCACCATCACACCGCACATAGCATCAGCTCGCCTCGCCTGAACTTATCTACCTTGTAACTGTAACGGAACCGACGGAATAATCTTATATGCAATGAAAAGTAATGGAAATTAATCGTCGGAAAGTGTTATCCCATTCAGCGGAAAATAGCCTATATATCATCTTCTTTAAGGTGAGATTGTGTATACATTTTAAGTAGCGAGCCATTTGCGGTATGCTTAGTATCCGAGATGTCTGAGTGGACAGGATTCAGAACAAAAGTCCGGTACTATAGAAATACAAAACGAGAAGGTAAAACATTCTTAATATAAACTTATGCAAAATGCTAAGAGTGCATAAAGTTATACACATCTAACATTTTATTGGGCTCCAAGAATGAGGTTAACAAATAAGCATTCAGCAATTATAATTTAAGAGGTTTTATTTGGCCCTTTTCATTTTTGACAGATAAAGAAAAACTCAACACGCAGGCAACACGTGGTCAACATAATAAGAAAGGTGGAAAATAAAAGTGCACACAGGAAGTGTAACAGTAATCAGTGAGCAACACAGCTATTGTTAGACAAGGATAGTGAATTGAAACATAAAACGTACAGATTTTAAAAATCTAGCAGACATCATGTTCTAATATTATAATATTCCTTTTAAAAATTGCTCGTACTTCTTAAAGGGTTTTGAGTGAAGAGTTCTAGAACCAGAAAACAAAAAGAGTAGCGCATTTAAGAACAAACAGATCGAATTTGGTATACGCATATGTTTTATTAATATTTATGTACATTAAGCATATCATTAAACGTATCCATATATACATAATGGGACTGGGGTTCAAGAACTAAATTTTCACAGTAGATTTAACCGAACTTTAAACAAAGTAATACTTACTTTTAACTTATCTAGACGGTCAAATAACAGCACGTTTTCTCTAATCTGCATTTTTATTATAAAATAACAGCACTATTAATTATTTCAATTTTAACTATGATAATTATAATTTCAAGTCAATACTTTCTGACCTGAATAAAATTAGTGCTAATAGAAAATGCGACTAACGTACGAAATTTAAAGACTTGTGAATATTTCTTAACCTGAAGTTCCTAAACTTCATCACACATATATCAAAAAACATTAGACCACTATTTTTTTACTACTGAGGTACCACAAGCGGTAGACACTGGTGATACATGTGATTTCGAGTACTATCAGGTTCTAGGACCAGGGGTCGTAACACAGAGGTCTGTGCCAACCAGTGGTTTTTTGCGTTAGGACGGTACCTAGTTTCCAAAACCGACCCGGCTTTCGGCTGCAGGCGATTACGTTGCCCAAGCGCACCGAGTGAACTGCAGCTTCAAAAGTCCAGCGCACCCAGTTACCAGAGTTTCACTGGCTGATAGGTCGTACTAGCTTAGACCTACTCCTTTATAGGGGTGAGTGACCCCAGCATTAAGGAAGCCACCACCGCCTCACAAAGACGGAGATTCCGGCGCACGCTTGCGCACCGGCCCCCAGGGTACACGCCTTAGGCACCCCCTGGGACACTCCGCTCTTGCGAGTACTCAATTACCCGTACACTGGTGATACACGAGATGAAATAATAAATTGGGAAAGAATTTTGTTAAAGGAAGGAAGCATTCGAGGCCTAAATTTAGGGTACCTCCTCAGCATTTGCCATTTATGAGGACTGAGGAAAACCTGGAAAAAACCTCAGTCAGGGAGAACGGTGCTGGTGGGATTCGAACCGCAGATCTTCCGTCATGAGTTCGCGCCTTTACGACCTCGGCCACTCGTGGCGGTTTTGGACCACTTTGTGTTTCTAGTTCAGGCTTCCCTTAATGTTCACACTAAAAGCAGAATCCACGTCTATTTTATCGTATCTATTAAAGCTTAAAGATCTGTATCTTATTCATGGATGATGTTTTGTGCATTAACGCCCTTCAAAGTAAACGAACCCTCCCCCCCAAATCAGAAATTTTTATCAATCAGAGAGTGAAACTATAACGACTAGTCGTACATAAATATTTAACCTGCAGCCTGTATTAATCTAACCCTAATTTTGATACTTTCATTTTTTGTTACTATGCGGCGCTAGATCTTGGTTTTGACTTTTATGCATTCATCAACTGTCAAGGTCAGCAAAAAAAAAAAAGGAGTACATACAGAGAATGCTTTACGAACGATCTGAGATTCGTTCCAGAGACACACATTGGAAATGATGTGAAACATTTTCTGCTACAACATGCCCAAGCACATCATCTGCAAATTGCACCAAAGTCAGTATATCAAGATGATGACCACGACATAAAAAAAAAATAAAGAAGAATCAGACACCGTGACATCCTTCAGAGGAGCAGAAAGGGGAAAAGATATCAACAAAGTTTTCATCTCCGGTGGTGATGTGATAAGGGTGGGCCATCTGCTTCCGGAATATCTTGAGGCTATAGATGTTCTGCAAAATCCAGTTTCCTTGCCTTTTATAAGAACTGAGATGAGATTTCCGAAACTCGCGAGTGGGGTGAATAGATGATTTTATCTCATACTGTGCAGAGGAAACGAAGAATAAAAAAAATGAAAAGAAAAGGAAGAGTATTTCTGCTGAAGTTCTCGACACAATTTGGAGGGAAAATATACCAAAATATCATGTATATAGATATTATAAAAATTCCGCGAATTTTTCAACTATTTGATAAAAATAAGTTGCGGCTTTAGTATGCTGTACTAGAAGATAACGCAGAATAGCATTTTACACAGTGCGGACCAGCCAAGAGTTTACGAATGTGTCATGGTATGAGTTCGCGGACGTGCCGACTGTTTCTCATTTCCTCTTGGAAATAGAAGGTATTCTGCACACAGCTTACAGTAGCACGCCAGTGGAGGAGATTATACTCGTTAGAGTTTACTATTAATAAACGCAGTTAGTGGTAGTTATTATGAAATACAAATTATAATCATGGTTAAACATATTATTGAGCATAATATTTACTACTTTTGATATAAAAGAAGTTTTGTAAGCCTCTTCCGGAATCTACACTACAGCAAAGCACTAGGCCTGGCCCCGTCTTAAAAATATAAGTGAGTGAAAATGATATAAGACTTTGATAGCTCGTACCCTACTCAATAATATTTATTTGTGAGAAATGCACGAACTATTTGATGCCTTGCAAAATGCATTCAGAAGAGTTTTCGGTAAAATTAAAGTTTCAACGAGTGTTACAAACGTTTTCCGTACCCGAACGAACATGGATACCACTTTCGACGTTTTGTATGAAATTAAGGTGAAAAGTACTTATTTATTTATTTATTCCCATGCATTTTACTTCCCTGAGGCGGCATGAAATAAGTATGGGAGACTGTCGGTGCTTTTACCGCCAACTGCTCTTGACTCTGTCCTTGAAACTGTTGGTTGGTCCCGCTCTGTAATGGTTACAATAAAAATGAAAAAAATCTAGGTTAGCTCACCTAGCATAACGACACCTAAATTCAAGTTCCTTTCCACAGCATGTTAAGTCTTCATTAGATGTCTCGTGGCGTTCTTCTTGGATGTATTCAAGGTCAAAGGTCTCTCTTACTTGTAACAATAAAGCAGAGGTCACAGGGAGCTAACTAAATGTGGGATCTACAGGAGAAGTGATAGATCTAGAACAGATAATTCCACACACAGGCGCACTCATTGTGAAACTGGTAGTCACGCAATACGGTTAACTCTCTGAACGGCGCCTCACCGCCAGCTAAATTGACCTATGAAAGTGGAAGTTCATGCATACGAATTTGATTTATTTATATACGGAACTTCTTTAACATCTCAAGTCATCAGCGTCCGAATAAAATCATGGCGTGAAACGTCGACAAATGTTGCTGAGGCCTCTTTTTTCAGGCTTTGGGTTCTTTATTGTGCCGTAAATGTACGACACGGGACCCACGGCTTTACTTCCCTTCAGAAGGAAGCCATGCTTAGCATTTTTACGCCCGAAAAAATCCATCCGTCCTGGTCGGGATCGAAACCACGATCTTGGGTTTATAAGGCAAGTACGGTTACCACTATACCACCAGGACCGACAGAAAGATCACTCCGATATGTTGCCAAATTATAAACCAGCTCTTGATTTCATCATGCTTCATAAACTGTGTTAGCTTGGTTACTGACTGAATACACAATGGGACACTGTTAGAAATAGCTCTTCCATCCTCAAATTGTCCTTTTTCAGCGATGAAATTCACTAGGTATCGTGCATACCTTCATCCTGTTTGACGTTTAACAAACCAGGAGGCAACAGACGATGGCAATATCAGGCGCAGCACGTACACAACGTTCTAAGCTCCTGATTGATTGGAAAGTATTTAGAGAAATTAAGAGGAATAAACAATGTATAATGTTAGCACGGATACTACATTTGGAAAGCATTACAGAGTTTAGCTCCTTTCCACTGACTGGCAGTGACAGAAAGAATGGCTGTCCTTTTGGCTATATAGCTATGTTGGTAGTGTTTTAGATCCTGGAAAGAACAGCAGCACCAGGCGAGCGGGGATTGCTTCATTCAATTATGCGTTATATTATCACTTTACCAAGTGCATACACCGCACACCTGTTGCGCTTTTCATTTGATGATCGATAGCATTGTTCAGCCAAACCAGCACGACGCTTGCAAGCTGTGCAAACAGAAATCAGCGCCGAATAGCCATGCACTCTTGGCTTTTACATAAACTCCGAAATTTCTTCAAATACGATTCAAATCAAGTGTTAGCCGCTATTTAGTCCTTACTTTTAACATACTCATTAAGTTAATATACATTTTGTACGAATTCCTTTGATTAGAACCGAATGTATACAATTATTTAAATATTTAAACAAAGAAAAAGAAGAAAAACAAAGGAACGTTAAAAAATTCAGACAAGTAAAGATAATGAAATGATGTTAGCACAATCATATGAAAATGTTTACCCAATAACTTTGGAATAACTACAGGATTCTGCTAAAAGTAGTAAAAATAAGAAAGTTTCAGGAACATAAATTGTGCAAGTATGTATGCATCATATTAAATTAAACTTAGGACATCTACTTTATTAACTTTTAAAGCGGTTATGTCTCACAGATGAGTGGAATTTTGTTTAAATATAAATTTTAAGAAAGAAGATAGAACCATACTAAAAATTATAGAGTATCAATAACTATATGTTAAAGTAATAAATAAGAGAGACTAAAATGGAATTATTATTATTATTATTATTATTATTATTATTATTATTATTACTATCCGATACCCAACAAGGTATCAACATTTAGAAAAAGGAAGTCCCTTTCTAAAAGACTTTACCATCACTAAAGCCTTGCATCTAGTCACTTTGGCTACACGTTAAGCGTTCGTTATTATTGTAACCTTCTCTTTGAACAGAGAGTACGGTGAGTGAAAACAATTCAAGCTACAGTGAAGGCATCTTCCCACTATTACCTGCAGGAGAGCTGTGGAAAGTCGGTTGAGTTGCCGCCAAACAATACTCCAAGCACAACTAAACTGTTCCGGATTGCTTGGATTTTCTTGGTCTCTAAATGCTGTGCTCTAGTCATATCACAAGAACACCATGCAGTTCGATAAAAGGCTGTACCTACTTTGCCCTCCAATGGAACAGAGTTTTTGCACAGACGAAAATGTCGATATAATGGTATTTTTACATTTATATATTTTGCTATCATTTGAATATTTTGATGTTCCCGGTTACTTTAATATATTTATTAAATCGATAAAACATTTATTACAATTGTTATAGCTTATGTGCCATACTTTTTGTGCTGTTCCGGATCGTTCACCCAAGTAAAGGTCGACCACGACCATTTTGAACACATTTGCTCTAAAGATAATTTTTGTTATTGTCGATAAATAAGAAGCAAAAGAAACCAGGAGCAAAAAAGGAGATGATAGTATTATTAACCTGGAAGGTTTCCATATCCTATTTGTTCTATAAATGTGAGTATCTTTTTAATTTCTGCTTAATTGCAATTTATGAATAAATCACTTTTCCATGCCGTTATAACACAAGCTTGTAATCATAAAAACTTGGCATTTTGCCAACTGGTTTTAATAGAGTAACAACCAATTTAAAGAAAAAAAATTAAAATAATATTATTTAAAAAATTAAAATACAAAAATATAAATTAGTGTGTTCATCGCACTTTAAAAACATTCCATCTTCTTCTTTCATATTACGTGAAAACGTGTTCATAAGCACACTAGGGAAAAATATCTATATATTTTATAGTTTCTGAAAAAGTGGATCATGAATTTGCTAAATTTAACATTGTTTACTCTCCTTAAGGTCCCCAGGTGGATGTGAAAGTGGAAACCGGGTATTTATCAAATTGTTTCACCTTAACAGTGTCTTTCGGAGCTGGTTCTTAACGGCATGGGGGGCATCGACAACCAGACTCTGATAATTGAAAGCAGGTCACTATATTAAATTCACAAGATTTTGCTTTAATATGCGGTCATTTTATCAAACCTTATTTTTCTGCTATTCTATCAATACTGAACATCTGTTTTAGAAGTTATAAATATTTCCCTACTATATATACTGGAAAATTCTGTAGATAATAAGTACATATTTGCACTCGTATGACAAAAGTTTCTTCCAAAAACATGTGACGAAATTAGCTGAAATTATACTTTAGCAAACCATATTTCATACATTAAATTAAAAAAAGGAGAAGAAGAAATGTATCATTAGGCAAAACAGCAATCTAACATAACTTCAGCAACCTTAAAACCTTAACAAAAGAGAGTTCAACTAATCAAATATTCTCATAACGATTATATTTTTACCTACAACTGTTTAAGAAAATATTACTATTATCTGTTGAAGATTTTTTTAAAATATATGTATTATAAAATTGTAATTTGCGAGCCAAATGCGTTATTATGATATTTTATAAATATTTTTACTACATTTATTATGTATCTGCATTCTTGGATGTATCTAACTAGATATAGGCTTAGACGAAAAATATCAAATGGCACATTACTTTCGGGAAACATTCTTAAAGTAGCATTGATTACACCAGCATAAAACGCTGTAATTGCAGAGAAAATCACTGAAATTCCTATCAAATATTAATATAAAAGTCGATAATTTTTGCGGAAATATAAAGAACAAAAGCTATTTTTAAAATTCATTTGGCTTTACAACTAATTCTTTACAAAATAAATGCATTGGGAGCAATTGAAAGGTTTCACCTACGAATCGACATTTGGATATAATAAAGAAATTTACATTTTTCCCTCAAAAGAAACTAACACATGCAAAATGGATTATAGATCGGAGAGTTTATTTCTCATATACCCATATCGTACAATTATTTTAAAAATTTACTTCTTCACGTTGTATAAATATAATTTGATTACCCATAAAAAGTAGGTAGTGGACTCAGTGATTTTATCCTTATTATAGAAAATTTTCTGCATCAATTTATGTACATTATCATCATTTTTGATAAATTTTTATACTAATGTCAATTTACTATTTATTTTACACATGCATGCTTTCTATTTTAATAAAACAATTAACCTTTTATCCATTTTGCTTTATATTTTCTAAATCTATAATGGTGCATATGTATATTTATTATTCTGTACATTTTGATGCGTTACAGTTTTTTTTTTATTGTGTGCAAGCATGCTTGAGAACTATGTCAATATTTATATCACACTTTTTCCTTTAAAGATGCAAAATGGTTTCTTTCCTACTTTCATACATCGAACTATATGACAAATTCTACGTTTTGCGTATAATTATTCAATATCTTTAACACCATTGTACTTCTTTCATTAGATGTTTTACTCTCAAGAGTTTTTCTTAAAACCTTTGGCATAATTTTTGTTGATATTTCATCATTCTTTTCCGTCATCTGATCTATTTTCTTGTAGCCGGATTGAATCACATATAAAGTGTATTATTTATGAACTCTGTGGTCAAAAGCTATCAAGCGGGATAGTATATTTTATAACTAAAACTAATATGTGTATATTGTTTTAGGGAAATATTTCTTTGGGAAAACTAGTAGGTAATGCCATACACCTCTCTCCTTACGTTCTGATATCGGCAAAATTAAACGAATCTGATGTACTATTTGCATCAATCACTTCTTACTATGCGCTATAACGGTAGAGTGGTACATAAGTGAATAATAAGTGAAATAAGCGATAGAATAACCGCAAGGATCGTCTAAAGCGTTATTATTCGCGGTCATTATGAATACAAATCACAAGATATCTCATCGCCTTAAAATATGCCAAGGAAGCGTTAGGTCTCTCAGCACTTTACTAACAAAACTGACAAGATTCATTAGAATAACGAGAAGGTTCAGGTTTTGAATAGGCAACTTGAAGTTTTTCTTAATTGGAAGTAGAATCAAAACGGAAAATATAACTTACTGATTGCGGATAAGAGAGAGAGAGAAATTTCGTCCAGAGCAGCACTTAGAAGAATTCGTTTCGTTTCTAATTGTTTATTGACCAAAGATTGCAAACAAGCGGATTAAAACACCCTACACAATTTCAAGAAATCAACTAAAAGTACCTCTTCTCAAAGACTTCCCTGTGCACGAAGTAAATAAATCACTTAATTAGAAGATCGGTGCATTACTACAAAAGAGGACAAAGAAAGAAAACGAGAGGGGAGAATTTCTTCAGAAGCCCCTAGAAAGAACTCGAAACCACTGTTCCAGTTCGCATTACAGATAAAAAAAAACTTTAAATTTTATTTATGTGCACCAAAACACGTAAAATCAATTCATATTAACAAAAACTGTCTAATCAAGACGAGATATCAGGCATAATCTTTCCAAAAACCCCTAAAAGAGAAATATTTTTTTTTTCCTTTCTCTTAGCATATTTAGAGCAATTCGACAGAGCTTCGGTTATTTATCTTTCACACATTTAACCCATTTGGGTGATATCTGATGGAACATTAAAAAACTTCACCTTACTTTTATAAATTTTAATATAAGTTTAAAGTACTATAACATAATGTAAAGACAAATGTTGTGAATGCATAACATTTATAGGTTCAATAGTTGTCTTATGAAAATTCGCTAATTTGTCTATTTCATTAAAAATTGTCATTTTATAGACATAGCTTCGAACCTTAAACAGAAATCTGAACAATAGCTCATTTTAAAGCATACATCGTGTCGGACACAATGATTTTTAAAACATAAACTATACGGAACTGGAGTGGGCAGGGCAGAGAAGTACACTGTGACACTTCAGTCTTGTTCACGGCTGGCCGTTTGTGCCTACGCCCCCCCATGAGGCATTTCTGAAGAAACGATACTTTCTTCGTGAGGGATACACGGAGGAGACTGTGCGGACGCAGACGGTGTCCCTACCCCCTCCAAGGAGCACGAGCCCTTCAGACTCGGACCTTCAGAAGGTCCGCTTCCATACCAGACACCGGGACAGAAACCTTTACGCAAGCTACCGTCACGCGTTCACTACGACCCTGTAAAAGAATTGGAATGAAATGGGGTGAAATGGGAGAACGAAATAAGGAAATAATGAAATGTAAATATCCACACCAGCATTCCCCCAAGTGACCTGAGGAAACCACGAAAAAATGCAAGGTCAGCATGAATGGTTCAACGGAAATTGAAACAGTCATCTCAGTCCCAAGTGTTGCTCCTTAGCCGCCCTTCTCGGTTGTGAAACATGGTAGAACAAACTCTGTTGAGTATATATTTGAATGATTTTCCCACAAAGTAGTGATAAGTCAAATATATCAAACTTGAAGTATTAAGATAAATAATTAAACATATAACTTTTTAGGTGTGCTATGCAAAGTAAAAGATTATAGAAAAATAATGTCATGCCTAGTATTAAGAGCTGTTATATCCGTGTTACATGCTGATAACAGGATAAGCACTCTCAAGTCAAAATAGTACTGCTGACTTCTCCTCGATCCTGCGCAAGCCGTTAGCAAGAATATAATTTAAAGAAATTTAACCAAAGTTCTTATTTCAAACATCAAAATAATATTAAGTTATTTTTTGTCAGAGAAACGAAAGAGGGAAAGACGTATTAATAAATTTTTACTATTTTCCGTGGGGAAGTTAGTCAAATAAATAAACTAATTTATGTCCTGTTGAAATTTTATATTAAATATGAATCATACATATTTATAGACTGCGCGCTTTCAATTATAATAGAAAAATTTAAATGTCTAACATATTCTCTTTGGGTTTGTGTACTTAGAAAAATTTACTGTACACAAATATAGGATATTCGATTTCACATGCGCTAGTTCATACTACAGTTGTCAGCTTCTCTTGTCCTAGTGCGTAATATCGTTCACATGAACCTGTACTCATTTCGTTGGCTGTAGCTCCAGAGATAAATCCAAAGGCGATCGTGGTTACCATGCTTTTCAATTGCTCCATCCATGTCCAGAACAATGTAATGCGAAGGAGCACTATCTTGTTGAGGGATGATACCCTTTCCTATTTGTGGTTCTATATACAGTCCTAAAATATGAAAACAGTTTCGTAATGTGTCTAATATAATATCCTGAATGAGGGGCATGGTTTGCACTAACAAATTCAGATCCCTAAATTGGCTTTAGGGACACGTTTTACACATATTTAATTTCTTCTTCTTCAAAAAAAGTTTCAAACATTCACTACAAAATGTACAATTTCACTATATATACACACACATTATCAAATTTAAAGTCTTTTTGTTAACAAATTATAAGAAAGCATCGACTTATTTAGTTAAATTCCTTTCACATATTATTTTACAGTTTTAGGCGAGTCTTTCGACTTCATTGCTCTCTAACTACGTCAATCTTGAGGTCTCTATGTATTTGGCTACTATGCACAAACTATGATGCTTTAACTTTTATTCTTAAAGACTTTATTTTGAAAGGTTGTATATACTTAATATTGATATTTACAGTCTCACAGCTGTATCCCATAGGTCCGTACTGGGTTGATCACGTTGTATATCAGTTGTTATGTACGTCAAGTTCTGAATTTCTTCCAATGAATCAATAAAGTTTCTTATATTTGATGTTCAACTATTTTATTTTAATTACAACATGCTTCTTCCAATTTATCTTCATGTCTATGGTCACAACTAAATATTTCACCGTTTGAATTTTTGGAATTATTTGGTTATTAGTTGCTAGTACCTATATTTATTTTTTTCCATCAGTAAAGTTGATATGTACTTATTTAGTCTCATTTAATTTAACACGCCATTCCTTTGTCAAAATACTGACTCTATTTACAACTCTATTGTATCTCGTGCTGCCATTATTCCTGTCAGCAAAAGTAAAAACATGTTTAATATTATTCTAGTGAATGAAAGCGCAAACTTGGACCTAATACACTTCCTTGAGGTACTCCAACAGATAAATTATTTATACTAAAGTATTCGGTTACTTGAGATTTAAAATCTTTATTTTAATAATTTTTGCTCTTATTAATTTATTTTATTATTAAACAGTTCCATTGTTTCTTTACTATGATTTTGTGTATTTTTTCTTTTGATATAAAAACATTTTATATAATTTTAATTAAATTATATTAATTTCAGGATAATGACGGAGGATCTCTTTTATTTGCTATATGTTTTAATGACATTTTCCCTAAACCAAGACGGCAGTTTCAGAGTTCTCTCTTAGTAATGAACTACGAAATCATAAGAAAACGGTGGCTTTCTAGGACTACTGAGAGAATGTACAAGGCAATGTTAATTTTAATGCAAAATTTTAAATTGAAATGTACAAAAAGGATACAAAGACTAAATAAAATAATCATAAAAAAGGAGAAAAAACTATTCTGTACATATAAAAGTTCGATATTAGTTTTGTTAGCACAATGCAGAAGTACTGGAGAGGGACTGCTGGGTACCACATTTCAGCCTCTGTTTTAATAGTTGAATATCTCTAACTACATTTATTAACTTTTCCCTTATTATGTACCAATTTTTCACCATTTAAAATTATCATAAGCAGCTAATGTCATAGGAACCTTTCAATAATTTAAAAAGGAAGCTTTTTCTAAAGTCAAAAAAAATTAGTATCAAGGTACTTCAGAAAAACTTTTTTCAGTGATGCACAGTGGAATACCGTCACGTAATCCGTGCTTGATATTCCCTAGATCGTCCTCTTTTACCAGTTCAGTCTCGGTAAAATCTGTAAAATTGCTTTTCACTAAGACAACCACCCATTTCTAAAATAAAAAGAGCATTGAATTAACTTTTGTAACCTAAAATTTAAAATTTTATGTATGCTTACAAAACATTTTTATAATGTGATATTTAATTTTCTTTCAAATTGTTTCATAATACATTTGATTCCGAACCAAAATATTTCTGTTTTAGTTATGCCTTCAAATATATCATTTAAAAAAAATTAAAGGGTAAACCACTACAAATTCCCTGTTTCAATTGGGCATCTCAGGGATAAAGAGACTGAGAATGAAGTGTCTAATGTTCTTGCTCTCAGGAAATACCTTGTTGAAATTTTCTTTGACTTACATTTTATAATTTTATACACATAATCCAAAAATGAAAATTAATTCAATGAAAATATACAAAGAAGCAGATAGATATAATTCTAATTTATATTATTAAACACAGAATTTTGAATTATATTAAAATTAGATCAGATAAACTTTTGAATGAAATGCTATAATTTTAGTAAACTTTCATTTGCAGAAGGAACAATTATTGACATTTCGGCTTAAAAATTTCAGTCACTAATTTAATAATTGATTTGCGACAATATTTTAAATCATAATGATAAAATTAATAGATCCCACTTCATTTCTACTGCACTCCAGAAATAACTGCTGAGCGTTTAAATTATTTAATCATTTTTCCCAAAGCAAAATACGATTTAAGTAGATTTATTTTTTCCTGACATTTCTTAGCATTTCTACACTTGATTTAACAATATTGAAACAATTGCTAAAAACATGTTGTGATAACCGACACGTGATTAATTTATAAGTCAATAAACGTCTAGCCTACGGCATTCTTATACACCTTGTCTCAGCAGAGGTTTTAGCACCTGTGATAATAGCAATCTTGACGTCTGTATGAGGAAAAAACTGAACATCGGGGAAGCATGCACCATTAAACCCAGCTGTTTTATAAATAGCGGGAACATGTTTTACGAAAATCTGTTTGAATCATAGTATGTACTCTTTAAGGTAGACCAGGGTAAACACGGATATAAAATATTTAATTTATTTAATGCTTTTTATGTCTACGAGCAATTTTTAAATGCATTGCAACTGATAAAGACATACTGAAAGAAAAATTAATGCAATTATTTACAAAATATTAATAAAGAATAAGATAGTTTCGTTGTTGGCTTAAATAGAATACTTCCATTGTTATTTTCACGATTTTATAAATTAAACTCGAATGTAAAGAGAATTCTTGGTTAGGGAATGTATCCATTGTTAAAAGGTACTTTTATATTGCGCCTAAAAATATGGCGATTTTAATTTTACTTCTACAGTTGAGGGAACTATTTTCAGAAGCAGTTTCCATTATTTGGGGAATCTTAAATCAGTTGTTTGATGATAGAGTCTCATATGAGCAGGTAAAGGAAACTTAGAAGTAAATTTTCATACTCCTTGATTTAACAGACACTCGTAATGGCCAGTGTTTTCTTTAAAAGTATTTACTTCTTGCTCTGCTATCCCGGCCTATTGACCAAGCAACATGCCAAATCTTATAGTATTATAAAGGAAGATTTTTTCCTCGCTGGACAGCCCCACGCGCAATGGCAGCTGGTACCGCGATGAACTAAAGTCAGAAAGTCCACAAGTGCGATTATCACTAACACTTAACACTTGCTCACTATTATCAAACAAGAAGATGCAGGATACCCCTCCCCTTCATTTTCCACACATTTCTGGCATCTGAAGTTTCCTCTGAAAAACGGCAGTCAATGCTTCACGAATGCATTTTTCAGTCCATCTAATGTGTGTGGGTTTGTCTTGTATACATTTCCCTTTAATGCCTCTCAGAAATAAAAATCGCAGGGTGTTAAATCGGGGAACCGAGAGGGCGATATGTTCTCACTGATAGCTGTATCTATAAACTAATATTTCATGAACTGCATGCAAGAAGACACGGGCTGTATGTGCCGTTGCAAAGTCGCGAACCTACATTCCCTCACAGTTAATTGACGGAAAACGAGCTGTAAAATATTTTCCGCACACCTGTCACTAATTGTTTCTTCAAAAAAAAAAAAAAAAAAAAAAAAAAGAAAAGAAAAGAAAAGAAAGAAAGGAAAAAAGAAAGGAAAGAAAGGAAAAAAGAAAGGAAAGAAAGAAAAAAGAAATAAAGAAAGAAAAAGAATTGGGACATATTACTCCCTCGCAGCTGATGTTATTCATCGACGGTTTCTCGTGAAGCAGGTTAGGTTTTTAGGAACTCCAGTATCGATTGATTTGTGAATCAACATATACATTTAGGTGTAAGATTTTTCACGTGAAAAAAATTACTTAGATTACATTTAATTTCTCCGTTATGCACACTATTCAAAAATCCATTCACAAAATATGCTCCTGGATGCAGGTTGTCCTTTTTAAATTCTTGCACTACAGAGTCGATCCTGGTGGTCTAATGTAACCATACTTGCCTCATAAACCCAAGATGGTGGGGTCAATGGATTTTTTCGGACGTGCAAATCCTAACAATGACTTCCTTCGGAAGTGAAATAAGCCGTAGGTCCTGTGTCGTAGATTTACGGCAAGTAAAAGAACCTAAAGCCTGAAAGAAGAGGCCTCTGAGCACGCTTAACGGCTGCCTCACACTCTGAATTGAATGGGACGCTGATGACCTGAGATATTAAACAGCTTCTATAAATGAACCAAATCAGCAACAATTTGCACTATAGAGCTGTAACTTCAGTAGCTTTGTAGCGTTCGAACAGAGGAAGAACGAAATTCTCGTTTGCTGAGAAAGATGTCGAAGTGATTTCCAGAGATTTCAATGCTATCTAACATTTCTTCTAAATGTGACTGCTGCGATTTTTACCAAGAATATTTCGCGTTTTATGAATTATATTTATCGATTTGTGAATTGAATTTCCACACTTGGAAGCTGAATATCAAGGAATCTCTCTTGAAACACACTCCGTACACAATGAGCCGAGTCTGTACACACGCAAAACTTGTAAAGAAATGCTCTTTGAGGGATAGAATACCTCAATTGTACCATAATAATGTAATTCGTACACTGTATTACGCCTTCTAATGTATATTTAATACACTGTCACTCAAACACGCAATAACACGTTTGTCTGTTCTCAGAGTTAAACTTGTACTGACATTTCCTCCGGCTCCCCGGCCGGCTTTCAAGTGTGGAACGAGACAAGAACTGCAGAGTTCGGTCAACTGCGGTCAAATGCATATGGAGCGGTCCCACTGAAGAAAAATCGTCTAGTATAATACATATAAATGAAGTATATTAAATATAATTACTTGATAGAACATTTTGAACATCATTTTCGATAAAAATCCATGCCTCGCAATGCTCTAAGATTGGATGTATTAGTGTTTTTGTCCTTTTAAACAACTCAAAAGATCACCCAGTGTTTGTGATTTTTATTATTACCTTTCACATTGAATGCCTCAACATTAAATTGTTATACAGGGTCTTGAAAATTCAAGATAATTTAATTTCCCAAATTTAAACGCAAATGGAAAGAACAGATTTTTTCATTCTGCATTCAAAATTCAAAACAGTTTTTTATAGATGTTCGAAGGATGGGATTACACATTTTAAACCATTTTAATGGCATTTTCGAAAAGCTATATATGTAAACATTTTTGAGACGAATATTTTCTTTTGAAATATTAGCAATTTTACACAGGCCGGGAAAAATTAAAAAAAAAAAAAAAAGTATTACTTGTCCGACCTTCAAGTAGGCATTCTGCCCCGATCTTCCCGATACAGACAGATTAATATATAAGCAGCAACGTGAGATAGATTGTTCTCTATCATCAGTTGGGTTAGGAGGAGTAAACAGTGGTAAGTGCTTGTGTGAATTTTTTATAATATCCATTGTTAATTGGTTATTTACAAATGGTTAGAAAGAAAATGTAAGTGCCGATTGATTGTACAATTTTATATTTTAAAGAATGCCAGTTGCCACAGTAAATAGAGAGTTGAGTGCTTAATCTGAAGGTTATGGGTTTGAGGCTTAGGCTTTTTGCTCTTCTCAGAGATTTATTAGATCAGGTCTTTCAAATAAATAAATAGATGCAAATTATTAATGCTGCCCGTTACTTAAAAACTACTGTTAAAATAATCACAGTTTATTCAAGGAACTCCTTACTCACATTTCGTAACGGAATTCGTTTCAAATTAGCCGTTAACTTTATATCCATATTAATTTTATATGAAAAAATTTTCTTTATTTTTTAATATTTAAACCGATATGCTGTTTATATTTATAAAAATGAGCAATATATTAAATATAGCTGCGATTGGTTAAAGAGTGAAATAAATCTGAAGTTTATATTACAAGATTTATAGCTTTAAATTAAAAAGCGTTGCCCATATACAGGGTCCACATTCCATTGCCTAATCGGAAATTGATTTACCCAACGGATGGAAACCATACCGCGCATTTTTGTATCTTTCGTTGTTTATGAATAGTAAATAATAATTAATATTATATTCAACATAATAGTAGACACCCGATGTACCTGCTCTATGCTGTGAGGCTTCCCAATGCTTTTAAAAATAGTTTGAAACACTCACGGCAACTCATTCTCGCGAACATTATACAAATATACGCCTAAGCCCTTCTATGAGTTTTAGTTCAGGTACAGAAGTAGTTTTAGGTTTAAAGATGCAGCAGCTGAGTGGCTTTATACGCACCGCCGCAGATGCTTTCACTCTGGGTTTAGGTTCACTAGTGCACACAATATGGATTGAGGGCACAGTTGTTTATAGTTTTCCGTTATTCAACTGAGCGTTATTTACTGCTGTCTTTATTTTATTATGTTTGCTGTTTGCGAATGAAACACAAGAATTTGTTGATTATTATTTTAAATACAATGGTACGCATTTTATTGTAAAACTTATATTTCTGTGTAAAATGTCTTCGGGATTTCATTTACACGTTGTGCCAACATTTAAACACCACATTATTAAGGCTTTTCTTTAAAATATTATAAAAATGTGTACTTCTTATATAAACTTAAATTTACAATCAGCTAAATTTTTATGCATGAAATGCTAAGTTAGTGGTTATTTTCGAACATTTTGCTACCGTTTTATTTTTTCATTTTCTTCTTTGATATTCTTCACATTATTTCTCTGTGTGGGTCTAGGACTAACTGTTTAATTATACAAATCGCTACTCTAAATATAACCAAACGAATACTTAAATAATTGTATTTTTTAATATTATTGAACACCTATACTTATCTCAATTATGTAATAAAATAAGTAACTGTCTTATTCCATGATGTGAAAGTATCTACACTTTTTTCGCTTTAGGCCTTAGTATTTTACCATAACTACAAAATTAATTTTTAGGTCTTTGACTCTATTTCACAAACCTCATTTGCCCTCTTGGTATAACTGGTTATGTTTTATCGAAAATTGTATAAGTATGAAGGATTTAACCAAACGGCGTTGTTGTTATTATTTTCATAGCCATATCACTAATTCGGATAAATACTAAGCGAAGAGAATAATGATAGGGTTATGGCATATCGTGGTATCCACCACAATTATAATCACTGTAATTCCCGAATCTGACTCGTCAATATATACACACATATATCAAAACTGAACTGTGCAATGCATTGATTGATTACATCATCTTCCCTAGCAACGTAGGCGTTCCAATACATATAAGTGTTGAATAATTAAACAATGGGCTTTTATTTATCCCCGTTGACAGGAAGACCAGCAGTAGGTTTAGGATTATTTTTTATTAGCCTCAAAAGTTCAAAGTATATTCGTGAACTGTCTAATATTATAGCGTGCCTCTATTTTTGCCTTTCTTGCAATTATTTTACTTGGCTATTACCATTATTGTACTTTAGTTCCATTATAGAACCAGTGCTTCTGATAAACTATATAAGGCAAAAATGCTACGACCTTTTTGAAAAAAACGCTGTGTGCAATTGAGGCAAAGGTATATTTATTTATGGTTTCTATCCATTAAAACATTTTGACACTAGGATGTGAAAAGGCACAGAATTCTAAATCAAGCTAGAGGAAAACTATATTCCAAGTTCTACATTTTATTGGCGTAAAAGTGATAAAATAGGAAGAAAAAAAATAGAGAAGGATATTGGGCTAAAAGATATTTTTGTACCAGAGATTATTTTAGCAGTAAACTATAGGACACTCCTACGTTTAAATATTCTCTAATGTCTCCTATGGATATAGCACTCTATTTTACCCCAGGAGTGACAAATGACTTTATATCTTATATCATTTAAAAACATTTTCACCATCTATATAAAATATAGTTTTTCCCTACAAGTCGTGTATTAAGCAAAGATATGGAATCAAGAGTAAGATAAGAAAAATTCGAGGTTACGACTGGGATTCGAACCACGGATCTGTGTACCGTGCCTATGCTCTTCCTTCTGAATTACCATGTCCTCTCCAACCATATCTCTTCCATCTAAGGCTATACTGGATGACATCCTTAGAATCAGAAAGAGATCTTGATTAGGACAGTGAAAAAATAACAAAACACTTTGTTTCGATTCCTCTTAGATTTGTAGAAAACACACAAACGCTCCTACCTCTTGTAGTCAGTGCTACTGTGTACGAGTATATACAAACGAATGTTAAAGATAGGAGGTTCAGGATGAAGAGAAAATGTGACCGCTGTCCCGCAGTACCGTTTTATTGCGTACTGAATAGCGGTCGCGATTACGTAGCATCAATTGCTTACTGTAAAGGCATTAATGTTACAGGTAGATGATGATAATTACATCTTAAGAATGTTGTATCGTGTATTGACAGCGAATACTTCTACGTTTAATGAAAATATCTAAAAATGTAAAACATTAACGGTCTTACGCAATCATTTAATAAAACGAAATAGGTGCTACCTATTTCTATTTAATACTTTACAGGAATGCAATACAAATTAAGCAATTGCTGTTATTTTGTGTTACCATGACTTCTGATTATATCTAACGGTGTAAGTTATAACTGCAAGATAAACCAGTGTGTATCGAACTCCAGTTTAGAACACAAACCTACACATGAAAGTGTATTTACATGCTCGCACCTCCAATTTGAAGTGCGAACAATATCAGGGAGCACTGCCTTCAAATTTCCTCAACTACGCTCTTTAAGGCACTATCGAAATAAGGTTAAAAGTTACGATTTATGTAGAAATGCCCACTGAAGTAAAACGGGGAAATAAGGCATACAAAAAATGCCTAACCAGCTAATATGTCTTTCAATATGCGTTGTCGTTATCATTGCATATTTGAACCATGAAGAGTGTTATTTTTTGTTAAAATCCGTTTTCAAGGTCTCAATTGATATTGTCCTTTTTCATTTACCTCTCTCTTTATATAAGGGATCATCTTGTTAACTGATGAAAACTGTACCCTTTCGATCCGATGTACCCTAAGAGGGAGTTTTTAGAAGCTGAGATATGCGGTGTGCATAGCGGCTGTTGATATAAAATAGCACAGTAATCTGAGCTCAATCCGCGCTCATGTCTATCCACCATTTGTTATGCTGACCACGAAACTTAGCCATAGAGATAAAAAGCTTTCCTTTATTCAAGGTCTAAAGGCCTAGGGTTGATCTGAATTAGTTATTAAGATAATGTCGTAATCATCTAAATAATGTTGTATGAGGTTTAATATTTACTGCACATGTTGGTCTTTGAATTATCAGTTTAAGGTGTTTCTCCTGGCATGTTTATTCAGAAATGAAGTTTACACTGTGAAAGTATCAATTTTCAGTCTGTAATCATTATTGGTTGGCAAAAAAGCTACGCGGGTAGGTCCATAAGTTGCCGGCCTAACCTAATTCTAGGTATGATAAAGACAAAAAATATATTTCACTTTTCAGTATAGTTACCCTGCAATGCAATACACTTCCCACATCTTTAAATTAACATTTAAATCTCCCCCGCAAAAAAAAAAAAAAAAAAAAAAAAATAGAAGTCTTTTCTGCAAAATGAGCATAAACAGAATTCTCACTTCTTCGTCACATTTAAATTTCCTTCCTCGATGGTCCCTCTTGAGTTTTGAGAAGAGGAAATAGTCACTGGGAGCTATATCTAGCCTGTAGGGAGAATGGTCGATCTCCTTGAAGTCGCATTTCTTCACAGCTTCTTTTGCAACAAGAGCTGTGTGCACAGGTGCGTTGTCGTGAAGAAGGCGCACACCACCACTCAGCTTTACTCGCCTTTTCTCTTTGATGGAAGCACGTAGTCTATGCAGTAGGCCAGCATAGTACTCGCCATTTACTGTGGCGTTCCTCTCCTTGAAGTCGAACAGTATTCCTTCACAGTCCCCAACAATTGTGGACATGATCTTCTTGGTTGACTGAGTGACCTTGGCCTTTAGAGGCGGTGCTTCGTCAGGTTTACGCCATCCATCGATTCTCTTTTGGACAAGGGACCATAGTGGAGGACAATAGCTTCATCCTTTATAACCATGGTTTGCAGGACTTCTCTCTCGTTGCCACGGCAGAGCTTCAAAAATATCTGACAACAGATGACTCATTGCTGCTTTTAGACTGAGGAAAGAAGTTTAGTGCACCCATCTTGCACTAAATGTTTAAATGTTCATGAATAATTCGAATGGCTCTTGGTTTAGAAAGGTCCAACTTTACTGCTATTTCTGTTACTTTGAGCCGCCGGTCTTCCACAGGAACAAAGTTTACAGGAATGAGCCCCTTCATGGGCCGACTTGCACGCTCTTCGTCTTCAATGACTTCTCGATCCATTCGAAAAAGTTTGGCCCATTCTTTTACGGTAGAATATGAGGGGAATGCTTCCCCATATACACCATTCAATGGCTGTTTAATTTCATTTGCAGTAAGTCCTTCTTTTATGAAGAACTTAATAACAGCTCAAAACTGCATTTTGAATATGTCACAATCTTCTACACATAGCCTTCTTTATGCACCTATATCTGTACAACTGAACACTGAGGAGCGGAAGTTACATATGCAATTATTTACTTAATAGATAAGGTAGAACACAAGATAAGATTTTTGTGAAGACGATAATTCTTATTGACGAGCCGGAAACTTATGGACCCTACCATCGAATAATCTGAAACTCTGAAACCATTATGAAATAAGATTTTTTCTCAAAAATATAGATTAAATCTTTTGTGCTTATACTTTTTGCAGTATGCATTTGAATTTTTATAAAGGGGAGTTCATAACAATTCCAATATAATATATTGTAATATTATTGGAATGGATTTTCGGAAAAAATTATAGCATTGGCAATTACACGAGTAATGTTTTACAAATAATGTATCGTTTTTTTAATTTATAGTTCCTTGGTCCTGCTTCTTCCTATGTAACTGAAAATCTTTTTCTTGTAATATAAAACATAACATAACAAGAGTCATATACAGAAGTATTTGGAATACAGAACATGCAAGTTTTGAATTACATAGCTCGTGTAAATTGTTTGAAAGTATTTACGTTTCATCATCCTCCTCATGGTACGACAACACAAAGCGGCCTTGGCCCACTCAGTGACGGCTGTCTTACATCATCGGAGAGAGCAGTATGCAGGGGAACGTTCAATCTTCCAAGATTGAAGAACATCACCTCTCAATGAGGTAGATCCTCAATTGTCCTCACGAGAGTGATGGACTCCGTTTCAGTCCTCCCTAACTGCGAAAATTTCTAAGCAGTTACCGGAAATCGAGAATGGGACCTTCTGGATAGCAACTAGCTGTGCTAATTTCTCAATCAAGGAGGCAAAGCGCAATTATTTTACTCGTAAAGTGAGCAAAATAATTTAAAAAAACTCATTTTCAGAAAAGTTTTACCTACATCTATTAAAAATATTTGTTACAGGCAGTATATCTTCAAAGTATATGGCATATATTTTGAAAAACATTCAAAGAAAATGAGCATTGCTCATTCATAGAGTATTCTACATAGTAATAAACCTGGTTACATAGAAATTCTGTAACAACAAATCTATAATTTTGTTCATCACAGGATAATAATGATTTAAAATTGTTTGGGATAGCAATAATTTAATTAGCAATGGGTGCATGAAGATCTTTTCTAGTATTGGTATTATATATTTGCATCTTTTTGATTAAGTATTCTTGATTTTTAACAAAAAAACTGAAAGTATTCATTTTTTTAAAAATGCTCCTATCGAAGTTGTGTTAATGTCATAGTGTGTTGGAACTATCCTCTTTAATAAAGAAAATAATAATAATAAATAAACAGTTGATTAATGCATATTTCATAATTGAATAGAAATGAGCGTAATAAACAACTTTTAGTGTAGATCTGAGGCTGAAATAATATACTGATCTGAGTAGAGATAGCAGATCTTCGTTTTGATCTATAAACCTATATTTTCCAATTTACATATTTTACATCTTGGAGATCTATAAACTTGACACCTGTGGGCTATTATTGATTCCTGTATATCCGCTGGGACTGGTGAGTTATATGTCAAACATATGCGTGACTTATTTGAAAATTAACAAAATAAATAAAATATGTGAATCTGAATAGAATTTACGACATTCTAGAAGTTTGTCGATGCTTTTAAATGTCTGGGGTTCTAAAAAGTTAATGCTCAAACCACCTCAGCGAAATAGATGTTTTTTAAAACGAGTCTTGCAAATAATCTCGAACACAAAATTTATTTTATATGCGAATAAATGGGAATCTGTATTTTGTACTGTTTTTTTGCTCATAGATTTAACCTCAAGCTGAAGGTATTTATTACTTTTGAGTTATTTGATATATGATTTACAAAGGAAAATATTTACCTATAAATTAGTAGGTGTACTGTTTAGAAACAAAATGCAAGTTACAAAACCATTTTTGGGTGTCGTCTTTGTTCAACAATATTGTTTATAAGGTGTTCAAATAGAGGCTAGGAAAGAAATATATAAGGAAAAGTTATCTGTAGGATCCTAAAGGATCTTTCTACCATGATAAAAAGTGTATTTTCTTGAGAATGTCACAGAAAATAAACAGTTTGCCGCTCTATTATGGGAAAATATTAATAGAAGGACTTTATCGCATGTGTATATGATATCTGTGCGGAAATTATGCGTTGCGGTTAATACTCGTATCTGCAGTGACTACGGCCTTGATGCAACAGGGCTTTCATTCATCTGACTGGGCTTTCGTTCGGCAGTCAGACGCCGTTGAACTGTTCATTCTCACGTATCTCACAGGTTCGCATTCTCCAATACCCATGTTTGGTTCGCTATGGAGAGAGACACTTTAGTGTTAGATATGATTAAAAAAAATAATAAAGACTAACTTTCGCATTTCATTAGTTGCAGAACATGGCCTCCCAACTCCAGTCGCTCCTGTCTGCAAGCGAGCAGCTAGTTGCCAATCCAGATGTTGGCACTACAAACATCGTTTCGCTTTTCCTGACACTGGTGATGGGTTCCTTTCTTAAAGTTCCATCAGTAACTCCACCTATACCATCCGATCTCGATGGTTCGACTTACGACTTCATTATTGTTGGAGGAGGTTCTGCTGGCTGCGTTCTTGCTAACAGGTAAGGTTTACGAAATATCGGCCTGATATGCTGGCAGTAATTTTTCAATTTCTGTTATTTTAACTTAATTTCCTGTCTTAGTAATTTAATATTAGGAAGACCATTCAGCTAATTATACGTTTGCACAATAAACGTGTAAAGAGAAGCAAAAGTTAACGTGAGAAAAGAGGTTGATGAGGTTAGCTTATAATATCCAAAACGTTGTTGAATTTACAATTTTTTAAAATTCGCCATACATTCAGTAGATGTGTATAACCAGAAATCACGCAAAATCGAACAATAAATAAATAAATCCGCTTTTGCTAAGATTCTAAGGAAATAAATGTTTTCAGTAAAACAAGGACTTTTGGTAAATTTGCAATCTTTCATTGTTTACATATTATGTAAATCTTAAGCCCCCCCTCCTTCCCATAAAAAAGATCAGACTCTCAAAGCCTGAATATGTCGAAGTCCATGGCAGAGCGGCTTTTTTACAAGTGAAAAGTACCAACAGTTTTATGTTCAGTAATCTAGAGTTACGTGTGGGAGTTTGAATTCCTAAAACTGAAATAAAAATCTTACAATGATTCAACCTCTCGGCTGTAGTATGGTAGATAAGATTTCGTGGTTACTACTATGTGTGTGTGTGTGTGTGTGTGTGTGTGTGTGTGTATCTCAGAGAGAGAGAGAGAAGCACTTATGACATTCACTGCAAAAGTATGAATCATTATTTTGTCTTCAGGAATAGCATTTGGAGAATAATAAAAGTTTAGACCAACATTGCCTTTTTGTTGGTCTACTTTATATACTCAAACTAATTCTAAAAGAATATTTATTACTATGAGGTTAAACTGTTTTCATTACAAGTCAAAATGATTTTGTTAATTAACCTTGAATATAAAAACTCTTTTTATAATGCGTCCATAAGCATTCATAATGGTAGAGTAAATTAGTCTAAAAATTAATGCACTCTATTTGCTTAGTAGTATTCTTAAAATATCTGAAAAAAAATTCAATCTCTAACGAGTGCAAGTCTAGTTCAAATTAAGTGCAAACATTTTACAGTGTGTTCATATAATTAGTTGTATGTACAATATACCTGTTTATGATAATCTATTTACAAAATATAAATATTTTTTAAAGTTTATGAAAATGCGATAACATTTAAAATATTCTGATGCAATAGATATTAAGATAAGATAAGAATATTATGTTTACTATTACAAATTTAATGCAACAACACTGCTAATTTTAATATAATACTTTTTCCCTTTAATATTTGCATTGGAAAAACTATTTTTATTCGGAAAAATATTTTCATGGGTTACCATCTTTTGAGCAAAGGAATTATGTAACAAAATAATTTGTAAATATACTTAGACAATTAATGCTCAAAATGTTCTCAAACCTGGTTAAAAGCTACTTGGATCAATTTGTATTTTAAGTGTCTATATCTAGTTCAAAATATTCTTCTGTGTCTTATGACTGGATGGGAATTGTCTCTATGTTAAAAACTATTCTGTATTATTAATGTGTCTACTTTACTTCCTTTTTTACTCGTAATGAAGTATAAGCATTGTTTTATTTGTAGCATTCGCTGTTGGTTGTTCTCTTATTTTACACTTTACTTATTCAGTGCCATCGAATTTCAGTATTAGTACAGCCATTTGTAGTTTTGAATCAAATAAATATTAATTTGAGGAAATCTTACTTTTTAATTTATGCAAAATAATAATATATTCAATAATAATAATAATAATAATAATAATAATAATAATTGTAATATGTTGGGAAAATTTCAAGGACCTACGACGCTTAGACCTTAAGTTAATGACGTCACATTTAAACACCTGCGTTCTTTAAATGTCTGTGCTGAAATAATTCTGTTTAATCTGATGCAAAATATAAAATATTGCTTATCGCCAAATTATTTTAAATACTTTCCAGAATGTTAAAAAAAAATCTTCTAAAAATCTTATGTTATGAGAATGAGATTTATGGTGCATTTTCTGTGGTGAAAAAGAATGTTAATATAATAACATTGAATTGAAATAAAAAAGAAAATATTAATATTCGGTATATCAATAATTTTTATAATTTTCGTATAAAACAATAACCTAATTTGTAGATGTTCTTATACAAAAGAAAATATTCAGTTTGTTTCATACACTAAGATTTTGAAAAACCTTATTTTTAAATAAAAAAAAATAAATGACTTAAAAGCTATTTACTATATGGAAACAAAACTTTGGCATGTTATAAAGAATGTGTATGAAAAACTGTTTCCAGCTCAAAAGTTGTAGAAAACTGAAATCCCATCCATTACCTCCCCCCTGAAGCTAATTTTAAGTGTAAAGCACAGTTGAATCGTTAATTTCAGAAAGCAGTCAAGCACCATGTTGCCAATTTTGGTTATTAAAAAAAAAAAAAAAAAAAAACTGTCTAACGTCAGACTAAATGCTTTGAGGGTGATTTTTATTATTATTATTATTATTATTATTATTATTATTATTATTTGCTGAAAGTAGCATGCATTTCAAGACTTTTATCTAATGATATTTATTTTGTACTTTTTAAATTTGCTGTAACAAAAAAATAAAATGTTTTGCACTTAAATGGTTTCTGCAATAAACGGGTGGTGAAAATGAATTTTTATGGCATAACTCCGGAATTTTTGAGGATTTTTCATAAAACCTATAGTTATGGAAAAAGAAAATATTTGCAATTGCGTTTAGACCACATAGATAATACAGAGATATTTAAGGATGAAGTCAGAAAAGCCTACTCATCATGACAGGAGCTAATCAATCCTCATAAACAAAATCCCTAGCACATTCTGCCTCTGTAATAGTCCATTGTAAAATGCTGTCATGAAAGTGTTCACATCCCACCAGATTTTAGGGCATTTAGATCTTGCATCTTCTTGATATTGATGAGAACTTAAAACAATAACGAAGACATCTAGCGCTCAGCCCGAAACATGAATGAAAAGTGTCCAAAAATATTTAGGTTAAATATATTTTAAATTTCCGATAAAATTTTGAATGAAAGAACATTGTTACATGTAAGTAATATTTTGATAACTAAGCCTGATAAATTGTATTTAGAAACGTACTTTTCCTGAATGGTAGGCAGGAGCACAGTATTTTTTCAGTTGAGTGCAAGTTGATTGAATGATTCCATCAACATGTGGTTTACTATCACCTTTCCAGAGGTGATGTTCTTGTAAAAAAACTATATTGATATATTGAAACTGTCCGTTCAGTCTTCAAAGACTTCGTCTGAGTTAATAAACTTTTTTAAGAATGAGGTCACCATGTTTTGAAACTTCTGATATCTTGGGAGGTATCTCTGTGGTATCCACATTTTCCTCTGTAGTGTAAATTTTCAGTAGATGCTGATAGCCCAAAGTCTCTTGTCACACGGTGAATACGACAGGGAAGTGTCGATGATACTGTCAAAACCCGACTGGTTTCTGACCTAAACATGAAATTCAGGTCATTCCTAACCATTAGAGGAGAACGTTGTTTGACTGATTTGTGTACTAAAATATGTGTATAACCTCATAGAAAAATATTCCGTTAACTCATTTTTTTTTCTTTTTTGGGCGCTTGAATGGTTTCTGGAATAAATTATTCAATTTACGAAGTCGAAATTTAAAACATTTTACATAAAGCATGTAATTAATATTTTAATACCAAAGCTTATTAATTTTAAACACGTCGATATGCATTTCTACTTATATTTATTTACAATCTTTAGAAATGTATAAAAGGTTAAATTGAACGTAGAGTCTGTGAATTAGCTATAAATATAAGGAGATCTGATGTGATTTATGCACAATGGGGCAACACTCCCATAATGACTGCCACGGGTGGCCAAGGCCGTTAGGCGTAGACTTGTGAGCGGCAGGTCTGGGGTTCGAATCCCGCCTGGACCTCCCTGACTGAGGTTTTTTCCAAGTTTTCCTCGGTCTTCATAAATGCCAAATGCCGGGGAGGTACCCCAAAATTAGGCCCCGAAGGTTTCCTTCCTTAAAAAAATCCTTTCTCAATATATCATTTCATCTCATGTATCAGTAGTAAAACTGGTGTTAAACACTATTAAACTATATATATGGTCACTTGTCTTCTTGCCATAGAAGGAATCCACGAGTTCGAAGTATAGCGATCTCAAGTGTGACTTTTTCTTAGTGTTTTATCCTTTTCTACTATTATAATTACTGTTAATATCGATATATATTTTAAACTTGTTTGATCTCCTGACAGTATTCCTTAGATTTTTGGGTAAATGAAATTAATATCGATGATGCTATAAAGTGTTTGTTTCAAATCATATGCTCAAAGTAATAATCGTTTCTTTCATCCACAGACTTTCGGAAATTGAAGACTGGAATATACTTTTGCTAGAAGCTGGCGGAGAGGAGGATGAAGTAATTGACGTGCCTGCATATAAGGCATATGCCCAAGAAGCCAACTCCCCAGTAATGTGGCCTATCAAGACACAGCCTGAACCAAGAATCTGTGGCGGCGGAGGATGTCCTTGGCCCGTTGGTAAAATACTTGGAGGTACCAGCGCGGTTAATACCATGATACACGCTAGAGGCTTTAAGAAGGACTATGACCACTGGGCCGAATCTGGAAACCACGGATGGGACTGGAATACTGTCCTCCAGTATTTCAAAAAGTCCGAGGATAATCTGGATCCAATTTACGCTAACAACACAGAATATCATTCCACTGGAGGATACCTAGGTATCCAGATGTTTCCCTACCAAGACGTCAATGTTAACAATGTCGTTAAAGCTTATAATGAACTGGGTTATAAAAACACCGACTATAACGGACCAAATCCTACAGGAATATTTGTCATGCAGGGAGCTCTTCGAAATGGAGTAAGACAGAGTGCCAACGTCGCTTTCCTAAGGCCAGTGCGCAACAGGCCAAATCTTCGAGTAGTCACCGGTGCTAGAGTAACAAAAATCCTTATCGATAAGGATGGTCCAAGAGCAGTAGGGGTACGATATGTTTCTGAAGACGGACGCAAAACAACGGGCGAGGTGCGAGCAAGTAGAGAAGTCATTGTCAGTGCTGGAGCACTTCTCTCCCCACAACTGCTCATGCTGTCTGGAATAGGCCCAAAGGAAACTCTCCAAAACCTTGGTATTCCCGTCATCAAAGACGCTATGGTTGGCTTTAACTTACAGAATCACCCCACATCATATGGTGTCACCGTACAGACTACCAAAACATCGACTATACCGACAACCAAGGAGCAGTGGCTGAGTGATATAAAGGAATACATCAACAACAAAAACGGCCCTCTGTCATCAACAGGAATATCGCAGCTTTCTGGCTACTGGAACTCTCCCGGGGCAACTGAAGACTACCCTGATTTAAAATTTGGGTTTTCTTTCAGCGACGTTATCACTACTACCACTAAAACACCAGGGTGTTACTACAATAAGATAACAGTTGGACCTTACCTTATGAGACCAAAGAGTCGTGGATGGCTAACCATTAACTCCACAGACATCAATGATTCGCCCATTATAATGGCAAATTTTGAACAAGACATTCGTGACTTGGAACCGCTGGTAGAGGGTCACCTATTTGCCATGAGGCTGGCCACAACCAAAGCGTTTGCCGATAGTGGATACGTCCTTGACAAGACTCCAGTAGCTGGCTGCGAGGCCATCGAATTTGGTACTAAAGATTACTTCCAATGCATGGTGAACATCTATACCGCAGGAGCGCACCACTATTGTGGCACGTGCAAAATGGGTCCTAGAGCTGATCCAACAGCTGTTGTTAATCATGACTTGAGAGTGCACGGTGTCGATCGTCTTAGAGTAGTGGATGCATCCATCATACCCGAGATTACCAGTTCCAACACTAATGCTCCAACACTCATGATCGGCGAGAAGGCCTCAGATCTCATCAAAATGCACTGGCATAAGCTGTAACAACATCTACATGTCAAACAAATTCCCTCTACGTATAATGTGTGCTGCTTTGAGTAGAATGGATAATACATGGCCTCCGAAACTTAAATTGCCGGCTATGCGTTATCATTTTAGATTTAAATTTTTAATAGAGCTGTGAAATTATTTTCAAATCTACAGAGAAATAAAGCGGAGTTCCTAGAGCCAGCACTGCAAGTGGACGTTTGTTCTAATCGAATCCAATAAGTTGCTAAACTGACAAGTACATTGCATAAACTTTTTGATGTCTGTAGAACTGAATTTTTAAATTTTGTAGCTGTACAAAAAATGCTAGTTATTAAATAACAATTCATATACAAATAGTAAACTTTCTCTACTGTCCTTATACTCCTTATCAGCCTATGTAGCTCTTATCCTATCGAGATGCACCGATAGAGAACTGATAATTTTATAAAGCTGAAGGTGCTGACAGCGAATTGAACTGCTCGATAGATTAAAAATTAAAACAAATGATCTCTTAACTCTCTGTAGTAATGTAGCGATCTTTTCCTTTTAGCTTGCTTCAGATAGCTACTAAAAGGTCACCGAGAAGTTGCTCCGCAGCCATTGTGTAATTTAGATTTAAGTTTTTCATTCCCATCGGAGATGGCACAAAAGTTACTTGATATCGTAGTGCTTCGGGACTGTTCTCGTCATGTTTCAGATATAACGAATCATCGACATGTTCCTCCGCACTTGAGTGACGTTAACCGTACAGGAGAAAGTTGGTACTCCTTCCTTACTTCGAAATCGGTTTTTGGCAGGTAATCCGCCCACAGTTGCTAATGTTTGCACTTTGGGGTGTGTGCTTCCTTGGTCGTTAGGTAAACATAACTAAACGCTCGGCGCGCAGTCATTGGTGTCACCCAGACTCGTTATCGGTTGGCAGCACTGACTGCGCGCCGAGTACATAGTTGGTGTGTTCAATCGAGCACACACTCCAAAGTCCAAAACTTAGGAATGGTGGGCGGTTTACCTGCTAAGAACTGGTTTCAAAGGAAGGAAGAAATGTCAGAAATTTAGGAGTATAAACTTTCTCCTTTGCGGTGCATATCACCCAAGTGCGGAGGAACTTGCCGATGACCCGTTATATCTGAACTACGATATCAAGTACCTATTTTGCCAATCCGTTGGGAATAAAAAAAGTGAGGGAACGCTCCATAATCTTATAGCACCGGTACAACCACCGTCCGTAGTTCCATTCTCCCCAACTGTACCAAGGCAACCTTAATTACATGTTTAATTGTTTTATTCGGGAAAATGTCTGATGCATTGGGCCCAACTAGCTCGGTTGCAATTTACATTACAATTATAATAATTCATTTTGTCATCAAGACCAGTTTTGTAATCTTCCCGTGTGTTAATACAATGGTTTATGTAATATTTATTATGTCAATATTATCTCTTTTCCCCCCTGATTATGGGTATGTTGTAGTTGGGCCGCTATTGTAGTAAGTAAAAAGTATTTTAAGCACTATATACAGCAGTTCAGTGAGAGACTGGTTGGTACACACTGTGATAAATGTTTACCGTGTCGTACATTTGCGGCATGATAAAAAACCTCAAGCCTGAAAGAAAAGACCACAGAGCAAAATTTATTAGCCATTTCACGTCCTGAGTTGAATGGGACGCTGATGACCTGATATGTTAAACAGGTTCCATAAATAAACCCAATCAACAAATTATACACAATTTCACGAGCCTGACCACACAGAGGATGACCTGAATTTTCGTGGAGAATCATTAGCAAAGTAACAAAATTCAAAAAATATGTTATACAGTTAAAATCTCCCGAACTGTTTTGCCCTGGCCCATGATTCAAATTACTACCATAGCTTTCACCAAATACCTCGAATGGCATCTTCAGTGGACGATGAACAACACCTAACTGTTAACAAGACGACAGTATTGATCCGTCTCTCAATAGACAACACCGGCCGTGAAAGCCTAAGAAGTACTATGTTATACAGGTTAAGTAATGTTACAAATAAAAGCTTGCCCTTCACACAATTCCAAAAATGTAAGACCACACTTTATACCGAAACGATTATCGTACTCGAAACGAGTACAAAACTCTTGTAACTGAGAGCAGTATCGCACAGGTTGTAGGTTTCAACTAAATGCATAAGGACAGAACTTATGAATTTCCATTCCTTAGAAACTGCATCATCCATGTCGCCATCAACCTTAAGACTTCCAAAGTGGATGGCGCGCAATCGGCTGGTTGCATCGTTGCAAATTTGCTAGTATTATCTATCGTCATGACAGCGTAAATTCTTGAAAAAGACTTCGGCTAAAAGTTCCGGCTTTCTGCCTCTCACAAAAAGACCAGTGACACTGAAGTGATAGATGAGATCAATACGCGTCTTGAGAACACAGTGTCAACTGAAACAGTGTCTAGGGACCTACACGAAGTAAATATTAATGACAGAGCTGCTTTGCAAACCTTTTGTAATGTAGATGAATGCAAAACGGAGACTTCAACGGTGCAAGGAGCACAAAACCTGGACTACTGACCAATGGAAATGTGAAATGTGGACCTATTCCCCAGCGTAGGACAGAAAGCATCAGCAGAAGCATGCACTCCAGACTGTCATCTTCCAACAATGAAGATTCTGCCGTGGTTTAGACGGTCATACCATGGTTTTTGGTGGGGTCTATTGTCACATAGAGAGTAACGGTAATTGGCAAGGTGTATAAAACCATTATAATTGACCAAGTTCATCCAATGGCGCAGGCATTATTGCTTGTCAGTAGAGGATGCCATAATCCCCCATTTATACAATTAATATTGTCCACAATTGGTTTAAGGAACAAGAGAGCGAATTACACGTCTTCACTGATCTATACAATGACCTAATTTGAATATTATCAATCCGTAACGCCTAGATGAAAGGAAATGCAGTGGAAAGTTTTACAATAGATATTGCAATAGCAGATAGTTATGATTCAAAATAAAAAAATAAATAAATTAAATAAAATCTGCAATATTCCGTCCCGGTACCTTGTTGCCTATACCGGAACGTGCATTTTCAAATTTTATCATTTATTAAATTTCTTTTCCCACGATACAGAATATTTCTATAGATTAAATCTATAGTTACATAAACAAATCAAAGATATAACTTAACCAGCTACCTACCTACACTAAAATATTCCATCGGAAATCAAACGGTAAGGCACTGGTAACCAAAAATTTCCTCACCCTAACCATCTAACTTATGTCTGTTTGCGAGATATAGATAAAATATGTTGTTCTCAATGCGCAGAAGTATCGCTTAACCTGCAGGTTCAAATACATCCGGTGTGGGGGAGAGGAAATTATTTAGATATCTGTGGTAGAGAAGAAAGAAGTGGTCTCGCATGGTTCAGATTAGGAGCTTGGAAAGGAAACAAACATTAATGTTCACGGAGAAAGAATTTGCCCATTGTGCGGAGAAAGCGATACCTGGAGACATATTTTGGCAGAATGCAGGGAAACGAAGATTTTAAGAAATGAGCATTTATCACCGCAATTTTTGAATTCCAATAGAAATATGAACATTTGGCGGGAATGTTGGCGCAAGCGAGATACACAATTCGGGAATATTTCTAGAGAAGACCCGACAAAAAAAGTTAATGGCTATCATGAAGGGGTTGGAGAGGGGATATGAGTAAATGGAAGGGGGGCTCAAGAGTAGGGGCTCCATTCATGCTTATGTATTTGTATATACAATTACTAATAGAAAACATAAATATATCTAAGTATTTGTATATTTGTATGTATGCATGTACATTTGTAGGTACGTATGTATGTACATGGCCCTTCTGGTTGTTATAAGGACGCCATTAGCATGTATGGCCGCAAAACCCATACGACAGCTGTATTTATTATGTGTTCTAAAGCGTACAATAAAACGTTCTTACTTCAAAAAAATAAATAAAAACTTACATCTACTAGCTCACTTAATCTTCTACTGTATATTTCTACTACCTCATCACTTGTACACACGTCGGTCCTGGTGATGTAGTGGTTACCATACTTGCCTCCTAAACCCAAGATCGCGGGTTCGAATCCGGCCAGGACCGATGGAAATTTTCGGGGCGTAAAAATCCTAAGCATGGCTTCCTTCGGAAGGGAAGTAAAGCCGTGGATCCCGTGTCATACATTTACGGCACGAAAAAGAACCTCAAGCCTGAAAGAGAGGCCTATGAACAAAATTTATCGGCCGTTTCACGCCCTGAGTTGAATGGGACGCTGATGACCTGAGCTGTTAAAGAGCGTCCGTAAATAAATAATTAAAAAAAATCACTTGTACATCTTCTTCTATTTTTTCATCGCTACACTCTTCTCTATTTTCTTCTACCCTTTGTCTGTTATTTGTCTCTTCTGTTTTTCTCCTTCTCCAATACTTGTCCAAAGCTTCTCTTGCAATTTGTATGCTTTTTCGTTTTCACCACTTATAGGTAAAACTCTTCTTCTTCCTCCCCCATTCTATTCTTCCGGTTGTAATCCAAAAATATTTTCGTCTATTACAAGTTTAAATACGTTCCTCTCCTTCAATACTCCCCTCTTCCTTTACCAGTCTCTTCCTGTTGAATAATAATGTCGTGTTGTATATAATTTATTCTTGTTAAGTTAGTTGCGTTTTGGGATTTTCTTTTCTTTCTATGCGTTCTGCTTCTTCGTTAATTCTTATCACCTCTTCTCGTCCTAGATGACTTATTTTGAATGCAATGAGAGCTATGATACAAACCTCAACGGTAAACCAAAATGTTTCGTCAATGATAAGTGGATCGTAAAAGGAGGAGTGATAGAAGCAGAATTCAAGCTGCTGAACTGACATTTCTCTGAGCACTTTTAGATACTGCATTGACTCAGGAAATTCACACGTGATATAACCGTGGTTGTGACACAATCCGCTATTTGAAGCGGTGGAAATGTATGGATCGGGGGAACCTGCTGGCATTGCTGCACTTTTAAATTATTTTCGTTTCAGGTGATACAACATCGCGTCTGCTATATGTGTAATTACTTTCCCAAGTGCACGGAAGATATCAATTATTTTTGCAGATTACTCGATATGCTTCTGTTCCTTACGGAATACAATTTTACATTGGGTTTGAAAAATGTCAATTTTAGAGCCAATTCTCTAACGCAAGTATGCCAGAAACAGTAGAAAAAGTAAGACAGGCGGCGGCACAGAGCCAGGCAACAGTCCCTTGCTCTGAATACTCAAAAGACGTGTTAAAATATCATATTACATTCCAAATAAAGCGTTTCCTATTCTAAAATGTTCTTTTATAACGCACCCTATCTCTTTAAGCAGGTTTCAAAACCATCATATCCTACGGAAGCACCCTAAGATCTAAAGTAAATATTTACAGCATAGAAGAAAGACATTGAATATACAGAAGCCGATGAAGGGACTAGGTACAACGCAGGGACGAGACAAATTCCTTAGGCAAATATTACAGTTTCGATCACGCAGAATATTGGAAGCCGTTGAAATCGTTGGGTGCAGCAAATAATAGGAAAGCAAAGGAGCCGCAGTAGATCAGCTGATTTTATGCGATGTAGCTGAACGCGAAGTAAACATTAGAACTTAAAGGCAAGGGCATGCAGAATTATACTAGAAACTAAAAAGTGAAACCCTGGTACCTTTTATACGAAGTTTAAGATATATATTAACATATACTACAACAAAATTTCAATTTAAGCACTGGTGAGCGTAGCATTCACATTCTCTAAACTTAGAAATTTATTTATCATTTTTAAATGAATAGAAAAGTGTATATCAACAGCTTTAATGTTTTCTTTTTCTTAAAAAAGAATATTATAATACTTAATATAAGTTAGTTCAATGAAAATATATTAACACAAATAAATAATGAAATTATTAAAAGGAGAAAAGGCTTACTTTTTTATTACTGCAGAATTTTTTTAATGTTTTTGTCACATAGAATACTTGTATATTTGATATATTTATGATATAAAAATAAAGTAAATCACCAAAATATAGTACTATTTAATTGAAATATCCGTATACATAGCTGAGCACCTTTAATCTGCATATTTTCGGAAATTAAGTATTCAATTTATCAGTTATATATTAGTTATTTTATAGTTATTAAGTTACACTCCCTATCTACCTTGAACAATAGCTGTAAACAAAGTTAAAACATGTACTTCTTTGTAAAGAGGCTTTATTTATAAATCTTGTCAGAATACGCGATGTTTTAAGCCTCGGCTACTAACCGAATGCAGCCAACGTTGCCTATGAAATAGGCTGCATGTCCATGTACTTGCACGTCGCTTTCTGAACCTGTTCCCTGTTAGTCTCACGGCATTATGTATTTATTTTCGAAGATGGTTAAATGGTTGCCTTTAGAACAAACGTTATTTTAAATACAAAAACAGCTCATCAAGCGCACGTTGAATTTATTCTGAATTTTCCTAGTAATTGCCCCCTTCCTGGTTTACAATTTACAATATTAGTGCAAACATCAGCGAAGAGCATAACAGAAAAAAATAAGACAAAATTTGCTGAAAATTGGTTTGCTAATTTCGAACAAATGAGGTTTTGGGAATTCAAATAAATAAAACCGGAAACATTACAGTGGTGATTTTAATCTAGTCAATAAGAAGGTGCTTTTCAATTACACGCTTATTAGTCGAGGGAACGCGACAATTTCAGCATCTTTTACAAGGTAAGATTGTTTTAAGTGAGATGAAATACGGCTATGATAGCGTAGCAGCTGAGACGTAAAACGGTTTATAATTAAAACCTTGTATTTTGCTTGGCTTAAAAATGCTTCACGTCACCATACTGTAAAATTCGTTAATGCTACCGATCTTTTGCAGTCTTAGCTTCCCTAGGAGCACTAACCGCTGGTAAATTGTCACTACATTTAGACGATTTCTGCTTAGTGTTTTGATTGGTTAGAAACAGACCAATGATTCGTTCCAAAAATTGCTTATAAATATAAATATAAGTTCATATATCTCTTTTCATAATTACAGTCATTTCGGGATATTTAAAAGTTCTCCCTGGTGCTTTTGTTGCTAAAATGCTCCGCTTCTACTAATGAGACATATGTACAACTAAACTTACTGTAGGAATACAATAATAATAATAATAATAATAATAATAATAATAATAATAATAATAATAAAGGAAAGCAGAGTGACAATCGATGTTGATAGAGTTTTAAATTATATTTATGAAAACTTTTATTTCATGATTGTGCATATTTTAAAGTGATTGGGAGAAAATATAACTTTATACTATAACGATAGCCTTTTATGAAAAACATCCAATTAGAAACCAAAATTTACTTATGACTACACATTGGAATATATCTGTCATTTACATAATCACAAACACATATACAAAGTTAAAGAGATATTAGACAATATGAAACATTTCCAAACAACAAGGAACACATAAAGACACAAGAGTTAAGTTTATAGCATTATAGCCTTTCCATATTTATTATGTAAATTCGAGTCACGAGTTATGGAGCAAAAAAGATGGCAGTAACATCCCAGCCAAAGGGTAAAAAGTTTTTAAGATCAGTTAAGAACTTTACTGAAATAAATAAATAAATAAGAAATGAGGATTTAAAAGTACCTAAAATCCCAAACTTGTCCCTAACTTTGAAAATATGGAATTGTTGACGCAAGAACCCTGAGAGAAAAAGTAATAACGTCACAGTGTTTGGAAATGAAGCAGTAAAGATTTTATTTTTTTGGTTAGAAGATATTCATCGTTAAATTTTTATTATTATCAAATGGGTATTTGCTTTTTTTCTTCTTTGCATTCCTTTATGCAATGTTTGATTTGTTTCTTGTTTAGCTGAAACAAATCGGAGTCCTTTTGATTTTGAATAGTGGTCGAGTTAGTTTTTAAGACATTACCTATCTCTCGGAAAACATACCTACTGTTAGCAAATTTCTTGCGAGCCAGATACAAGGCATCTAGTAACTAAATTTTTTACGAGCATACCTCATAAGATGTTTCTTCTATGAAGAGTCGTGGATTAAAAGAAAAATAATGTATGGCAAATGGATTTTAATGTTAATCAGACTTATAGTTCTGGTAAATCATACTCTTTCGGAAATAATGACATCGCAAAATTACATTTCAAAAAATTTACTTAAATACAAAAAGGTAGAGTTTCTAGTCCTCTCTGGTCATTGTGGAATAAATACAGTAGAATATCAATTATGCGAACATAAATCAACTATCTGAACTTAGCACTTAACCGCTATAAGTCCCGTTTAAAATAACATCCATTTCGGAAATCCCCAGCGCAAGTTCCCTGTTGCTGTTTCTTATTTGACTTTAAAAAGCCTGGTCGTTACATAGCATAAAATCTCTTGCTCTAATGGCTAGATAGTGCAGCACTCTCTCATTTTCGTGAATTGTTTAAGTGAATGCATTCCTTACATAAATCATGAGCAAATACTCCTTGTTCACCCTATGAGTTATACGCCAAAAACTTTTTTCAGTTTCAGAAACTTCCTTGAAGCGTCGTGCTGTATAGTCTTCTCTTCTGCTAAAGTGCTTTCGTTTTGTAGAGCGGGCTGCATACACTATGAGGCATATTGTGTTCCATTAAGCAAAACCACAATGTTTTTATAATAGTTGAAAAATAAAAAAATTTAAACCGTATAGAAAAAGAAGAGTGAATATTTTCTAATAAGTGCATATAGCCTATAAAACCTACTATCTCTGATATTAAACAAATGAAAGAAAGTTTTACATTTTGCTTCCAAAGTTCTCTCTCAGAATGGCACGAGAAGCAAATATGCATTTTAATGGTAACATTGCCTTGCACTTAAAGAACTCTTAAAAGGTTATATGACTCCGCAATTTCTGAACTAGGTTGTGCTAAAAATCGAACATCCAAGCTATAGCAGATCCCATAGTTCGGATAGTTCGAATGTGCTATACTGTATCTCAAACTGCACTAATTGGATGATTGATAGCTTATGATGCCCTCCCCCGGAAAAAAAAGCGTATGCAAAATAATTCTTATAAAAATACTGTGTAGGGTATTATATGATATGAACGAACCCAACGTAATAGTACGTGTCATGTGCAATGTACACCAAGATACTGCCTATCTCCAAAACTTCTGGTGGTCTGACGAATGTGATGTGAGTGAGTGGTCATGTTTATTTTCTCTGTTGAGAAAAGTAAAATAAATATACACAGATATCGTGAAAACATCAAAATAGTTGTTCACTGTGTAACATAGGAGTAGTGTGATTATAGTCAGAATAATAAACCATATGGAGCATGTCTACACATGTACGGAATGAACGATTCTTCATGCAAGCGGTTTCGCGGCGTGCGGCCGGCCAGCGAGGCTGGCTGCTGTGTTGGCGGTGTGACAGGAAGTCCCCAGTAAATATAGCACGGTTTGTCGCGTAACTTACATAACATAAACACTTAAAAAAGTAATTTACTCACGTATTAAGCAAGGAGATGCTGGAACTGCCTCCCTTCGTTGTTAAAGCATTTCTGACACCTGCTTAGGAAATTGTTCATTACACTCTGCAGTTCCCTCTGAGAAATAGCAGCAATTTCTTGACAAATTTTAGTTTTAAGTTCATCTAAAGTGTGTGGTTTTGTTTTGTACACGTTCTCTTTTAATTCCCCCCCCCCCAGAGAAACACTTCCCGTTTCACAAAATCTATGTACTAATCAACGAATCTAGCTCCTATTAGTAACGTGAACATTAGGAAATGCCTCTTGAAATAATTTCCTTACAGCACGCGCTGATTCTGTACGCACGTACGAATTTTATGAATACTGAATCAGAATTTTATGAATACTCTTATTGCCCTATTTCACTTGATACACTTTCACTCAATAATCCGTATTGCTTCGCCTAACAAATGCGTGCTATATACTCCCCCCTCCACTGACATAGCGAAATAGCGCTGCCGGCCGGTCCCACGGTTGCGTCAAGCATTGTTCACACAGTTGTACGTTAAGAGACATCCTGCACTATTTGGGGCTAAATAAGTATTTAGGCATAATTTCGTTTTACGCACTAATGCAATAAAGGTGCACTTTAAATATTGTCACAATGAAATAAATTTTCTAATAAAGCCTGGCTTGATTGGTAGCCAAAATCTCATTTCAGTACTGCTGGCATAAAAAAAAACGCACAATGTTTGTGAACGATTACTTAACAAAAGAGAATCACTTAAGTAAATTATTCCATCACAGGCAAATGCGTATATAGGATATAGTACTCGTTTTCCACGGGCCTATAATGGCCTGCACCACTGAACCAGAAATAATTTTCGTAGTGGAGAGAATTCCACTTGAAACTAACATATTCTAGCGAGCAAGTGCACAATGCATTCCACCAACGCATTGTAAACAAGACAAAGAACACTTTCGTTTGTAAGCGTGGAACAGTGGGGCTGCATACACAGGCAGAACGGAAAACGGTGGCAGGAAAATGGAAAACCACTCACACTACACATTGCTTTCGACGATGATGCGTGTGAACAGACTGGAGGCTTTAATGAGGAAGATACAGACAGATCAGCCATGACTGCTGTTTTTTAAAACCTCTTCTACCTAAACGAATCGCTTATTACAGAATCCCCTCCAGTATTAAAGACTGGTACTTTTCAAGGGATTAACGAAATTCAATACAGAATTTCAATTATTAACTTACTTTCTAGCACTTAAGCTGGATAATAATAATAATATATTTTTTTTTTTTAACTTTAGGTACAGTTCTATTTTAAAGCATTAAATGTGTCAATTAGAGAGGCTTGGTAATGCTTTGAAAATTCGTTTCTTTATAAACGAATTCATCCATAAATAAAGAAAAGCTTCCCGTATGTCATGTAAAGATTTCTGCACGATGCAGAATAGTTAAACATTTATATGCACATATGTAATTTATTTACCATATTTTTAGTATTTTTCGCAAACGGCACTGATGTCATATGCAAAATGTTGCTTATGCAGTTGATTAAATTTAACTAAAAGGTTTCCTTGAACATATATATCTGCAAACAAGTTATGTGCTAATGCTGTAGCATTTCAGCAGAAGTTTCAGAACAGGAAGCTGTTCTAAGCCGTTTCATATCTTCTGGTGTAGTTGCTATGTCAGTGTCTTTTAGCTTTCCCCACAGAAAAATATCTAAAGAGTTAAAGTCTGCTTGGGAAGGCCAACGTATAGGTCCCCTTCGTCCAATCCAACGATTTTGAAACAATCGATGAAGACAAGCATAGTTTATCTATTGGGGTATATTTCAGAATGCACATTAAAAGAAAAAAATATCATTCTTTCTACATTCTCCATTTCTTTATAGTTCCAGTAAATACCATCTTCTCGCACGCACGCACACATATCCTAATTCAAGAACTATCATAAAATACTGGCAGAGAATTTCCAATGCTATCAGAGTAAAGGGAACACTATGTAAACAAAACATAGGAACATCGAGCCTAGTAACTAAGCAGTTAAGGAGGCAACAACTATAGATATTTTAAATGTTTATTAGCTCGTAAATTACTTACTCGTATACTAGAATCGTGCAAAAACACAATTGACATTCTAATGTGCTATAGTTTTATTTTCTTGATATCAGTAGATATTGCTCCATTTGAAAAAATGTAACTTAATTCATGAAATACATGTTAAAATAATTATTAACATCTGCGTATGGGTTGCAATTATGAGTCCTTACCTAAACTTCAATTCTGTGAAAGCAGCGGATCAATAGCACCTCATATTTCAGAAATATTTTCGGTGCAAGCTTTAGATGATTCACCCTGTATAACTTGAATGTGTTTCTGAAGCAAAAGATAACTTTTCAACAACTGCATGTTTGATAGTATTCAGATTTCTTTAACAATGGTGAGCGGTGTCTTTATTATCAGTATAATGCACTCATGTAGAGCTGTGCCAAGAAATATCAACAGATCATGTGCAAATTAATATTCAATAACTTTTACCTGCTCCAACTGAACACTCGTAAGGCACGCGAGCATAAGTACCGTTTATACAAGAAAAACCAATTGTTAAAAGCTAATATTTGCACTTTATAATATCTCTGTAATTATAAAATGAGAAACTTTTATGTAACTCTGCCTTTAAAGTCCAAGAAATGAATAACGATTGTAAAGTTTCTGCTGTAGTAGGTTTATGCGCATTAAACTTGAGACAGAAACTCCAAGCTTCACTTCCATAAATTGATAATTTGCTTATAATTAGCAAAAACATTTTATAACTATATTCTGGTGTACATATATAGACTCGTATTGAGCCTGACATCTATTTAAGTCGACGTATTTATTCTCATGTTTTGACAGCGCACACTTGTGCAAGGATCTTTTAGACAATTGGTATCATATATATTTATTAGGGTAAGCAACCAGACCCATGTTTATTGTATATGCATGTAAGAATAGCAAGGAATCCGCTAGACTGGCCGCATCTAGAAAACACAGGAAACTCAAATGCTCGCTCGTGTGTGTGAAAATGCCAAAAGATTCCTTTTGTTAAATAACTAACCAAAAAATGACCTTTGAAGTTAACGTTGCGGAGGGGTGAAAAACGTCTCTTAGATTTCTGCCGACGGGAAAAAGCCGTAAGCAGAATAATTCATTTAGAGATAGGATATTATATAACATCACGATCGAATGATTTATAGTGATAGAAATTTACCAGATCTTATATATATGAACTCAAGAAAGTCATAGTTCTTGTTTTTAAGGGCATTAATTTAATATGGTTTTATATTTGCTTTAAGTGAAATAATGCTTTTTGTAATCTTTCAATTCTAGCAATTATGTTTTGATCATATGAATACCTAGTAAATAATTTATAAAATTCAGTTCAGTAAAACTGCTGACTTTAAACTTTTGTCATAAAATTTCATCAGTGTAAAAATAAAAAGTAGTGGCGGGGGTATACATCTTTGTCTTACTCCCTTGTTTACTATAATGGACTTTGCACTTTTATGTATCCATTTTTAAATATTTTATAGAAACTTATAACTGCTTGAATTAAATTTAATGTTATTCCTCATTTATTTAAAATAATCCACTACTATTATATTAATAAAAATGTAATTATCTTTTGGATCGCAGCAGAACAGTGAAGGGTTGGATTTTATTGTTTCTATAATCCAGCAGGTGTTTTTATTAATTATAAGAAAAAAAATAATTTAATTATTTTGAAAAGCAAAAGATATAATTTCCTTCAGAAAAGCTGTATATATCGAACAAAAGTATCAGAATATGTTTGCTGTAAGAGAACTCGACAAAATTTGTTGCTGAAAATTTGCTTTCATTCCAGCAGTGAGTTTTGCTTTTCGTATTTCCACAGACAATACAGTTTTTGGGCGCCATTGCTATAATGCATAAATTCTTAATATCTATCGTGTGAGCGCAGACCATTTTTATTAACAGAAAAGCTAATTACTTATAATAATGCACATTTAAAAACAACTGAAATGACTAGTTAGTTTCTTTCAATTGTTAACGCACGCAAATAACTCTTTATATATCTATGCTACCCTTAACCGTAGTTATTTCACTAATTGCTGATGCCATGTTTACGTAAAATATCTACAATGAAAGGAAAAACAGTTGTATGTAGCCGGGGAAGAGAGGAAATAAAACGAAAATGTGCATATTACAGTCAATCAAACAGATTGAACATATGAAACAGACATTTCTCTCTCTCTCTCTGTACGTCCTGGTGGTGTAGTGGTTACCATACTTGCCTCCTAAGCCCGGCAAGGACCGATGGATTTTTTCGGGGCGTAAAATTCCTAAGTATGGCTTCCTTCGGAAGGGAAGTAAAGCCATGGGTCCCGTGTCGTACATTTACGGCAGGATAAAGAACCTCAAGCCTGAAAGAGAGGCCTCTGAGCAAAATTTGTCGGCCCTTTCACGCCCTGACTTGAATGGAACGCTGATGACCTGAGATGTTAAAGGGCGTCCATAAATAAATAAATAAATAAAAAAAAAGACATTTCTCTCTTCCGGAATGTGAATGATTTCTGAATCAAATGTGCACTTCATGCAACTTATGTATTCCTTTTCTATTTTCCACTTGATATATTTGATAAAATATACAGATATAAAAGGAAAACTGAATAACATTACAAAAAAATGGATTCATGTGCAGCATGAGATAAAATGGATGAAGGAAACTCTCTGCACACGCCCAGAAACGGCAAAGGTAAAGATGTTTCATTACATTGCGATGAACGACTGCAGAGAATTTCAACAAGGGGTTAGACAGATGATGTCCTGCCGGCTGTTTGAACTTTCGGAGTGATGGATTGATGATCTTGTAGATTAATTACTTTTGGGACCGAGGAAGAGAAGTGGTAAACGTACCCGACAGCTACCAACATTTCCAGATGAAAGCCTCAACTAGACAGCCTCAAACAGATGCTTGCCAATCTACAAAATGAATCAGCAATTTCTTGGTTTTTATCCTCTTTCCGTTATCAGAAATTGTAGAAAATTTGCATGTTCTTTCTGGACTACATTCCCCCTTAATAATTTTGCTTACTGGTGTAAGCGAGTCAGTTTCTTTGTTTCTTTTACTGGTATCTGTTTAGATGCACAACTTTTTAGTCCTAATGAATTTCTTTCTCTTCTTTAGCATTAGTCAATTAAGGCCTCCCAACTTTTTGATTCATTTGTTGATGCCAACTTTTTGTAGTAATCTTTTGTTACTCGTATCTTGATTCTGAATCACCATAGTTTCCTCTATTACCTAGTTATGTAATATTTTCTGTCACAATTTTAAGGAAGAGTTACTTGGTTAAATGAAAACAATACTTTATATACTATTTAATAGAGCAGATTGTTATTGATATTTTACATTATAAGGTCTTTCAAAATATCCAACTTTAGCCTTCACACATGCCTCTAAACGCTTTGGTTATTTGTCTATAGTGACACGTATGACGTACCATTGTTTCATTAGGAGATTTATTCAACATTTGTGTCTCTTGAAGAGCTGGTCTTGATCTCCAAAATGTCTCGCAGTTAATAGACCAGAGAGTTCAGGTCAGGACTGGACAATTCATATGGATGGTGAACTCTGGCATGTTGTCCTTGAGCACTAAGGAGTTTTTGGAGCTTAGTAAGCAGCAGCGCTGACCTGTTGGAAGACCCAGCGTGTGATGGGAAGGTTTCATGACTTTCTCTACGCATTACTGCTAAGGAAGGATATTCCCCCCTGATAAAAAAGCAGTCACGGCGTAATTGCAGGGAACACAAGATAACGGTTCAAACTTCGGCTGTACATAAATGATTAAATGAAACAGAGTATACCAAGTAAGTTATAACATTTTTAGTATTATCAATTTGTTTAATTTACAGAAATAAATTGACCACGTCGTTTTTTTTTCAATGCAATCCCCATTCATTTCAATTAAGGTAGTTGTGAAAAGATATGAAAGAAAATGGGGAAGTTAAAAAGTTTAGTTTAAAAAAATGATAATCGTTGGATGTCAGATAGCGACAGTAAGATTATATTCGATCTCCTTGAGTCATAGTTATACACTGCAGACTTTCACCCAGGACGAGCGTACGCACAAACGGCCAGCCCTTAAGCATGGCTGAAATACTGAAACTTCCTCCTTCGACTCTAACACTCTAATATTAAATCAATTTTGCAGAGATTTTGACAATGGCTCAATTTCATTTTACAACACTATTTGTGCAGAAACTTTTAAAAATTTATATATGCGGAAGAGTGCAAAGTAATACAAATGATAAAAGTTGGGACAAGGAATGCTCTAGTAATAGACTTTTCAGATTTCAGAATATGTAATTCCACCCTAAATACAATCCAATATATGTTTGATGGCACTTACAGGAAGCAAGTTTTTGTTGAAGAACTCGTCACAGCGCAAACATAATTTTCTCGATAACTTAGCACGCCATATTTTTGTCAAATGTTCCCTCCAGCTAAAGGAATGCTCTGAATTTAAACTGGTACGATATCCTTCCCCATAGATGGTGGTATAATCAGCATGGTGTTTTAAACATTAACAAACATTATGCTTGAACAGACCCGTCTTTATAAATAAAGGTTCATTTATCGCCGATCATCAAGAGGCTAGTGGCAAAAAGTAGCCAAAGAACTTTTGAGATCACTGGGGCCACTCTCCAAAAGTGAGAGCAGTATATAGCAGTATATCTTAATCCCACTGGTAAGCTAATAATCAAATATATACATTATCACATCAAACTTTGTTTCATTTTAGTGGCCCATGTGCTGCGATTTTCTTTTCTAAACTGAAGATGTTTAATTTGCCTAACATTTTGTGCATTATTAGAATTGATTTCTTATAGCTTATTGATATTTTTAATGTTGAAAAAGCAAATTGCATACAGATTTCTTCTACTCAAAAATATTTCATTTTATTTTTCATAACTAGCTATGTATGAATATTCGTTAACTCAATAAACAGAATTCGACGACCCCTGTAAACATTTGAAATAATTTTAGCCTTGGAATTATCTGGAAGGAACACTCCAGGATGTGGTCGGAGAGAGGTAACTTCATAGTTAGTGGGATCTATGTTTTAAAATTATAAAGGAATTTACTATGCAATAATAAATGTAAATTTAATATTCATGTAAAATAGTTTACAAATGTGTGTAAAATGTCACTCAGCAATATAGTATTTAAACAAGTAAACCTTGAAATGTTGCTACAATAAATATATAACATTAAATAAATGATTCACAAGCTACTTGGGCTCAAGTATTTAATAAAATATCCTTCTTGGGCAATGAATAAAATGCAGGAAAGTTTTAGTGCTTTTGATTTTTAAAATCCTAGTTCCCTGCTTTTTAAAATAATTACAAGAGGAAAATTTAAGCCAATGTAACAAAAGCAATGTCAAAATTCACAATAAAATGTTTTAAATGTTACATTATAACTGAGCACAAAGCTACCCTACGAAGAATGTGGACCTAACAATTTAGAAATAAAAAGCAAAACGAAACGCATACCACGATGTCCTGTAGACGACTCAATAGAGACATCCAATGGCAAGCAACACTAAACAGCGAGGACTCCTGAAGTGGCCAAGTAATAAGAACGAGGGAAGGAAAGGGAAAAGATGTTCCGAACCAAGTAAGTGCGTGCAAAAAGGGAACTAGTTTTCTTATATATTCAGTAATGTAAAAGTATTCTGACAATCATATGGCAATTTATTTATTTATTTTTTTTTTTTGTTCAACTTGCCTGAAAAAATGTTGAAAAGATGGAAAAAAAGTATTTCAAATCTTCATTGTATGAACTATTTAGAATGCAAGACATTTTGAATGTAAGTAAAATTAAATTCAAAAGAGACATTTTATAGAATATAATTTTTCTACAACGTTCATACCTCTTAAGAGGCGCTTAAAAGCATCTCACGTAGATTATGAAAATAGAAAGTTTATATATTTATAAGACATTCTTTAATATTGTTACCAGATTTCATCTCCAGATATTCTATGTTATGTCATGAATCACAGCTACTCCCCGGAGCAAGCTTTGAGATACGGTGCGTAAAACGGTACCACCAAACTCAGGAGCAGGAAAGGCATAATTATTTTTAAAGGTGTGCCTTAAAGAACTTGGTAAAGGCAACCGTTTTGTTTTTCTCGTTCCTTAAGAACCCTTCTCATGTCAGTCAGCACTTCAGCTGCTCTCCTTTAGAAGCCACGTTCGTTTATTACTGCAGCCATATAACTGTCCTGTCCTTTCACAATGACATGTTCGGCCATAGAGAGGCAAAATATCTACTGCAGCTGGGACCATTACCGTTTGTAGGGAACTTCCTCCCCTATTGTTAGGAATCCATCACCGCTAACAATCGCCACCACTTTGCTGGTTTCTCTTTGCTATTGTTCCCCTTTCCATCTATCCTTATTTTCGATTTCTAAGCCGTAGACTTTTCTTCCAGTGGAGAACGCAGCGTTACGTCATTAATGGATTTCAAACGGCCGCAAAGAAAGATACCCACAACATTAAAAATGTCCATAAACGTATACGTATAATGCAAAAGAATGAAAAATTAACAGATGTAAATCTTAGAGCAAACGTCTGTATATAAACTACCGCTAAACGCGGAATTTAAAAGCGTCGTAAGAGGTTAAGAATATATGTCATGAAAAATAAAGCATTATAATTTATATATATTTCACTTGTCTTCTTGTCGTAGAAGAACTCTAGTAGTTCGAAATGTAGCGATTTCAAGTGTGATTTTCTCTTAGTGTTTTATCCTTATCTACTTTTTTCTTTTATATTGTTTACATATATATTTAGTAACGCTACTTGTCTTTATTTATAAAATATTACAAGGACCAATTTAAAAAGCCGAAAGAATAAGCATTATTCTTATTATAGTGTGTAGACTTTTATTAGAATTAGCATTTAAACATTTTCTCCTGGCACATGTGAGATTAATTCATATTATGGTGAAATTGGATTGTTTGAGATGTTTCGCCATTTATGCCTATAATGTCAGTAGTAAGGAATTAGATGAGGGACGTAGACAGGGTTTTCAGACTGAAGACCGCGACGCTGATGAAGCTTCACCCCCCAAGGAGTCGAGCTCTCAGACGTTGGAACCTTTACAAAGTGCAAGCCACTATCACACCGCACCAACCCACCTTGCCCTGGTACTTTCGACCTTTCAACAGAACCGACAGAATGAAATGGGAGAGCGGAATGTTTCGCACAAATAAAGATTCATCTCAGCATTCGCGTAAGTAACCAGGGAAAATCACGAAAAAACTCAGTCAGGCTGTTCGGCACCAAAGGATTTAAAACCGGAATATTCCGAACAAGGGTTCTAAGCTTTACCACCTGAGCTACATCTTTTGTATTTGAGGTAAAATGGAAAGGGATACACATTCTTCCGACGGTTAAACAAAAAATAACCATGCAGCCGTCACCATATAAATTAATGAATGGAACCACTTAAAAATAGTCCGTGGAATTTTCAATGACACAATAATAAATCTCCCGAAGCAAAAATTTGGCACAGGGTTTGAAAATAGAGGGCGAGATATTGTAAAGACAACACATTTTTCTTTTTTAACATTCTTAGCTATAATTTAACTGTAATAACTATAGGATAAAGTACTTTGATTAAAAAAGTATTCCCAAAGAAATTTTTACTATATTTTGTTTATACATTATTACATAAATAGTGGGGATATCTGGCCATTATTATAACACAATAATTAACACAAAGAATTTATTACTTTTACACCAAACTATCTATCAAAGACTGCAGTGTTTATTATTAATTCTTGCTATGTAATGCATAGAATTCGGTCTTAACTGTTCGACATTTGATGTCTTTCCATCCCATATATAATGTAGGCAGCGTCCCAACATGACTAAAAGCAGCAGAGCTATTCAATTCTGTGATCAGGTCCGTAGTTCTTCACTGAAGAATTAAGTTGTTTGAAGTGATAATTAATACGCAGAACGATTAACACTACAATGCTTCAAAACGGAAATGAACAATTTAACTGGAAACGTCCGTCTACTAGATTAACGCCAGTTACCGCCTAATAAAAGAGTGGCAGTAAATAAAATTATTGCATTCAGCCGTAAAGCAGTGCACATGATTTTCAAGAAGAAAAAGCGTTCGAGAGAGTCAGCATATAGCTCTCATAGAAGGCAAAGAACAAATCGTTTTCAATCGGATTTCAACTCACTGAACGTCCTCTTTATAGACTGGCGATTTAAATATTTTTGTATTTGAAAGGTAGTTGGAAATTTCCATTTATGGATTACACAATACAAATTTCTGTGTATTTATGTTTATCCAGGCATCCAAATATTCTCCAGTGCTATAAAAAACTAGGTGGGTGCTGAATAAAGGTAATTTATATGGAAAAAAGAAATAGAAGAGAGAGAAGACAGCTGTGAAATAATGAATACCCAGCCAGATACATGTATTATTTCTCCGAGTTTTTATATTTCTTTCCCTGGCAGTATTTCGGAAGAAGGAAAACAATCGCAAAGGGTCCAATATGGGCTGTAGGATGTATGAACGCCTACACGCACACTCTTTTATCCCTTGAATGTATATGCAATGTTCGGTCGCGCACTGTTGTGGGAAAATATCCATGCTATTGCATTTAGATGAGATTATTTTCGCCTATTTTCCGTAGGGTTTTTCCTAGTATTTAACTCATTTATTACTGAGGCATCAAAGGCGGTGGGCACTGATGATACACGAAATGAAATTATGGTGGTACAAGATGCTGGGAAACCATTTGTTGAGCAGAGTATATTGGATTAATTTCAATAATTTAAATTTATTGAACATATTAATAAAATGCCAACTACGGTAGAAGACGTATTACAGATACTTAAAGAAATGTGTACCTATTCAGTCTCCTGGGTTGGGTCGGAGCCTAGTCCCTGGAGGACTAGGTCAATAGACTACTACTGACGAATCGGGGACCGGGTCTGATGCAATCTAGGTGGAAATTTTGTATTTTATTATAATTTAGATAAAGGATTAGTATAAAATCTTCAGTATATTAAAACTTTTTTAATCGCAAGGAGGTGTACCTTATCTGGCCCAGGTCATTTTAGTGGAGACTCCTTGTAGTTTGTATTTTTCTTAGCGCTTTCAATAAATTTCAATTTTAAAAGAAAATTAAATATATTTTTTGCAATTGTAAGAACATAATTATACTATCAAAATGTTCTGCCTATGCTATCCAAAATGCAAGTTTGTGAATAAGCTGATTTACTGGAGTAATTTGGGGGAAAAAACACTGAAAAAATGATACAATAAAAGGGAAAAAACAATGAATTATTAATTATACAATTTAGTATTAGTTCTTTTTATGTAAACGCACTAAAATAAAGCTTTATATTATATAAAAACAATGGACACAAATTATTTCCCCCACCCCCATTTTATACTAACAAACTTTTCATACTTATATAACCAGGTTGCAGCTCCCTGGCTCAAGATCACGAATTCATTCCTGGCCAGGGACGATGGAATTTTTCTGGCGTAAAAATCCTAAGTATGGCTTCCTTCGGAATACAAGTAAAGCCGTGGGTCCCATGTACATTTACGGTATGTAAAAGAACCTCAAGCCTGAAAGAGAGGCCTCTGAGCAAAATTTGTCGGCCGTTTCACGCCCTGAGTTGAATGAGACGCTGATGACCTGAGATATGAAAGAGTTCCACAAATAAATCAAATTAAACAATCAACGTTGGCAGCAAATCCAGTCTTTTATTATATACATTTCTGTGAATAAATATCGACTTTATCAGATCCACTTTCCAAACATTTTCCTCGGCTCCATCGCAACAGGAAGACGTTAAGAGATTGGACCAAATATTTCCTAGCTGGGCAACGACGCAAACAGCTACTAAAGATGTCGCACATAATATCCGATGCTTAATTTAATGAATACGTATTGTTTCCTATTATCCAAATTACTCTATTGAAAGCTATAAAGCTATTAGATTAACTTGCTAAACACTAAAAGCTCCAAAACGTGATAGAGATCGCCACTAATGCTCAGAATCATACTTGTGGGATTTGCTTTTGGGTTAGGTTAACCGTTGGTTGTAAAATTTCTAGTACTTGCGTTATATTACAATATTGGTGTCTATTGCTAAACGGAGAGTTTACACATTCCTTGGCACATTGAAGAATTTTAAGATACCTATTAGACCTCTAATAATAACTGAAACATCTCCAGAAATGTTGATTACAAAATAAACTGACAACATGGCGTCATGCACGTATCCATTTACGAAAAAGCTAAAAATATTCCAAAGTTCCTCAAAGTTGACTGTGACATTACTTACACTTGTCACTTGATGATGGAAATGGAGAGGAAGAGGTAGAAGAAGTTAACTAATAAGCAAACCTAGAGTTAGAAGAAAGAGTACGGTGAGAAGAGGAGGAACAAGGAAAGAATATGAGGCAGCAGGAGAAGTAGGAGGTGAAGGAATTGTTGGGGGCCTTAGTGAAGATGCAGAGGATAGGAGTTAGAGAAGCTTGTTTAGGAAGAATGGAGGAGAAATATGATAAATATTGAGAGGGGTATAATATATTAGAGTGTTTTGGTGTAATAGATATGGGTGAAGTGGAGTGAAGTAAAGTTAGTGATGTAAATAGTAAGGGTAGTTTTAAACTTGTAATAATGTGAGTATAAAGGATAAAAAATAAATGCAATAGAAAAGTGTAAAGTGTAGTGGAGCAGCGAAAGAAAATTGTTATAGGATATAAAACAGTATTGTGTATATAGAATGATAGGAGGGTAAAGTGATCAATCGGAGTGTGCAGAAAAAGTTTCGCTGGAGATACAATCGGAGCTGAAAATCGGATGGGGGATGGAGCGTTACATCCAAACAGAGGCCAAACTCAGCAATCAGGGGCTCGCTTGGTTTAGGTTAGGCACGTGGCGGATAACTAAAGTAATAGACAGAGAGGGTACGAGAATCTGCTCTAATGTGGAGGAAGAATCTTGGGAACATATTCTGACGTAATGCAAGAGGACGGAAGAATGAAGAAAGAGATATCTACAAGCCCCGTTTGTTAATGGAGGGAGAGGGCAGTGGCAGTGCTGGACTTTGCTGGACGACAGGAAGGAGGAGGAGGGAGTAGGTAATTTTTTAAACAAAGTAAGACAGTTCAGATCGAAAGAGGCAAAAAACCGGGGAGGGGAGTGGGGGAATATGATTCACAATTCATTTCTCTCTCTCTCTCTCTCTCTCTCTATATATATATATATAATTTTTTTAATTTGTACCTATATGTAAGGGGGTGTAATTTATTTACTTTTGTATTGCTTTCTTTTCTGTTTATAGTATATAGGAATTTAAAATTCTATTATATATTTTTCATTTATTTGTTTAATTACATATATCGTTTATCTCTTAAGAGGTAAATTTTGATTTGGGCAATTTCATGTATTTCCTTGTATATTACAACCGGTGCGACAGGGATAAGTAAGATTTGTAATATATATTTTGTAAATAAATACACTACTTCTACCATTACAACTACTATTACTACTACTTCTACCATTACAACAACAACAACAACAACAAGAACTACTACCACCATTACTACTACTACTACTACAACCATTACAACTACTGCTTCTACCATTAATACCACCACTACAACTACTACTGCTACTGCTACTACTACCACCACCACCACCACTACTGGCGTAGTTAATAATGGTGGTAAAACCCTTCTCACGTATATGGTATTAATAACAAAATATATATTAATATTGATCCACAACAAATTATCATTCATAACTGAAAAGACCTGTGTTTTGTATACATTTTAAAGTTCATTGATTATTCCTAAAATACATTTTGTATATTTAGATTACTTAAGCGCCATTTCAGAGTTAACAGTACTTCACTGCAGCTCTACAACTGCAAAATAAATATAAACTCCAGGTTATTACAAGTAACCATTTGCTTACCTTGTTAATTTCTCTATGTTTACGTTGGGAACGATAAATATTGCTAAGAGTTGAGGAATCCATTACTTCGACACATTTCTCTTGCTCGTAACGCATTCCTCTCGAGACCGCAGGCTAGTCACTAGCTCCAACAGAAGGAAGGACGCCGGGAATAAATTACTGCTAAGGTTTTTCTTACTTCTTTTTGCTTTTAAAATGTCCTAGCCGACCAGAAGGTGGAGGAGGTGGCGACAGAGTTGGTCGTAATAATAAATGGAAGGAAGAGAAGGAGAAGAAGAAAGAATAATTACAGAGAGAAAGTATTTAATCAACATCCGGCGTAGTTAAACATGCACTCGGTTGTGGGCAACCAGAGGAATCATTCGCTGCTGTGCACCAAAAGAAAATATCTGTTTTTGGAGAGCGCAGAGGTTAAAGTAACAAGTACAAATCTTTGTTTTTAAATATTATGCTATGTTTCGCAATGCCATTTTTCACACACGTCCATTTGAGTTCTATCACATTTAAATCACAATGGCAAGGGGGCTGACTTACTACGATATGCGAATGTTCTGCAGCAATTACTCTTCACAAAATCCTTATCTGTTAAGTAAAATTGCAGCTGTAACTTCTGCTCTGCTGTGTTCATTTGTTCAGATATACCTAATTGCATAAAGAAGGCTATGTGTAGAAGATTGTGACAAGTTCAAAATGGGGTATCAAGCTGTTATTAAGTTCTTCACAACAGAAGGACTTACTCCAAATGAAATTAAACAGCGATTGGACGGTATGAATGAACAGTGTTTAGCGCCCTTTTTTGCTACATAGGCACCACAGGCGATGGACAATGATGATACATGAGATGAAATGATATATTGGGAAAGGATTTATTTTTAAGGAAAAAAACGTTCCAGGCCTAAGTTTAGGGTACCTCCCCGGCATTTGCCATTTATGAGGACTGAGGAAAACCTGGAAAAAAAAAAAACCTCATTCAGGGAGGACGGTCCTGGCGGGATTCGAACCCCAGACCACCCGCTCACGAGTCCGCGATTTAACCCGTGGCGGTGATTAGACGGTGTGTATGGGGAAGCAACCCTCTTATATTCAACCGTAAATGAATGGGCCAAACTTTTTCGAATGGCTCGAGAAAGCATTGAAGACGAAGAGCGTGCAGGTCGGCAGTCCCTTGGAGGTGGTCACTCCTGAAAACATCGCTTTTGCGGAAGGAGAAATTATGGAAGACCCGCGGCTCAAAATTACAGAAATAGCAACAAGGTTGGGCCTTTCTAAAACAATAGTCGTTCGAATTATTCATGAACATTTAAACATGAATAAGGTTAGTGAAAGATGGGTGCGTAAACTTCTTTCCTTAGTCCAAAAGCAGCAACATGTCCCCTGTTGTCAGGAATTTTTGTAGTTCTGCCGTGGCAACGAGAGAAAAATTCTGTAAACCATTGATGCAGGAGATAAAACTATGGTCCTCTACTATGATCCCTTGTTCACAAGAGAATTAACGGAGTGGCGTAAACCTGGCGAAACACCGCCTCTAAAGGCCAAGGTCACTCAGTCAACCAAGAACATCATGACCACAATCTTTTGGGACTGTGAAGGAATACTCTTCATCAACTTCAAGGAGAGGAATGCCAAGTAAATGGGGAGTTCTAAGCTAGTCTACTGCATAGACTACGTGCTTCCATCAAACAGAAATGTTGAGGAAAGCTGAGTGGTGGTGTATGCCTTCTTCACGACAACGCGCCTGTGCACACAGCTCTTGTTCGAAGGAAGCTGTGAAGAAATATGGCTTCAAGGAGATCGACCTATAGCTCAGATCTAGTTCCCAGCGACTATTTCCTCTTCCCAAAACTCAAGAAGGACGCTACGAAGAAGGGAATTTAAGTGTGACGAAGAAGTGATGGATGTTGTTTATGCCCATTTTGCAGGAAATACTTCTATTTTGGGGGGGGGGGGACTGAAATGTTAATTCAATAGTGTGAGAAGTGTATTGCAATAAAGGATAGCTGCATTGAAAAGTACAATTTATTTTTTGCCTTTATCATACCTAGAAAATGTTTAGGCCGGAAACGTATGAACCAACCCTCATATAATACAGGTTTTGTCCACCGAGGACCGAAATCCATATTTTCATTACGAAGCAAGATCATCATTTCAGATATACGAGTCGATAAAACCAGCACATTATTAATCTCCTTGAAATGATAAGAAGCAATGAGCATAACAATAAAACTATTGGAAGAAATATTCCGTAATCGATGCACTAAGAACCAGTTTCTTAAAACAGTGCTGTCCCTTTTCTCTGATAATTGTTCGATTTTGATTTGAATGTTGGTAGAGCACTGGGAATAAAACCAGGACATCTAACATAAAAAAATAATAAAACATGCACTTTCCGTATTCGAGTTTTAAGGGGGAAAAATCAAATCTTATTGCCATTCCAAATATTGGTTTTTGAATGACATCGTTAATCCAATTTTCATGTAAATAAACAATAGGGCGACTGGTGGCCCTCAATTCCTCGATTTCTATGATAATTTAAATAATTTAGAAACAATGTTCGAACTTTTCAATAAGAATTTCCTTCCCTGAGAGTTTTTTTCCCCCTTACACATAAAAATTTTATTTTCTTAAAGTTTTCTAATAACTCCATATATTCGCCTTAAATAAAATTTCCTTTATTGAAGAAAAACTTAATATTCTGTAGACTTGGTAGGTAAAATCAGTTGGTTATAACGAATCTTATGGTGGTGGCAGTAAAGCTATTAGAGTTTTACTTGGGGTTCCGCTCGGAAGTTTCTTTCTAGGAGTCCGCAAAAGACTTCCAGGAGACACATTTTTTTTTTTTTTTGTAAAATATCCACTCACACTACGAGATGAAAGGCCTGGTTACCGCAATACAGGGCCTTATATTCATCTGTAAAAACTTATGAACGTTTACAACACTCCCCAAGCAGTCAGACTTTAAGGCTTTCCCGTGTTTTCAAAACTTATGATAATTATAATTTATACAAATAATAGTACTCATCGTGATATTTAGAGCAAAGGCATAGCTCTCAAATTCGAACAACATTTTGATGATTTTGAACAAAACCAGCAAAGTAAACAATAGCGATTCACTAGCCAAAAAAAAAAAAAAAAAAAAAAAAAAAAGACTTCGACACAACAAAGCAAGACGTGGTGTTGATGTTTGAATAACCACGAAAAGGGCTGTGATACAAAGATGGGGTGCAAACTGCCTGCTATTTCTAAGAATTATGACAAAAGACGTTGTACCTAATGATTTTACGATCCGTGGAAGACTAGGAGAGTGCTAATTTAAAGCTCATGGACTTTTATACAACTGGCCGAGACGGCGTTTACGGCGTCTTCACCTATTGACAACAATAAGCGAAAGAAAGAGAACATTAACATTTCTGACGGCGGCGACTTCACTCTTACACTTTACAGAACTTAAGTTATAAAACAGAATTTGCGCAGTTTCCAGGTGGTTTAAAAGAAGTACAATAATATACATAAATTATATCATAAAAACTAATCTTTTGCACACTACACCTGTATTAACAGAGAATTGTTACATTAATCCGAGTATTATAGATTCATGCTTTGAGCTTTGATATAGTGAGAGTTCTAATGATAGTAACACAGAGTGAAGGCATTGAGTAACACGTGATATTCGCTGGGCAACTGTTGGGTGAGTTGCGGGCGATGGAGCAAAACCAGAACAAAGCGGAAAATGAAAGAAAAGAATGATTCAACAACTTCGGGTGGTGTAGTGCAACACGAGTGTCTCTCACGCTACGAGCTCGGGTTGGGCAAAGCTGCCTGGTTGATTGTTTCACTGACGGTTTGTCCCTAGCCTTTCGGCAGCTTTAACGCTATAGATTCCACACTTTAGTATGCACTTTCCTTATTCATCATCTGACAGAATCATAAGCTGATTGACTCCGTCAGTAAAACTTGAGATTAGCATTCAGGATATTCTAGGCTCAAATCCTTAGGTTTATCGTGTTTTTTCTCAGTACGTTTTCAGAAAGTTGCATACCAGGTAATATTTCTCTGTCACATTTCATTATTCTCCGTTTATATCATCGATACGACCCTGATATAGGACTGACCCTCAGGGAGCCCCTCAGTGTGCATGCTAAGTCTATGTATGCCCTGAGTAATTAGCTGCCCGATAGACGAATGACCCAGATGTTGGTTTTTTGGTCACAGAGATGCAAGTATTGTATTGTATTCTTCCTATTTATTTTCTGCCATCGTTAGCACTCATTTACAAGGAGTAACCAATCCTTCCCTCTTTAATGCCATTCCGACTTGCCTAAGCGTTTCCTAACAAGACGGTCTAATCTTTCGATTTTTTAACGTCCCTACAAATCAAAACATGTATAATTGTATGCAATGTACTTCATTATTTAAATAAATAATCAGAAACATCTGACTTTCCTTTTTGAAAGTTGTGAGATAAATTTAGCTATGCCTAGGAAGAAATTGTGGTAAATAAAATGACATATTTTCTGGCAGAACTGGCCATATCCCAATCACAAGCAACCTATACTGGTAACTGGTAAGTAATACAGTATACAAAGCCACTTATATTTAAAAGGATAATGAATTTTGTACTTAAAATGTAAGGGAGAGGGTTACAGAAAATATCAAACAATGCAAATGTCAGACAAGAATGTAATTAAGTCTAGTGCTCTTCAACCCATTTATTGATGATGTTTCAGAAGAAATTAGTAAATGTAAAGTACATTCGCCATGTGTACACAACATAAGAAATACGGAGACTGCTTTTTGCAGATGATCTGGTAACAGATTCTTTAACGAGTGAAAGATAAAAATATCACTTGAAGCTATAGGTACATTTTGTAGAAAATGGGGTCCCAAGATATACAAACTAAATCTAAGAGTAGGGCGATGATAAAGGTTAAAAAAAAAGAGGAGAAATGGTGATGGGAAGGCACAGAAATTGAAGTTGTCAAGAAATTTTGATTACGTGGATGTTGGACTGTCTAGCAACGGGAAATGGGGAGACGAAAAAAGAAAAACATTGTGTAAATAAAATACCAAACGTAAAAGTAAAATGGTTAGAGAGAGCATATAGTTCAATACTAAAGAGCTGATGATTTTTTGGTTTATTTAACGACGCTGTTTAACAACTCAGATCATCAGTTTCTCATTCAATTTAGGGCGTAAAACAGTCGACAAATTTTGCTCACAGGCCTCTTCCTTCAGGCTTGAGGTACTTTATGTGCCGTAAATGTACGACACGGGACCCACGGCTTTACTTCCTTCCGAAGGAAGCCATCCGTACTTAGGATTTTTACGCTCTAAAAATCCGTCCGTCCTGGCTGGGATCGAACCCGCGTTCTTGGGTTTAGAAGGCATGTACGGTTACGCTTACACTACACCATCAGGACCAATGTAGTAGAGAGCAGGATGATATATCTTCACCTAACGATGTTGCTCTAATGGAACTAGTAATAGCTATAAAAGCAAGGTAACAGAAGGAGTACTGAAATGTTGGTATCGAAAAGGGAGACTAGAAGAGGAGAACATAAAAAAGTGTTATGTAGCAAAGAAAAATTAACGGGAGAGAAATTTGGATACCTAAAATCCAAAAAATTCTACAAGAAGTGGGCACGGGATCAATATGTTGTATGGCGAAAAGAGTGGGAAAAGGATTTTGGAAAGAGATTAAGGCTATTGAAAATAGAAAATATGGACTAGTCTTAATATAAAAAAAAATATCCGAAATTATGTAGCACAATAAAAATGATTGGGGAAGAGAGATACATTGAAACCTGCGAGAAGGCAGGAAGGGCAGGACTGGGTATGGTTCAGAACAGAAATAATATATTTAAATGAAAAAAATGGATATATAAGGGATAAAACCAGATAGTACTTGGCATTGTGTTTTAGAATGTAAGCAAACAAAATTTTGTAGGGAACAGTTCTTATTACGAAAGTGCGAAATCTTACCAAATGAAATAACAGGCAGAAGTAATTGAGTAAATGTATTTATTTATTTTTTGTGTATTTTAAAGTCATTACAATGAAGAAATATGACTATTACTAATATGGAAGGTCTCTGTCCCATAGAATTGTAACATAAATTGCAAAACTTAAAAAAAAAAAGTTCGAAAGTACACAAATAGGACGTGATGTAAGAATGACACGAGGTGTTCGAAGATTGTTGCTTGGGAACTAAATGACACCCTAAAGGTTAGAGCATAAGGCAAAATTTAATTCAGTGAACATGAAACTATAAAATGTAGCAGGATATAAGTTTCTCTACCATCACATCATACATTTACATTATACAAAACGTTCTCACTAACACACAGTATACCCTCTTGCCACAAAACGCTTGTAATATACTGTCCAAATGCTGTACTCATTGAATGTAACATTTGAATGTGTGGTAATTAAAGTATATGAAATAATGTTTTCTTTAAATTTGTAAACAACATATTTTAAAAACACTTTTTCATATCTTTTCATAATATTTTAATGATGTGCATTTTATGTTTCGTCAGTTTTCTTCATATATTTTCGTTCTCTATAAGAAGACTGCCCCCAAAATTCCAGAGTTAATTACAGAAAACTTCAAGAGTCTAAGAACAGGAAGGTCGGCTTTGTCCGCAGCAATCAGTTCAAGACACCATTGGAATGGGCAGTTCTAAATAAACCAAGGTAATTAAAGCGACAAATTAGATCATGTGAAATCAAGCAATTAGGTAATGGCGTTTAAAATGCAAGTTCGAAATATATTAGAATGAAATTAGTCAAAAATAATACAGACATACTGCTTCTTCATGACTTAGGTCCTTTGAACCATTCCATCTCTAGTTTCTAATTGTTCCTTACAATGTTTCTTGGTTCCGCTAAGTAATCTAAATTCTTTTGGTTTGTATTTCCATGCTTGTTATGGTGCTATTCATGTGTTTTAGATGTTCAAACTAAGTATAACTTTTTTCTTCAATGATTTTGTTGCATGGTATAACATTTAGATTTTCTCTTATATCTCCGTTTCTTATTCATCTCTTCTACTAACCCGTTTCAGGGATATTAAACTCTCATTTATAGCTGTTAATATAGCTTCCTTTGTAGTTTTATTTTTAACTTTTATGTTATCCGCCATAAAGATGATTAAATTTAATTGCACTTTATAATATTCTTTTAATGAAATGATAATCGATAAATGATAATTGGCAGCATAAATAATCGTTGTAGTTTATCATACATTTTGTTCGAACCATATTTTTTTCTTAAAAAGACATGAATTATTTCATTATGATATGATAGCGCTTTTACATAAGTTGAACATTTTTTGAATTAAAAGAAATACATTCTACTTTCAGTATTTCCATAATTTTTCCCCATTTAACCTTATTGGATGTTATTTCATGGTCTGTAAACTTTGTGTTTCTTTTGATATATTCTTTTTGTTTTTCGTTATTTGTTTTGTTTTAAAGATATTATCTATGCATGGCCTATTTTCCTTGAACCTCCATCTATTCTTTAGATTGTATATTTTCAGTTATTATTCTTAGTCTATGTGTTTTTATAGTTGTACAAATCTTGTATGCATTGCTGAACACATTAAGTTCAAAGTTGCATTACAACACCGTTAGAAAAATAAATAATCATTATTAGTGTAAAAGAGTCAGGCAAAGATAAATTCTAAATATTTTAGTTCCTCAATGTCAGCTTGTTTCCAGTTTCCAGTATTACAAAAATATTCTTGCTTCTGGCTGTATTAGACTTTCTAAAGAAGACACTGCCATTGTAAATTTTGTCATTGAAAATTAGCAATTCAAAATTGCACATATTAAATTTAACTGAATACAGTTCTACTAGATGAAAGCATTATCATGATAAATAATATATTATTTCAAATTGCACAGATACAAAGTTCAGTTTATACAAATAGCTTTCTCTACTATCTGTGAAATACATTGATGTATGCAAGCCGCCAATGATTTCCGCAATCTCAATGGAATAGTTACATTTATTGAATTTAAGAAAACCTGACCAAGAGCACTGAAGTGCATCATTGTCCGTAAATAAAACAATGGTGCAGGTATTCGAGGAGGTTCCCAGATTGTAAATTAATGCAAATTGAGTAGTTGAGAGCTGGTCAGTATAAATGATTGGGATATTTCAGACTCAATGCATCTCCTAGATAAATTACCGCCGAAGTAATTGATTGGATACATATTCATACCCGTCATGTTTAAATTCAAATCTCGTAGTGGGATTAACGTGTACGTTGTTAGATTATAATCGCCTTATGGGATTCCGTAAATAGGCCATTGTGTTTATATTATTTAACACGGTTAAGGACCATAGGTGTTTTATTGTGTTTTGAACGTTTACATATTTTTACGTCGGCTATTTAAGCTCTGTAATAAATACAGGATGCTACATAAGTGACTGGAAACCTTTGGAGGAGGTTAAAGGAAGTAAAAACGTATAGCTAGTAAATGTTATATTTAATTTACTATTGAGTTACACACTTTTTAGCTTTATAACTGTATTGCTTGTATTGAAACCTAGAGCTCATTACGGCAATTTAAACTTTACAGGTTTGCAAACGCCTAATGATAGACTCATACTTTCCAAATCTTTAGTAAGACGTGATCATCTAAAAATGTTCCCAATAGTAAAAGTTGATACCTGCGAGGTCAGATAGCCTAACAGACTATACCGATTCTCCATGGCCCATCCTCTTTGTTTTGGAATTACTTATAAAATTCTTCTGTCAGATAAACAAAAATGTAATGGATATACCACATAAGGTGAATATTAATAGAGCTTCTTTAGAAGCGCATCTAATTTTAGGACAAAAACTCACTGAAATGCTCCCTATCAATTATTGCTGGTGTCTAGTTGAATAATGGTTTTGATCTGCTCATTAATAAAGCAGCTTCTTCGGTGAAAAACTTGAGGATAAAATTTAATTCCCGAGTACACATGTTCAATAACAAAGAACAAATCACTTTGAGGGGAGACAATCATCCTTACTAAATATTTATATGCTTTAAACACGCGATGGGAATAAGTGATATGGTTAAAAAACTCTATACTGTCACGTGTCTACATCTGCTGCTATGATTTGTGCATTATGAGGATATTCGAGCTACAGGCCGGCAGAGCGCATCTGCGAATTTGGTTAGGTCAGTCGACAAGTGCGTACAAGGAGGTTTTGTCAGCGAGCGATGATTACTCGATGCTTTAGCTGTTTTTCAATTGCTATTTATTTTTTTTTCTTTAATTATGTCAGTACAAAATTATAGTTTTGAAGAACGAACGAATCGTGTTTAACGCCCGTTTTTACTACTGAGGCACCACAGGCGGTGGAATTGATGATTCACGAGATGAAATGATAAATGGAAAGGATATTTTTTAAGGAAGGAAGCGTTCAAGGCCTAAGTTCAGGGTACCTCTCCGGCATTTGCTAGTTATGAGGACTGAAGAAAACCTGGAAAAAAACTCCAGACAGGGAGGACGATCCTGGTGGGATTCAAACCCAGATCTCACGAGTCCGCGCCTTAACGACCTCGATCACCCGTGGCGGTTTTTTTGAAGAACGGATTTTTATGCACGATACATATGTAAAAAATATTCCTGTAGAAAAATGATAAAGTGATTCGACAGAAAATACCGTAGCATTCGCGTTTGAAGTACAGAAACTTTTCGGAGTAATGCAGTTTTTACATTAGAATTAAATGAAATACAGGAATTTCCCATGTAGATGCCAGCAATATATAATGAAATGTTATAAAGGGATTTAGATTTAATGCTACACCTAAAAACGACTAAATATATTACTATGTATATCAAAACCGAATCTAGCAAAGAATTGGTATTATAAGAATTGTAGAGGGAATATGCTTACCTCACACGAATGTTGCAAAGCTACTCCCAACTACGCTCGCTTCCTTTCTACATTAATAATTCTGTAATTAGTTAAAACAACAGTCCTCTGAGAGCACTTTGAAAGACGGGCATAATCAGATAACCAACCGTAGCTAGCTCGGAAGAATACAGAATGTTTGTTTACATTTGGCCAGAGGAGGGAATGTTTGGAAGGAAAACACGGGAACGTTTGTCCACTGTTGATAGACGGGACATAAGAAAATCGTAGCTCAGCAGAAAGGCTCATGGTCCTGCCTGCCGGCTTGAATTACAGGACAAACTCTGTTAGATTCGCTCTGCTTGCGTGCAACGGAGGACCGCTTTCTGATATGGCTGTTTTAAAATCCTTCAGGTTAAACACAAGGTTGTGTTGCAGCCCAAAATAAAACCACTGATCCATATACTATCCCGTTTACTATTTCTGGTTTTTTACTTTGTAGTAAGGATGTATACGCGTGACCCTGTGGTGTAAGACGATTATTACGCACTAATGGAGGACTCTATAGGCAGAATTAAAAATATAGTTTGTATGAAAACTTATTATGAATGAAGAATGTATCTCATAATAAAGAACTATATTCCGAAATCTTCAATACTGAAATACGGAATATGACCAGCGACTAACTAAATAACAAGTAAATTATTTGAATTTAGAAAACCATATTCCAATGTTTATTAGAACTGTAGGGGAATATTCCAAATATAAAATTAAATTTATGCACAGATATGTTTGAGATAGGTTAACTTATTTCTTAAAGTTACCAGTTGAAAAAATAATGCTTCATTAGATATTATCACTTCAAAAATACTTTTCTATGACGTTAATGTCATTTGATGATCTTATTACTACTTTACTGTTCAATGCATCTGTGCTATGATTAAGAGATTCCTTTAATTTCAATTTTAAGAGACGTATGTAAAATATGTGACTTATTTTCACTATTTCTATTCTGACATCAGTTTTATAACCACTTTTTAAAACTTTTGTGTTGATAAATTAAAGTTTACTAAATCTAAAAGGAATAATAAGGAAAACAATTTTTTGTAACTTTTCTATCTTTATCCCTGTTAAATAAAGGATTGTACTAATTTTAATCACAATTACATAACAATTTAGAGTGAATAAGTAGTCTTTAAATCGTTGTACATCACACTAAGATAAACCAGTAGAGTAAAAAATAAATCGCCGTGCTACTTTGGCAACTTCTACGCCTTGGATTTATGGAGTGCAGTATATTGCCCCAGGCTAGTATAGCGGCGCAGCAGTAGTAGTTGATTGATTGCGACTAACACAGACATTTCGAATTTATTCCTGAAGGTCGAAGGTTGTGATGTAATGCTATGAAAGGAGCCACGTTTATGGTAAGAAAAGAATCGAGTTCTTAACACATCCCCCAGCACACCGCTCCTTTCAGGGGACTAAATTCCTTGCAAACCGTAACATACCCTCTCTTCTTCGTTTTCCGTATTGTGCAGAGTTTACGAGAATCAAAAACGTGCTCATTGACCGGCCAAAGAGGTGAAGACAAGCGCACTTTGAGAAGTGACCAACAATGAACCGCAGCACTATTGCAAACAGTGATGCAGATGCTGGCAAAAGAGGCTTACTTTGAAGGTGGTGTTGTGTAAAATGTTCCATTTTCACTATAAAAAACGTTTATACACATGGTCTATTTTTGCTCTATTAGTAACAATGCTATAGTAGGAGTGTGCTATAATTAACACAAGCGTATTCGCTACATAGAATTTACATTTTTACAATATCTTTTACTTACTCCCCACTCCCTCCAATGAGGATACTGTCGTAACAGAGCGGAATTCTTACCTGAAACAAAGGAAAGAAAACTGAATTCCAGTGTGTTGCCACAATTAAAAAACATTTTTTTTAAAGAAAAACATATAACAAAAATGTGAGCATTTATAGAGATGCGCCGGTTCTGGTAGTGCAGTGGTAACCACACTTGCCTCCTAAACCCAAGATCGCGAGTTCAATCTCGGGCACAATTGATGAATTTTTTCGAGCGTAAAAATCCTAAGAGTGATTTACTTCGGAGCAAAAGTAAGGTCGTGGGTTCCATGTCGTAGATTTACGGCATGTAAAAGAAGAACTTCAAGACAAAAGAAGAGGCCTCTGAGCAAAATTTGTCGTCCTGAATTAAATGGGACGTTGATGATCTGAGATTTTTTTTGTTTTATTTACGGACGCTCTTTTAACATCCCAGGTCATCAGCGTCCCATTCAACTCAGGGCGTGAAACGGCCGACAAATTTTGCTCAGAGGCCTCTTCTTTCGGGCTTGAGGTTCTTTTTCGTGCCGTAAATGTACGGCACGGGACCTACGGCTTTACTTCCTTTCCAAAGGAAGGCATACTTAAAATTTTTACGCCCGAAAAAATCCATCCATCCTGGCCGGGTTCGAAACCGCAATCTTGGGTTTAGAAGGCAAGTATGGTTACCACTACACCGCCAGGACCGATATATCCACCTTACAGGCCAGATCTAGCTTCCAGAGATTATTTGTTCTTCTCGAAACTTAAGAAGGACCTTCGAGGAAGGAAATTTAAGTGTGACGAAGAAGTGATGGATGCTGTTAGGCCCATTTTGCAGATAAGACTTCTGAGTATTTTTGAGGGGAAGATAGAAACGTTAATTAAAAATGTGAGAAGTGTATTGCAATAAAGGGTAATTATATTGAAAAGTGAAGTATAGTTTTTGTCTTTATCATACCTAGAAAATGGTTAGGCTGGAAACTTAGGGACCTACCCTCGTATATAAATGAGACCTATTAGTCAATTTGTTACTGCGTTTAAACATTTTTTTTTGATTCGATGCTGGGATATTTTTAATATAACCAATGCAATTATATTATATACGGAATAAGTCAATGAAAAAGTGTTCAAAATACATTCACGGTATCGTAGTGCAGTGATGATGTTAATCGACTGATTTGACACAAACATATTAATGAAGGAAGGGAAGAATGCCAATAGAAGAAAAAGTACTTGACAAATAATATTGCGATAAATGAATTGCAAGAGGTGCCTTTTGAAAAGAAACTGCTTGAGAGGCACCTGTATTTACAGTGATAAAAGACATATCAAGAATATTGTCATTATTTCCTCAATGCAGACAATGTTGCGGTTCAACTAATGCAGAGTCACTACACTCAACAGAAACACTGAAATATACACGGGTCTTCTCCAAGAACACGCAGTATATGCCCAAGCAACCGTTTATCACTCTGTATATGTTTTAAAGCTTCTTGTACTACGGCGTATATTCATGCATTGCAATTTATGTGCTTGTAAGAAGTATTCAAATTATGGGTGTAAATATACTTACAAAAATATTTATTATAATACATTTAATAATAATAAGACAATTTATGCTATCAATTTAAACGAACTGTGAGTGCACAGATAAAAGTTTTGGAATATAATGATTAAAAAAAGCATCCTACCGCACATAAACAAAAATATACATCCAATATAAAAACTAATTTACCACAGGAATCAAAACACACACAGACACAAAATAAGGCAGCAATCATTAAATGTCAAATTAAATGAGTGACATCTTTTACGTTTGTACGCTGTTATGCACAAAATTAGGAAAGTATGCAAGTTTGAGCAATGTTCCAATTCATTTGAAGATGAAATTTCAGATAGGGAGAAAATATAAAGAAATATAAATGTTTGCATAAAATAAAAAATTGGACTTTAAAAGATCAGATATAATGATGGGAAAATTACAATATTGATTTATTAATTCTATAATGTTGTCACCTAAAAAGTCAACAAGAAACTTAACTCCAGCTACTGAAATTTCTAAGAGCTATAGAAGGATAAATAAAATTGGATATAGAAATAAATAAATGACATTAGGTTGTAATTCGGTGTTTAATTACGCCAATTAACGCAATACCAGACAATAAGACACAAATTACAAAGGATCCGTTGTTAGACGTCTAAAACTATGGTCACAACGATTCTCTTAAGAATTTATGAAAACGAACACGTCTATAGGGCTTAATTTATGATTGATAATGACGATGTCTTGATTTTCTTCAAGTATTTGAAGACTTCCTTAATAGTAAATTTAAAGTACTGTGGACAATTTGAAGCATTACCAAATATGTGTACACCCGCATCACAGTATAAATATATCTATTAATACACAGTTCCAGAGAGAGGTATACGAGTATAACAACGTGTTATTTCCTTTGTGCTAGGCGGTTTGTCCATATCCTTGCATTCCTGCCTGCAGAATTGTATAACGGCCTGTCTTTATCTGTTTGCACATGTTGAATGAAGAACGATAAAAAGAAAGAATTTACTTTTATTTCTCTTTGTTTCTCCGAAATAAATTATTCCTTTGTATTTCAGAATGAAGAGCATACAAAGACTTACAATAAAAGCTGTTGTGTTTAGTTATGGCCTCAAGTTTACAGAGGTAAAAATAGTAACCGGTTTAAAAAATGTTGCTTTTATTTGCTTAAAACGTTGGGATTCACTGAATTATTTATCACAAAAATTATACGATTCAATTTGAGTATTTTTTCGCAGTTTATTACTCAAATAAATTAATGAACATTATTACAGACAGAGGGTTAATACCTGAGCCTTTGGTGTCAAAAGCAAAGTGTGTTTAAACAGCAAGGAATATCTGAAAATTTGAAAGCAATAGGACGATATATTCGACCTGGCTTGTAATCTATAGATTACAGGGAAGGTGCAATTTGATCAAGTTCCGCTACACGCGTGCGCAATGATAACTTGAGCCTCCGTAATTAGATAAGTTATAATCTGCACGCTCCCGTGCTTGATTTACTCTCTCCCCAATGTCGATTTTGGGGGAAATTTAATTACATTACCCACTGTCACCTTAAACCATAATTGTGTAGTCTAACACATAGCACATTCAGGCTTATATGCGAATATTGTGCTGAAATTAATGGGCAATGTGAACAAGCGAAGAGATAGTGGGGGCGCAAATAGTTGTAAGTTTAGGAATCATGTTTAGACCCAGATGCCCTCAGACGGAAAGGTTGAGAGTGTGTGTGCAGCCCTTCCTTATTCGTGCTGCAAAATATTCCATAGTTAAACTACGTTAAAATAGGTAAATATAGCATTGGAATGGTTTGTTGAATACTTATTTTAAATCTAAAAATAAATTACTGGAAAATATAATATTCCGTTTCAGTATGTCAAAAAAACACACAAAAGTTCCAGGTTTACAGCTATTATATTTACTCAGGAGCTACTGCACTTTCCAAACTGTGTATGTTGACAGTTGGAGAGACAGTGAAGGTGGCCGAGGTCGTCAAGGTGCGAACTCTTAAGGGGGGAGGCTGGAGTTAGATTCCCGCCAGGACTGTCCTCCCTTAATCATTTTTGGACTGCGCCCGCAGCAGAGAGTCAGCAGGCCGAAGTCTAGGTCCCGACCCTCACCGGCTCTGGCGATGGACAAGTTCTCCTCGTACGTGGATATCTTTGATCAACATTATTAGCTTTATTTCTTCATGAGCACTAACTTACATTATCTTATAATGAAATTTGCACTCACATATGACTGTTCTGCTTGCGCAATTCTTTCAGTTTCTGATCTGATTAAGTATGCGTGTTATTTCTGTAGATATTATTTTGTTTCCTTTCGGTCACCTTTATTTCACTGTAACCTTAACACTCTGTAATTAATTGCTATAGCCCACCAATACACGAGTACTTTAAAACAGAGAACACATTGACTTGAGTTAGACAGATTTCTTAATAGAAGTATTTATAACTTCACAGTGCACATACAGCCATCAGCATGGGAATTACTCGTACGACGCATGACTGGTGCGATTTTAACGGAGTGCTGTGCTCGACTGTAAACGTAGGCCAAAAATAGCTATTAGTGTCTTTAAATAATGTATTCCCTTTTTTTTTACAGTTTTTTTAAGGTTTCTACTTTATAAATTTAATAATCACCATCTCCTAGGTGTGGTGGTTATTGTTGCTGACTGCTGGCTAGGAGGACCCTGGTTTGATTTTCGGTACCTCCTTAGGAATTTTTCTAAGTTAAGGAGGTCTGGAACGGGGTCCACCCAACCTCGTGAGGTTAATTGCGGAGCTGCCTCATGGAGAGGTGGCATTCTTAGATCTAGAAAATCGCGTGATCACATGCCCTTCTGCAATTCTGCCCTCTATCAATAAAGTCGTAATACTGGGGTAGAGCAAGCAGAGGTCACTGCGGCAGGCCATGGCCTGATCTTGGGTTGTAGCGCCACATACTCATAAAGAAACTAAATAGGGGTGTTTTTCTCAAGATATAAATAAAACATGAAATATTACAAAATATAGATACGATAGGCAATTATATCTAAATTAAAATATTATTACAAATGAAACTTATCTGCAAATTATAACAGAGTAGTTTAATTTTATATACATACTTATTAAACTATTTTATGTCAATTTAATTATTTGCTAATACAGGCTATAGCTATGTTTGACAACCACATAAACGAACATCTCAGATTTAACTAATAAAGCTTTCTTACATCAATTCAGAGACTGTAGATTTAGTTTTAAGATAGCGTAAAGAAACGTCTGTTGGTTTAAACCTCCTTTTGAGTACTGGTTGTAAAACAGCAAATCTACTGGGAATAGAGCGTATGTGCAAGTCGAGAGGATAAACTTGGCCTGGCGGGTTCTCCAGAGTTAGTAGGTCCTGTTTCCAATATATCACTGCAACGCTTCCGCTAAACTACGCACCACATACCTAAATCCCCCCCAACGTCACTGGGCATGCACTAAAGTAGATCCAGGTACGCTTTGCTACTACTTTATGCAATCTCAACTGTTTCTACTAAAATATATTGTTAAATGTGCACTTTCATAACAAGTGTATACCTTGAATGTTCTTATAGTGTAATTTTACTCTGTGTCTCAGCGTTAAACAAATTTAGTTCTATCCTTTTTTGCTTTGTAGCCAGTTATTTATTGCCACATTAACGCATTCTTCTTATTACGATATTCATATATGATCAATTGAGCCCTAAATTAGCATTGTTTATTTGCTGCCGTACATATAATGCATTTAACTAAGTATTTTTGTTTCTAATGGTCCTAGTTCCGTAGTTGTAGTTTTTTTGGTTTTCATTTTTTATTTTTCTTTTGTTTTTTTTTTCTTTTAGTTTTTTTAGGTGATGTTATGTGTGCCTAATGAACCTTAAACAATCATTTGCTATTCTCAAAACACATTCAATTTAAAATTAAACTCGACTCATATACCCTAAAAAGTTTAATGTGATTATCTTAAAAGGAGTCTAAAGGCTCTAACTTTAAATAGGGAAAAATTAGCTAAGTTTATGTTCCACTGTGTTAGAATTATTAGAGCTAATTTTCTCTGGCGAATAGTAAACACCAGAATCTTCTAGTTCAATTGGTTCAAAAGCTATGTAAAATTTTGAAATGGATAGTGTCAAAACTCAAGAGTTTTTTTTAACAAGTATTAAAATATTTCTAGGCTACGTATTACAATGTAAATTATATCACATCATTCAGAAAAGATTCATTTTTTCCAATATATAAAATGCTAAAACTTTTGCCTTTCAACTCGCTTTAAAGGATTCAATAATGGGCATTAACCAAAGAATCTAGGACTTGGTCCCTAGACCTCTAGAGCTTAGAATGTATTTAAAATGCAATAGGCACTTTATATGTATTATTAAAAAGTACTTAATGCTGTTCTTGTGTGTTAAAAAGTCCATATCATAGGATTAATATGTTCCCTTATCAGAAAGAAGGGAATAGCATCAAATTTTGCTTTCTAGATTTGGCTTACTTAACATCTGAAAACGCAAATTTATCACTCCATCATCATAAAAAAACTATATGCAATAAATTCTAAAATCTTATGTAACAATGCGGATTAAGATGTTATGTTTTTATTTGTTTAATAGAAAACATTTTAATGCTCAATAGAAATTGATTATAATAATATGAAAGTTTGGTGTTTTGTTGAAAAAGTGCATACATTATTTTAATGTTCAGCATGGGCATTGTTTACGCGTTATTTCGATAATTATGATTGTTACATTTGGATTGAATTGGACAAGGAGATAAAGGACGATTTCTGACACCTCGGGGAGATAAGGGTGAAGTAAGGGATATGAGGGGCGGGCAGGTTTATGAGGCGGTAGGTAGGAATTCTAGAGAATTCTTTACTTTTGCTCATCTGTTATGAAACCGACAGAGTTCACCCAAAAATAAGTTCCTGTCCTCATCAAGGGCCAACGTCACATCACACTCACGAGCATTTTTTCCAATATGCAAATTGCACCATTAAAGCCAACCCATGTCGCCTGGTCTTGCAACTCCTAAATGATGTTCAACAAGGAAATGAAATAACAGGGAACGAGGAAGAGAAAATCCATGGGACCTACCCTAGCATTAGCCAATGCCATGGGGAAACTACGAAAAAATTGAAGGTTTGTATACCAAATCACCGTGTTCTTTCTATTTCTCTTGTTTGAGTTTATAACTATAGTCACCTCACTTTATATACTTCATAAAACTAACACCTGAAACAACATAGCTGAACAAGAAAACGTTATGAGGTTAACAAACAAAAACAACATTAGCATTGGCATTTCGTAACATCAGATGTCAGTGCTCATACATGTTTTATTTTATAAAAAGTTATCATTGGCAAATAATACAGCAATAGTATATAGTTTAAATAGTTTGTGTGTTCATGTCTATATAAACATTTGATGTGGCTTAGTCATTAATTTTACTACAACATCACAAAAACTTAATGTGTTTGAAACATGCCCTTTTTTTATTTACTCTTGCTTTATTCATGGCGTTTCCATGAATTGGCGCGACTGACATTATTATTGGCAAGCGTGTTTCTTGGAACAGCTCATGACAAAGTTTCAGCACGTGCGACAGGTAGTTAAGGTTTTACAGCCATTGCATTCGCATAAAAAAGTGGAAT